>CM067520.1:15689079-15814367 GCA_034509495.1 Acestrorhynchus altus
TGTGTGCGTGCGTGTAAGAAAGAAAAAGAGTGGGTGTATGCCCTGTATTTCCTGTGGCGTGACCCGCTCTCCCATCAGCCCAGTCTAGTCAGTGTGACTGTCACTCCCAATCTCCTAGTCAGAAGAGCTTCATGCCTATTTTTATAAATGTATTCATATTCATTAGCCTAGAGTGTCATTCATAACGGTGCGTCTTTAATGCGGCCCCACCGTTCTGGGCTCATCACAGCAACACTCATGCTGCAAATTAATAACACAGGCAATCACTGGAAAGGTAGCGCCTGTCAAGCAACAATAGCTTTTGATTTCTGAGCCATACGCTGATGCTCCTCACAAAAGCACAGGGATCGGCGCTAACAGCGTAACTCCGCATGGAGAAAGGGCCATTTTAGCGCCTCTGAAATGAGAAATCGTTCATTTAAGTGAGCGTTAATTAGCTCCTTTTTATCTCTTTGACCTGCTGCGTTATTCTGCCTCATAACATTTCTTAATTGTAGAGAACGGCAAGAGTGTGAATGTAAGCTTCTAACGAGTCCAATTAGCTGGTGGGCTTCAGCTTGCTCTGACAAACACCGCATGCGATTGGCCCTTGGGTCTCATGATTGGGATGAAGAGCCAATTGCAGACACTCGTTTGCTTCCCTCCACGTCACAATTATCATTAAAAGCAAGGGCGGTGACCAGGAGCTTCACGATGCTTGAGGCAACCCAAAATCAAAGGCAGTGAATTCAGGCCAGCCTGCAGTTCATCCGCCAACAAACTGGAGTTCCAGCTTCTCTTTGCAAAACCGTGATAAACTTTTTAACTGCTCACATCAGAGCATTTGCATCTTAACTAGGAAGGCCGCTGCTGCTGTCCTCTAAATTCATTACTAATGAATACAATTGCATTTGGGACACACACATCAAATAAAAGGAGTTTAGAACAGAGAGCTAGAACTGTCTGCGCTCTTCCATTAAGAGGGAAGTCTTTTAATGAAGTGTTTTACGATGCCCTCCCTGGGACTAGATGGGCATCCTTTGTTCCTCCTCAGTCCCTCATTCTCTCCAGGCCCTGTGCTCAGGACTCCATTAATAAAACAGGCTTTCAGGGGAAAGGGAGGCGCTCGAACCTCCCAACCCCTCCATGATTAAAGCTTTTAAAAACCACCGCCCTCGTGTTTGCATACAGAAAGTACTTGGCTGTGCGTGCCTCTGTATGTGTGTGTGTGTGTGTTTTTTCACTGTCAATCCTTGAGTTAGACTGCAGTGGGCAGTGAGCTGATGGGTATGTTGCTGTGAAAGCCACTGGATGAGGGGCCTTAATGAGGCTGCTGGATCAATAGGCAGGTCAGGGGGAGCCGTCAGCTCACCTCACAGCCTGCCCACATGCTGATAGCTCACTCGTCACTAATGAAATGCTAACAGGCCCTGCCATCCATTAGCGCCGGTATTGCATGTCAACACACCCATGTTTATATGTTTATACAGGAGCGAATCTGCTAAGGGGAGTAACAATACTGTTCTGACTAAAGCATCAATTTAAAGCAATGTTATGTAGCTTTTTACCTTAAAATAAAAAGTAATTTTAATGCTCCACTAATCTACCTCCTCAGTCCACAATCTGTTTTCACAATCAGTGATCATTCAGCTTGTGCAGAAACGTGTCTTTTAGGGGTGGTGCAGTAGATGACATATAAAAGATGTTTATCTGGATAGTAGGTGTTTAACTTTATTAAAATTACATATCATATAATAATGTAAAATAATAGCATTGTAATAAATAAAAACAACTCTCCATAATGCTGTTTTCACCTTTACAACTCTGCTCTGGTACCAAACAAAAAGCAAAAGCTAATTTTGTGGGATGTTTTCATAGTTTAACACTTTTATTTGCCAAAGAAAATTAAAAACAATATATATCAGAGACACACATGCCAGATATTATATTCAGGAGATCCCAGAATACTTAAATTTGCTTAATTACTCTTCATTTGAGATATAAATATCAACATTTTGATCAAAAAATGTACTTATATTCAGTATAATGTGTGTGTCATTTATTTTTTTTTTTTCCTTATAAGGTCTAAATATATTTATATCTCACTTATAGAACCTTAAAACATTAAAAAATACTCTTAGAACGTGATCATCCAGTGCATTTTGCGTTGAAATAATTTTGAGAAATATATTTATAATACGTTTTACAAAATAATTGAGAGTGATCCAAATAAAATTAAAAACTTCTATGTTTATCATTTTTGTTATGTATGTATGTATAAGTATTATCCCTTCTCAGAATTTTAATTCTGTATTCTTTTATTTAGTAATTCTCTTGCTGCTGAATGCAATCACATCCTCACAGCAGTGCTCCAAAATGTATTACAAACCCATCCCTGTCCAATAGAAACAGGATATATATAACCTAGGGGTTGCACATGGCATTAAGGCACAAGCTGATGAAAAAAGTCAGTTCTTCAGCTCTGTTTTAGATGTTTTAGCTTTGTTACACTGATTCCAGTGGTTTAAACAGTTTAATGATAACAGAGCTGGCAAAGAGTCTTCTCTTCCCATGCTTGAAATGTGCCCACAATTGGGCCAGGTATCAGCACAGGTGCACAAAATGTGCTTCGCATAACAGATTGTTTGGGCTGTATCTTCTTACATGTATTTCTCCAACAGATCTTGAGAGTTTAAACATTTTTATTCTCTTGACACATGTTCCTGCAGCATGTGCTCAAGGCTGCTTTCTCGGTCTGGCAGCTGTGTCTACTGCCTTCGTTAAAAAGCCTCTCAGTAACCTTTTTGGTCTTTTGAGACCTCAACCTCAAACTTTTACCTGCTTTGAAAAAGTAGTGCCAAACTGCATGCAAAACCCACAGCTAGTAAATCGAGTACAATAAAGAAGCAGCACTTCCGATATTCTTCACGATCCTCTCACATCTTTCATAGCACTCCCTCAAATCCATATGCATGCAATTTGTGGTTTTGCTAAGTGTGCCATTTGCGCACACACACACACACACACTATATATATATATATAATATATATATATATATATATATATATATAATGTTTATTTTATTTTTTTTAACTGTAACTACATTTAAATATATTTCATTAACTGAAAGTCAAAAGTTCTTGTAACTCACATTTCTTTTACTTCTGTAGCTCAGCTTGATCAACACAAATACCGAGTTAAGCCTCACACACATTTGTAAATGAGCTGCAACTGAAATTAATTATATATTTTGTTAGATGTTTACTCTGTGTCCCTCCCTCTCAGTTTGTTTACTGTTTATTCTCATCTCTTGATTAGAACTTCACACATGATCTGCCCAGACTGGGAGGCTTTTGACAATGAAGTGCTGAGCTCCATTATACTGCATTATACAGCATTAAATTGGCCTTTTGTTTGCTCTTGGATATTTTAATATTAGATATTCATACAGTTTCATAGCTCTAAAGTGGCACAACTGTCTAACTGCCTGCTTGATAAGAGATGGCAGATCCTAAGTTCAAAGCCCACCAACAACACAGTCTTCCATGGTTAGGCGTCTGAGAATAAAATGGCCTCCCTAATGTTAGGGGATGTTCTTAACCAGCAAATTGAGTTGGTTCAAAGTTGGGATGATCTTCATTATCAAAAAATAATTGCACAAATAGTTGGAAGGAAGTTATGGATTGCAATGCTCTTTGGATGATAAGGGTTACCAAAAAAAGATAGAAAATAATAACAACAATTTTTATGATATGGACAATATTTACTGAGCTACACATATTAGTAGTGTAGTGTAGTAGTGTGTCTCAGCATGGCATTTGTGCAACATGCCAGGCATCGTGGAATGGAGTTGTAGAGGTTCCTAATGGCTGTGATTTTGGTGTGACCACTGTCCCTTCACACACGAATTGGTTGGCAACAAGACAAAGGTGGACCTCATCAGTAAAGACGACCCACTTCTATTCTGAATCCATAACAGTCAGGTATGCAATCATTTGATTCCTTCTGGGGGCAACTATTTTTCATGACATCTAGTCATAAAACACTGTTATTAACTTAAGTGTATGTGTAGTTAAGTTTCTCTTCTCTTGGTTCCACTTGTTGTAAATGTATGGGTCGGCAAGCATTTCCAAAAATGAAAAAACAAAAAATTGAGTTACAAAGTCCTGATACAGCAACAATACAGTACATCAGGGGAAATAACTTCTCTCCTCTCTGCGCTGTTTTTGGGGTCCAAAGCCATAAGAGTCAGAGCAAGCACTCTGCAGCAGATTTGGTTGTGTGCATCTGAAACATGCAATTTTTCCATCACACCAGCCAACCCAGTCATCTGATGTGTTGATGTAAAAAGAACGGACACCACAAAATCCACTTTTAGCCATGCGCTCTATATTTGCCATGTATTCTGGACACTTTTCATCTTGTTCTCAAAGGTTACAGTGGCTGATCCGAGAGCCCAATGGGATTGCTTCTGTGGGATCTTGTTACTGGTGTTGCAGCAGATTTTTGTATGGTTGTGGCTGAGCCTATATTGTGTCAGCCTTAAGCACATACAAAAGTCTAACATTAGAAACGGTGTGTGTGTGTGTGTGTGTGTGTCTGTATGTGTGTGTGTGTGTGTGTGTGTGTGTGTGCGCGTGTGTGTGTGTACTGTGCAGTGTAGGTCCACCAGGCTTGCTCTTGCTGCAGCAGCCCAGAGAGACAGGCAGCCAAGACTGCAAGAGCGTCCCAGCCCACAGCCCTGTGGACCTGTGGCTCCGCGCTGCTCTGGGCTTTGACAACACCCAGTCTCTCTCTCTCGTCACAAAGAGCTGTGTTGATTTGGGCTGACGTGAATGTCCTCTCCCTTCAGCCACCACGTCTTTGTTATGTCTGCAGAACTCGTCTATTTTTTTCTTTGGTCTTCTGCTACTTCTCCCCCTCCCTTCATACATCAGCGACCTTTCGTATGGCCCGGCTGTCTTTGTCAAAGTGCATCAGACTGAGAGTTTGTCCTACTAGATCATCCACAAGCAAACAATAAAACTATATTGAGGAGGTCTGACCTTACCAGAGGGCCAAGAGTGAACAAGACAGCCCTTTGGGCCGAAAGGGGGTTGAGAGGATGGTGGTGATTCTGAGGAGGAGAACAGAAAGGGATGGCCAAAGCCAAAATTGTTCATAATAGATTATGTGTCCATGTTTGTGTCCAAAGGAAACACCACCAACCTGTTTCAACATTTCACACATCACTGAACAGCAGGAGAGAGTGTAAATCTGAGGAGCAGTTTCAGATCTTCGTTATCTTTAGCATTTGGGCCACAACAATCAATTATTAAAAACAGCAGAAGGAATGAAACCAAAAAACAATGTTCTTCACTGGGCGTTGTGGAAAAGAGGATAAAGCCGAGTTTTTCTACCTCATCTTATTTAACTTTCCGTTCCACCTTAACTGGCAATGCAATTGCAGATTGCTGACACCGCCTCATTAAATTAACTGATGCCTCACAAGATTAAATCCAGCATTTTCCAAAGAACTGAAGAAGAGTCAGAAAGCGTTTCATGTCCAGACAATTTTGACTACAGTAGTGATGTAATAGAGTTGAACTTTACTCACCACTATTATAAAAATGGATGTTTATGTTTCATTACTTTTTCTTTGGTGTCTTCACTAAAGCCAAACGATGGCCACAGCATTTTTCTTTGGTATTAGGTGCTTGAGCTGATTCTTTCAGCGTTTGAGTTCTTTTGAAATGACCTTGTTTATAATATTTGTTTAGAAAAGATAAAAGTAATTTTCTACTTTTCACATGACAACATTTAAGTATAAGACGTTTCACAGAGAAGGTAAAGAATTTTACATTTACAGTATTTAGCAGACACTCATCCAGAGTGACTTACCAGCTTACTCATATTACAGAGGTGGCCAGAGTAGTGTTAGGAGTCTTGCCCAAGGAATCTTATTGGTGTATCACAGCTTAATCGCCAAGACTAGAAATCAAACCTTGCTGGTGGTGTAATCTGTTGCAACACAATACATGAAAAGTTTAGTTTTGTGTTCTTGTGGGTTGTTATGCTTTCTAGCTATGAACAGGTCGGCCATAAGCAGGAAAAGCTTACTATCAGTACTGGATGAGGTAACGCTTTTTGGAGTAGACCTAGCTTGAAATATACAACACAGATAGTAGAGAAGCTTGAACTGTGACCAGGCTTTGACAGAAGGCGCACATGTAGGAGATGCAAAGCACTGATTCATACTTATGTTGGTGGTATTCCACTATTTACGTACTCATGTTGGCAGTATTCCACTAGTTTGTTTATTTAGTACTTGACACAAATAATCCTGCTCTTTAGCATTCATAAGTGAAGTGAAGAACCCATCAGAGCGCTTTAAGGCATTATTTACAGAAATAAATGTAAAATGAAAAAAAAAAAAAATTAGATCCAGTGGTCTTTTTGGGTAAAGTACAAACATTGACAGCACAGGTAGCTATTTTTGCATTGCACACTGCTTACTTATTAAAGAGACAGTACACAAGAACAATCATTACTGGCTCTTATAATGTGAATTTCATATGTAGGAGATGTAGTGATGAGAATGAGGAGCTAAAGATTTAACCCACATGTCTATGCTGTCCAGTGAAAACCATGTATCTCCATTTATCTTTTTTTTCTCCATGGTTGGAACCCTGTAGCTGCTCATTACACTGTGCAAACAATTCTGAATTAATAGACCAACAGCAATGCTTTAAAATCAGGTTTAATTACTCTTATTTTACTTTAACTTCCATTCAACGTTAAGAACATTTTGGCCTTCTCCTGTAAATTCATCATTCTGGAGATACATGTTTTGCATGGGACATTGACAATATGGTTCCCAGTTATGTGTCAACAATTTCCAAGCTAACAACAGGATCTACAGACATTGTGTGTGTACTGCAGTGTAGAAATATCAATATCAAGTCTCTCTCTCTCTCTCTCTCTCTATTTCTCTCTATTTCTCTCTCTCTCCTTCACACATGAAGTGACACTGACTTTTAACTCTGCTCTCACACTCCCTATCTGAGCAACCAAATCCCACTGCAAACAGTAATTCATCTAAGCAAAAATCCATGGCAGCGATGTTGGGCCATCTATGCACCATGCCGGCAGGTTACCAGATATGCGGAGGAGCCGGAGGTGGAAACCATTTATGCTTTTCTCAATCCAAGCAGATATTAATCCAAGTTTGACTGCTAATACCCGGTTCAAAAGGAGCTGAATAAATTCTGCTTGACATGAGCTATGCTTCCAGGATAATTATATGTGAGTTGCTTCCAGGTTTGGCAGATGTCAAAATTCAGCTCACTCTGTTTGTCCACAGTACTTATGTGGGAAATTGTGGGGGGCTCAGCATTGTTATTAGGCCATTCTTCTTGCTGTATTGTGTAGTCAATGCAAAGTCAATGTGAAATCCATAAAGAACATGGCTTATAATACAGTCCATTAAACAGTTCACTGATTGTTATATTCTCTCCGCTGGCTGAACAGTATAGAGGATTTTTGATTATTATGACAAGGATATCGGGGCATTAATTTTTATGACCGAGAGTCTGGACATTAACTTTTGACTTTCATAACATGTCCTGGAATAATAACCACTGATAATATTCCAGACTAGAAGAATAAGTGGTAAGAGTATTTAGCAAAAATTATACATGGGAGAGTGCAAACATCTTAAATCTAATAATATAATATTTAATATTTCTCAATCTGGGATTAGTGTAAGAGTATTATAAGATTATTTAACTTATTTCTACTCTTTTCTTAACTGTTTAGACTGCTCTCAATTTAAGTCATTTAATATGGCAAACAGGGCTTAAGTCAAAACTTAAGTCAGCACTTCAATTCCAATGGGGAGGGGGCGGTGGGTCCCTTTTGATCGGTTTCGCCAAGCAGGGGTAAGGAAAGGGCAGGTCTTTCCCTTTTTGATCAGTTAACCAGGGGTGGGGGGGTGGTTGGTCAGAATATGACCAATCAATTCACCCTCCTAGTGGCCCACACCCATAGCAGCCCACCAGTTTTTTCGCAAGTTCTCCCGATGGCCTCTGGTAGCAAATAAAGTTGCTAGTTTCAAGTATTATTTCTAACCAAAGTTAAATTACATGGCAATGTCACACTGCATCAGAGTGAGATTGAAAAGACATGGTTGACTGGCTTCACGTGACTCAAAGGAAACACATTCTAGCCTCCCCTTTCCTAGCACTGGTAGCATCGAGTCCTAACTAAAAGGTAACTAGAAAATTGTAACATGGCCAGTAACTAGCAAATAACATGGCCAGGCAAGTGTAGCTTTACCTGAGTGCTATTCAGTGCAAAGCCATGTCATACATGCACCACTGACATCTGAGTAATGGGGAGTTCATTTATGTTAGTCCAAAATATACATCCTTCCTTATTAGAAATCCTTGAGACTTATTCAGATGAGTAATTCAGACTTGTGGGTAATGTGAATCTATTCTGTTACAAGCAACCTTTCTTGTGACCCTGCCTATTAATGGACACAAAGTTTTTCCTCTGAGCCAGAAAATGTCAACCATGGATATAAATGACAGTACTATTTTCATATGGTGTGTTTTACACCAGTTTTTACCCATGGTTTAGGGAAGAGATTAAGGAGAGTAAGGGAGAGAGGATTAAAGTAGGAATAAAATGACAAATAAATATCTAGTTGTACAGCCGACAAAGAGGTTAACATATGTCACAAGCCACTGTGTTTTGGCTGCCTTTCAGAGACACACTGTCTATTGTGGAAAGACAATATAAGCAATAGATTGTAATGAACAGTGTTACATCAGAAACTGTTACATTAGAAACTGAATGTTGAACTTCAGGAACACTGACAGACCAATCTGTTTGCTGGATTTGAAAATGCAGAGGTAACAATGCAATTGGCCAATGCAATCCATCATGATCAAGTGTGAACACATGAAACAACACAGCTCTAGTTAAGGTTACATCTGGCATTTTCATTTTCCTTTATAACCCAATATCTGGGTCGGTGGGTCTCACTGATCAATTAGAGTCTGCATGCAAGACAACTTTGGTATTTAAGCTGGGATTTAATTCAGATGGAAACAAGCAACTTTTAGCTTTTTCTGAACTGGATAACTTGGTAATAATTCATCACACAATGATGATATTCCAGTGGTTAGAAAGGGTATTGTAGTTCGCTATTATATGTGCATCATGTCTGTTATCTATCCTGATCCTGAGTTATGAAGTCTAGAAGACACGTACCTCCCACCAAAGTGCGGATCTCAGGTTCTAACAGGTTAGCACAAGATGTAAACAGCCTCTTTATTCAGATGAGATTGTTTTCACATGTAATGTTTAACAGAGACTCTCAGATTTTGGTTCAATACGAGTGTGCCATTTAATATTTGGCATGCTCCCACATCAGTAAAATTTCAACCATCTATAAAATGAGCCTTAAATACCTTCAATTATATTAATCCCATGCAAATTGACAGTCAACAAAAACGTTCTACCCATGTAAATCTAATCCTAAGGCAGATAAATAGGTCATGTCTAGCCACATCCCTTGTTTCAATAAATTACCCCAGTCCATCACTCCTGCCAATCAAGCCATTTTGCCAAAAAGCCAAAAAGCTCTTATAGACAAAGATTAAATAAGATAAACTAGAAACTAAAAAAGTCACTATATAAAATAAGTTAAAAACCAAGAAATCAACTTTCTTGCAATCTCAATCGATGAGAAATCAATAAAGAACATTAAATATATTGAACAGATTTGAGATTCTGAGAATTCATTGTCTTTCTGCATCTGCAATCTATTCACATCCAATCTGAAACAGTTATGAATAGACTTCTTGATTTCAATAAATGACAGACTTGACCTCCCCATAAAAGCAAGCAATAAAAAGTTCAATATTAAAAATCTCAGAGCAGTGATTTGGGGGAGGGTGTCTGCTTAGGCTAATATGCTGAAACAGTTATGGCCGTATGTATTTTCCTCTCCTCTGAACTCCCTCCTCCACTGAATTGATTCAGATGGAGGACATGGTGAATTCAGCCTACTTAATTGTGGAAATGCTGACCGGGTCTGGAAGCGTTTCATGTCCCATCATCAGAAGCAGCACCTCCAACTGGAACCTGCCAGGCAAACGGACACACCTGTGTGTGCACTCAGATGAGAATGTTCACGCTAGTTGAGAATTCTGGGTGCATGTTTCCACATCTGTTTAGATGCATCAAAGCATTAAAGACTATTTTATTGGATTCTGCTTTTGCACTTTGAAATGAAAATAAATAGCCAAACATATCTGCCGAGGATCTCTTTTATCCCTGTCAGTATTCATTGCCTTGAGAGGTGCAAATTGCCAAGCACTACAGTTTGCACATTTAACCTCCCAGTCTTTCACAGCTCCACAAGCGCTTATTAAATCATTCAGGGCACAAGCCCACGCAGGATGAGAATTAGCTTCTTTTTTTTTCTTTTTTTAAGAGATTCATACCTCACTGTCACAACAATAGACCTAATTAACTGGTACTAATCTATGAGCCCAATGAAACTGTCAATTTTACAAGTCACTTATAGTATTGGCCTTGGAGGGGATTGGAAAAAAAAATCCATGCGTGACTAAAGTCTCTCCACCCAGCTCCCTGGTAGAGCTCATCAATGGCAGGCAGTAAAGACGGGGACCTAATTCACTCCTGACTCGCAGACATTTCGGGAATGTTTGATTTTGCATGAACAAAATACCAGCATCAACCTTCAAGAGCCATTTCCCTAAATGCCAAATGTGAAAGTGCGAGAAAGCGCGAGTCTTCGATTAAAAGTTTAACGTGAGGGACTGTTGTTGTGGTGAATGATTTACATATTCCCCGCATGACTGAAGCAGGCAGAGCGACGTTCACAGGTGGGAACATACAGATACACACAAGGAAAAGCAGTCCGCCCCCGGTGCCACACTTGGGTTTGTTTCTCAAGAAAGGCACAATGAGGAATTGTAACCAAGCAGCAAGAGGCCGCTTCTCATCAAGAAAGGACACTAGCTACATCTGTACTAGCTACGTTGCTGGCATGCAAAGTGGTACGAGGCGGGGAGGAACGGAGGAAAGAAAAGGCGAGTGGAAAATAGAAGAAAAGCAACAGCGACATCAAACCACCCTGAACTCTTGCATTCTTACACGAGTTGAGGAGGGCTGGTAGGGAGGCTCTTGTCTATTGCATTTGTCCTAATCAATAGTGAACGTCGAGCATTTAGATACGGCCAGAGGCTCCTGGCCAGGCCAGAGTCCCGGCTACTTGCCAAGGCCTTAGGGGGAGAAGAAGGGGTTTGTGAAGACTCGAGTGCACAGAGATGCATCCATCTGCATACCCAGAGTGCAAGTAGCAGTTCTAGACAAGCAGTTCAGGGCATGACGCTAATTTAGCCAAATAGCTCTTGAAGGTTAATACTGATAATGGAATCCACTATCAAGTCCACCTACGGTACAATGTGAAATATGTTAACATTGTGACATTATGACACTTCTTAATAACATTCGGTAATCTTGAAGAGGAACAAAGAAATTACAGTCATCCATTTAGGCCTGTAGACAAATGATTATTGAGGCCAGAATTATTGCGCTAAGCAATATTATTGCAATATATTACAAAGCATCTCGCATGAGCATTATATCATATTTTATCTGATTCCGTCATATGATGTTTTACTTGCAGGTGCCTATTTCCTTTTCTTTTGTGTCTAAGTGGTAAAGTGAAGGAGGTAAAGTCCTTTTTCGTACGGGGCTTAAGGAAAGCATTGTGATTAACCAATTATTCACAACTAGTAGTCACTGATTTAAAGAATTCAACATCATAGACTCATTCAAACACTACCATACAGTCAAAATTTCCCAATTAAAATCACTTCTAATGATCCCATTTTCTATCTATCTACTGCCATAAACTGCAATAAATACCAGTGTCTGTTAAAAGTGTAAACACACTGTTTATACCCATTTGCATACAATCTATTTCCATGCTTGGGTTAAGGTTTGAATGTCATTAAAGCAGCAACTGTTTCATGCTTGGTGGGCAAACAGTACTGATATAAGCAGGAAGAAAAGCTGCATTACACATGGCAGTAACTAGCTAAGAGAACATCGAGCTGAAGCAAAGTGAGCAAAAGATTGAGCACCTACAGGATAAGGGGAATCTAAGAGTGATATACTGAGGATGCTGTCACTGGTTGTAATTATTTAATCATTCATCAATATTGACTGGATAGTCCTGGAGTTTTGTACCGACCGGTCCCTGTTTGTATTTATGGATGGGGGTCCCCGTTTTGATCGATTTCATTCTGTCGACTGGGGGAAGCTTCACCCTCTCAGCGGCTCACATCCATACCACCCAATGATGTTGACCAAATTCACACATACAAGCTCTATTATGTTTCTGAAAATCGCTTGCATGCTGAAGTGCCACATGGACCACTGTTAGCCTCGATCACAGGAGCTAGACAGGTCGACGAGGTCTGTGGACCTTGGTAGCCTCAAGTCCAGCCATTAAATTTAAGTGCCACAAAGAGAGATTGGTAAAACTACATTTAACCACTGCAAAAGAAAGATAGTGAGGAAACACTGGTTTTTGACACAATATACTTTTCCCATCAAACACATTTGATGATGTCACTAACTATGCAACTATTAAATCTGTTGCCAACTAATTTGGTGGTCAACTTTAGTCAACAAAGTCAATTATTTGGTGCATCCCAGTGATGTCACAAAAAGCCAATAAACCATAATTTGCTTGTAACAAAATTGTTATTCCAATATTTGATATTCCTAGCTATTGTCCCAAAGCTAGATTCAACTACATGAAAGGCTTTAGGTAAAATTATTTCATTTAAGTTATTAGCTATGTGTCGACTAGCTACGTGATTATAGCACAATCCTAACCAAGTGGGCTGCAAGCATGTGCATTTTGGTTCCCATTATTTCAGAAATCTGTCATTTTCTTAAGATATCTCAGACATCTGTACTACTGGTCCATTAGATAACAGTGTCTGCAGATATTCAGTGGGTCATTTTAATAAATGTTTTTTTCTTTTTTTTGTGCTGCCATCAGTAGGTTGCCGAACAGATGACAGAATACACCATCGAACAGATCAAATCAAAACAGGAGTTTAGCTTTTAGAGACTCTCTTACACTAAAACCTGACAATTCGATTCAAAACGAGGCTAAAGTGGCACAGAAAAATGTCCTCCAAACAAGAATAAGAAATGTTGAGTGGGACAAAGACTGAAGAAGGAAACCTTCATCTTCCTAGCCAACACAGGTTAGCATAACAAGAAACACAAGTACATCTAATAATGAAACTGAAGAGAGGGCACTGGAACCAAAACGATGAAGATCAGACAGCACACCAAGGGTTATATCGAGAGAATTGGGACTTAGGGTATGCAACATAAGAATAGGACACTCCAGCAACATAGTGTCGCAAGATGGATGGTGAAAAACAAACACACACCATATGTGAGAGCGTCCATGATTATTACTGTAACTCTAAGCTTTTGCTGAATCAAAACAAATATGTTGCTTATGATGGTGAGGACAGTTAGGTCTAACCCTAACCCAAACCCATAGTGTGCCCTGCAACTGCAGGTCCGAAAGTGCTGTGGGTCCTCCAGCTCAATAGATGTATGATGTTGGGGGTACAGCAAGACCACAGAGTGGAACAACTAAAGACATGTTCTTCTACCACAGCCAGGATGCACATGCGAGGGATTCAGGGAAGGCAGCTTCTCAAGAGGTTCCTGGAACCAGTGGCTTGAAGCCTTTCAACTGCACACAGGACCCCTTCAGCTTGGATGATGGTAAGTGTGCTTGGAGGGAGACGGTTCATTTATTTCCCTTGAAAGAAGAAGCTAATAATAAAAGCATTTCTTCGATATGAAGCACTTGCAGATGACCAGGTCCACCCTGTGGCTAGACAAGAAAGGCACCTGGTGTGGAACTGCTTGCTGTGAAGAGAGGTGACGTGTTTAACAATGAGGTACAGGCCACACAGTAAAATGAGCCATACCTTCTGATTGGCTGTACTTGAATTGTGTCTGTATCTTTCTGCATTTGGGGGAATAGAATTGCGGCTTCTGAACTCATTCTTTGGGACATAAAAATGGGTTCAGGGCCCTAGTGTTTTTTCCTTGCAAAAATGAAATGCAAGCTCTCTCTCTCTCTCTCTCTTACCCTTCCTCCATTTTTGCAATCTCTCTATCAATGCCTTTATCACGTCTTGCTTTTATTTCTTTGCTGTTGTCTTTTTCTTGCTGTTTTATTCACAACATGAGAATACGCTCCCAATTTCCCAAGAGGGGGAGACTGAATGAGACAGAGGAGCCATAGCGGCCTTTGTTTCTTGCTGCAGTTTTCCTTGAGCTGACACACTCTGTTCTTTAAATGTTTACACTGAAGAGCCCAGGGGCTGGAAACGAGACTGTATGCATTGAGCATATGACACACTGTCATTTCACTGTATCTTTCCTGCCTCCCCCTTTCCCCAGTGTACTACAGCTGTACTGAGATTTGAAAAGAACCTGCTAATTTCAAATAAATTCTGCATGCGTCAGTGGCCCGCTCTGTTTGTAAAAAGATACCTATAGTGCAATGAGGGTTTTTTTTTTGGTCCACACACCATGCAAGGACACACCAGACCATCTTTCAGCCATTGTCTCTTTACCGTTTCCGATCGTGACCACCATGTCTCTACCAAGCAGCCCATTTGAATTAATTTACATTTTGGCTCCGACGCACAAAGCATACCCTCTTTTGGTTCCTCGGTAAATTGGCACGACTTTCCCGCAAGCAAGTTCACATGTAGAACATTTATTAAGCGTATTACACCCCAAGGGTTCTCTCCTTCTTCTGTCAGTAAACAACCCGAAAGGAGAAGGAAAAACTCACTCGAGCCGATTCCCTTTGATTTAAATGAGCCCTGAAATAATGGGTTTTCTCTAAAGGCAAGAATTTCATTATTGACACCTCCCTCATCAAGCATTTAATCTAAGGGGCATGCTCTTGCTCCATCCGTCTTCCTTCCTTCTGCTTTTTCTTCTCTTGCTTTCCCCCTTCTCCCTTCTCCTCCGCCTTATCACATTAAATCAAATGAACAGTTTTTAAACTCCCATATCTCACATGGTCTTAATCACATCAAGCAGTAAAGGAATTTCATATGATATCTGCTTCCGACAAGGGAATTTTATGAACTGAATTTCAAGTACGCTGAACCAATGCAAACTGAGTTCGAGAAAGAACCTGACGTAACCTGGCAAGCAAACGAATGAAAACAGAGCCGCTGGCCATTATAAGAAGTGTAATAAAGTAACAGGTTCTTCAGAGGGGTGGCTGCACCAAGCCAGAGTGGGCAGGGAGACAGATCTCCTCGGGGGGTGACGTTTACATGGCAGTGTGTCACGGCTTCTGTATTACACATGGTGCTCTCTGGCCTCAAACAAACGTCGACAAGTCATACCCCTGCAGTTCATGGCAATTATCGGGCAGGGCCCTCGTGTGCCAGGCCTGAAGTCCAAACTAATCTGATTACGCTTCCATTCTGAACTACAAACACAGTTTTGCCGCACGAGCGAGTCTGTTAAAAAGGCCTCCCGAAGAGCGATGGGGGTGACATTCTCTCTCCCTATCAGATCACCATCGGTCCTCTAGCAAATTAATCGGGGCCAAAACACAAAGGAGGGAGTTTGACATTCTGTCCGAGAGGCAGACTGGCCAGAGCAATCCTGGAGTCACTAGGGTGCTTGATTTTCTGGCAATGTCTCCAGTCAACCAGCCAAACCCCTGCCCTTGCTTGCTGAATAAACACTGTGAGGTTGCAGCAGCTGCCATGGCTTAACAGAGAGTCAGACCAATTTTTACCTTTGCAAAAATGAATTTACATGTAGGTATGTGGGTATTAATAAGACACTGTCCCTGGCTAACCTCTCTGGTCAGGTCGTCAGTTCCCTAATGTAATGGAATGAAATGCTACAAGAGGACCTAAAGAGTGTTCATGTTTTGATTCTTGTTGGATGCACTATGTTGTTGCTTTTTTCCCCAGATTGAGCACCAGAGCATGGATTGAATCAGCACTTATTGTTTTCTTTATCAGAGGAATGTTAAAACTCAAGTTATGTAACATTTCTATTCATTCTTTTTCATTTTGGTACTAACAAAAGAAAAATATCTCTCAGATTGCCTTCAATACATATCAAGTAAATTAAACATCACCACAATAACACATTACTATTAGAGAAAAGCAGATTAAAAGGCAAGAATGGCCAGTAGTCTGGGCCCTGCATAAAAAGCTTAATGTTACATATACGTAAATGGCTGCAGACATTTATGTAAAAGTAATTTTTAAAGGATGAGGTTGACAGATCCCACAGGTCAATAGGAGGCAAGAGGGGTCATGAAACGCATTAAAAAGGGGCATTAGACATGCATTAGACATGCACTGGTAGGATTCTTAGTAACACTGTATTGATGAGTGCTGAAGAGCTTGGTAAGCACCAAATATCTCCTTGGAAGTGGGTCATACAGACACTCGTGTTAAATGGACTCATAAGGTGAACATTATTCCTTTTTCAAAAGCATGCATAGTTCACAAATCAATGTCTTCAGCCAGAGTTTTGCTCAGCATTACTAAGCTTGTTTGAGGGATGACTGAACTGAACAATAGCATCAGCAGATGATCTATTCTTAAGGGACAAACACAGTATCAGCTATTTCTGTCACTTTTGTCATAATGGAAAATAGAAAGGCCTTCATTGCCGAGGATGAAATACAACAGAATTTCACAAAAAAAATAATTTAAAAAATCATAAACTTCAATATCAAAGTCATTCAGAGTGATTTGGCTGGGAAAGTCTAGATAACCATAAATTACAGTTTTAACTGCACTGGTGGTATGAATCAGAGCTGAATGACTCTTGCAGATACTACATGGAAAGTTATTTGGCCAAATTTAAATGGTTAGTAGAGTGCTGTCTGGGGTGTCATTTTGATAGCTCTGAAAAGACTTTGGCCTAAAGTGTATTTAAAATCAATATATGGCAGGGGGATACATTCAGGATGTTAGGAAGCAAAATAGACATCTTTGTTAGATCTGCCACTACTACACCATCGACAACATGAGGCCTCCAGACATCCAAACATCCAAACTCAGAGGACATATGTAAGTAAACTGATTAGTTTGAGTAAGTAATAATTTAAATGACTATGGTTGCATGTCACCACTGTGCTGAAATTGGAATCAATATATTTAAGGGGTCCAAGGGTACACAAAAGTCATTGGTCGGTAAACACCATGGTTCAGACATCACAGTTTGATGCGAGCTAGATACAGTGAGAGGAAAAAGGAAGAAAAGGTGTTTCGTTTTCTTTCTTTTTTTTTATTTTAGACACTAATCAGCTTGAGCTAAGTTTAGCAGTACATGTTACTTCCAGCTTACATCTTAAGTCAGAGGTTCCCAAACATTAACATGACAAGACCCCCTGTATCCACATTCACTCAGACCATAAAAATGTGGTGTGTTTTTCCAATCTAATCACTATGAACACATTAATACAGTTCAATAATGTCACTGCTAAATGGTAGAGAGAGCATCACATGAAACTATCTCTATCATAATATTATCTTAATGCTACAAAGCTGCAGAGAAACTGAGCTGGTCAGATTACGGTCAGTACTCATTTCACTGGTGTATCCCTGGGTTACAACCAGTCAATGCAGATAGAGGGGGCAGTTTCTGATCCAAGTATAGCAGCAGGGAGCGACATTTGTACAACTTCTCAATGTGCTCCTCACATATGTCACTGTGCATGCTGTGCAGCAGATGTCATTGCCAACAGGAACACACTGGGACCAGTTTCTAATCAGTATAGTTTGGTTCTTCATTACATTCCTTAAATGTTGTATATGCCTATAAGCTACACTTAAGCTGCACTTTCCTTCATACACACCTAGAAACTACCAGCGTATTCTCAGTTCGGGATGATCTACTGTTACATCCCAAGCATATTTCTCTACAATGCACCATATCACCCCAACTTTTCACATCTCAGCAACTGAATTATGCAAATGAACTGATTCCCCTTTAAGCACTGATGCACATACAGGTCCACAGATTCCAAGATCCAGAAGCGTAATTCAGTGCTCATGGCCACAACACAGATGCTGACCTACTGTGGCGTGACCCAGGTTGTCACCTGGCTTCATCATGACCCTTTACTTTTGGAGGGGTTTAGACAGCCATCCTCCCTTGCAGGAAACCACACGGGTTTTGTCAAAAATTCACGAGACATCTGTTCGCATTCGGAGACCTAGCTTCCAAGATGTGTAATTAAATAAGTGTCACGCAGCCTGGCGATAAATATGCCGCGAAGAGAGAGCCTGTGTGTGTGTGCACGCATAACTATAGCATGGCAATGAGAGTGCAGAGGCCCACCCTGCTCATTACAACCCATCTGGGACATCAAGAACAGAGCTTTTGCTCATCTGGGTGTGGGCACTGACGGCTGCTCTGGGATGAGGTAACAGCCGGATGGCGGGTCAGGGGGGGTATCTAAACTCTTAACTGTGCTTTTGATTGTTTCTGACTTTTTAGGGCAGCGGTGCATGCTCACGCTGCTGCATCACGTGGCTGCGCTTTGTCCACACACATGGATGAATGTACGGTGATCTCTTGACATATGTGCATCTGTGTATGTGTTTTGTTGTGTTTGTGTAACATCTTGACTGCGAGGCAGAGCAGACCGTTTTAATCACATAAGGATTTAAGTATTGCGAATGAATTTGCCTTTTTTAAGCATGATGGATTATCAAATATAATCACAAGATTTAAAGATTGGGAAATGGCAGACAGCTGTCAGGCGACACAATAGATGCACGGCTAGAAGAATTCTGCCACAGACTGGCAGAACATCAATGCGTCCATCGAGATGAGACAAACTGCTGCTTGCTCACGCATACACGTGCACACGCGCCTGGGCATATTAGACCATGGAGCTCTGAAGATTTTCTTAGAGATCTTCGCAAGCACATGAATCATCTTGCTGATTCCTCTCTCAGGAGGCAAACAGCATCACATTGGAGGTTGTTTTTTTCCTTCCTCTGCTTGTACGGAACCGTCTAAGTGAATATAAAATAAGCTGGCATGCATGCAATGCTGTTGGAGCGGCTTCCTGTGTGGACTCCTGTCAGGTATCCCTGCATGAATTAAGACACAGCAAACTGTTAAACGCAGCAGGAGAGGCACAACCGTCCCAAGGTAGGAGGGGAAAAAACGAAAAGCAAAAAAACAAGAGCACAAGACACCTCTGCATCTCCAGGGATGTCTCTGGCTTTTGCGTGCCCCTAATTTGCGGAACACTCCAGGCTCCAAAGCGTTCTGCCTGGATAACTGAGTATACTCTACCTACCATGGTGCAGCAGTGGAACAGAAGCTTATTAGTGAGCCAGCTCAGTAAAAACACAGAGGCCTCATGAAGGGGAACTAGGACTCTAAGCGAGAGAATGAGCATTTTTGATCCCAACTCTTGATCTCAACTTGGCCCTGATGCCACCCATGGTGAAGGATCCAGCCAGGCTCCTCGCTCTGCTCCTGCTGTGAACCCACCCTTCCCTGTCTTAGAGGTTGCCCCTGCAGTGCCAAAACAACCAGTGGCCACTAATGACTTATCATTGCAAAGACAGTAGCTCAGTCCATGAAATCTGGCAGACATCTCTTTTAAGTTCATATTTCCAGAATAAATAAACACTATTCTTAGAATGTTACCTATTGTTTGTGCTCTGCTGACCCCATACCAGCATTTAGTGCTTGGACCCCTGCAACTGCCAACTGCAGTACAACTTGAGTAAGATCTCACAGCAGTTGCAACAATCCACACAATTCCTGTTTTGCATTAGTTTTAAATGAAATCTAGCAGCTGATTGTCTAGTTTGTTACAATGAATATTTACACATTGTGCACCACTTGAAAGCTAATCAAAAGCTAGATATGCAGATGCACTCCTGTATATGGCCAAAGGTATTGGGACACATGCTCATTCTTTCTCTACTGTCCAAGAAGGTTCTCTACTAGTTTTTGGAGCGTTGAGAATTTAAGTGAATTCAGCAACGAGTGTGAGTGAGGTCAGGAATATTGGATGATCATCACCCCACCCCACTTCATCTCTAACCCACTTGTACATCTGTTTTTGCAATGGGTGCAACTTAAAGTAGCTAAATGCATTCATTAGAAGGGGTGCCAACAAACATAAACTTTTACTTTAGGCTTTTCATATTTGAATAATTTTGAGTTCATTTATTTATGGAATATCAATATTTAGGACATCAGACAGACATACTCTATAACTGCATATCTATGTATAATAAGCACCATTCAAAAAGCTCTGCTTCATTTGTACTCTACTGATTCCATAATGGCATGTAGTGCTCGGACCCCTGTGGTTGCCACATGCAGTATAATGTGTACAATCACTAACTTAAAATGTAACTAGAATCTGATTGTCTGATTGTGAGATAAATAAAAAACAAATCAAAAACTTCATCTCTCCTGAAACTTGCTTTGCTTTCTGTGCACATTGATGTTGTTATTGTTTTTATTTTGTTGCGTTTTCTTTTTCACTGGCCCATATCAATCAGGTATTATATCTACAGATTTGTTAAAGAATGAGCATGAACTGCTGTACTGTGTTGCTTAAAATTCTATGCTGCTATCAAACACTCTCTCCAGACATCTCAATTTAAAACATGCAAAATAAATAAAACATCTACATGATTCATGTTAATATATCAATATTTCAAAGTACAGCTCTGACGCATCAGCCAACAGAAGCCTTTGCCGACCAGCATCATATTGAGAGTGATTGGGAGAGAGTGCAAGAGTGTGAGCGATGGGGAGAGAGTGTCTTCTACCTAGCCAGAGAGGGTACGGCCAGTTGTGCTATCTCAAGCTCCAGCTACTAATGACCACTATGACGTATTTGATACAATATATTGTCTTGCATACACCCTCACAACATAGCACAATACATCAAATCACAATCCCTCTATCAGGATACATATCACATCACCAAGTCAGGGGTGTAGCACCAAATGTGGGGCCCTAGGTATAGCTGTTTGTCCAGGGCCCCCACATCCATCCACCCTTTTTGACCATGGAGGGGTTGCACCATTCCATGTCCTACAACATCCCTGCACCAGGTTCTTACCAACACGCAGCCCTTTGTTATTAAAAAATCATACAATTAATATTCATTGACTTAGAAGTACATTATTAAAAACAGAGTATTTTGTAGAAAAGCAACAAGTATTGTATGCATTCCTGTGTGTGTGTATCAGGTATAGTAAGGTAATTAACTAAGTCAGGACATCTTATACTCTGCAGTTTCGCATGGTGCCAACTTCATACCTTAATCATCAAATATTTGCATTGAGTTGTGTCATTTCAAATGGACTTGTAATGTAGTTTCTGATTAAACTATATGACTCTAAAACTGGTTGAAATTCAGGACAGGATCGATATGACTATGCTACATCATGTTGCATTCTACAGAAAACAGTATGTCCATAATCGATTTGGAATAACATAAAAATTGGAAAGGTTTGAGTTGGCTGGTGTTTGTATGTAGTTTACACAATGCTTATTGCACAGCAGTATTTTCCATCACCCATTAGCAATATTAGTCTCCAAGCTTCAGTTTGAAACTACAGCAGTTATCTTTTCACAACGATAACCTGACTGGCTACATTCTGACTAAGAGGAAATCTAACCTTGACAACTTTGCAGATGAACCGACTACTTTAACAAGTCACTAGTTCTGCTAAAGCAACTCACAGCCTCAGAAATCGAGTCTTACTTTGAAAATGGGAGGGAATCCTGAGCCACATGAGAAGCTACACAAGCCTCTCCAGGCCTCGTTCGTCTTCACTCAGTAGTGAGATGATAATAAGTGGCTGTGTCTCAGTGTTGTGCTAATAAGAGACGCCTGAGTGCTTCTTGGATAAGGTCGGGGGCACTTTCGATCTTAGAGCAGCGTGTTCAAAGCCAAACGTGTTGGAGGATTATGCAGCTTTTAGCACCTCACTGCTTAGGGCATCATTATTATCAAATGCGTGGCACCACAGCCAAGTAACTTCACGCTAAATGAATCACCGTGGTTGGTACACTGATGCCGATCGGTTCAGCAGGAAGGATCGTTGGACTGTATATCAACCATCTGCCTTAGGACAGCTGGGTGTTATTTTTACAGCAACTAATGGACAGGAAAGGTTCCTGGTGGACAAAGTGTGACATGTTGGCTAAAGGTCAGATGTCCAAAGGACCAAGCTGTAAAGAAAGGTTTGGCACAATGGAAAAAACAGCCATGGCTGCAATTTCTGATCTGAGAATGGCAGCAGTCCTTTAATGACAATCACCTTTCTCTCTCTCTCTCTCTCTCTCTCTATCTATCTCTCTCTCTCGTGCTCTCTTGCACTCCACTGGAAGCAAGAGAAGACAGTTCCGAGAAGTAGTGCTCTACACTTGAGCATGCATTATCGGCCCTCGCGGCTCCTGCGGCACATCACACATGATTCGCAACGCTTGAGGAGGCTTCAAGCCCTTCATTCACGTACGCATTCATTCATTCATTCATTTATTTAATTCCTGCAGCTATGGAACCCCATTGCTTTCTTCCTGCCAAGAAATGTGCAGAGCTCTATTTCATCAGGCAGCCTCTTTGAACTTGACCCACTGCGCAGGAATGAGTGGAGCAGCAGCTACGGACCGAAGATGGAGTGGTGGTCATGATGATGATGATGGTAGTGATGATGAAGATACTGTCTGATCTCATCCTGGGATGCTACTCTATATCTGAAAACACCAAGTCCATCATATAACAAGTGCAATACATGACTCTTTACATTTAATATAAGGTGAGACCAGCTCGTGCATGTGTGTGTGTGTGTGGATGCCAGTCTGCGCGTGTGTAGCTGTGTATATGCCAAAATGTGTGTGTGTGTGTGTGTGTGTGTGTGTGTGTGTGTGTGTGTGTGTGTGTGTGTCTGTGTGAGTGTTTGTGTGTATTCAAGTGTGCGCGCGTGCAGCTGTGTATATGCCAGAATGTGAGTGTATGTGCGCGCGCGAGCCCCAGACCACAGACTCACACACTCGTCCCCAGCTCTCGTGCCACTTACCTTGCGCGCGCGCCCCGCAAATCACGGCAAACCACAGCATCCATGTGGCTCCCCACATCCGCGCGCCCGCGCGCCCCTGCATGCTCCGCGGTCGGCTGTCTGGCGGATGGAAGCGTGTATGTATGTACAGGAGTGCGCGCGCGCGCGCGCGTGCGTTCCCTCGCGCCGGACAGCACCGAGCGCTTCCCGGGCAGCCAGAGAGACAGATGCGCTCTCACAGGTCCAGTAGAGCCCGGCACAAGGAGGCAGAGTGTCCAATCGCCAAGTTCATCAACTAAACCAAAGTGCGCGAGAGCGAGGCGCCCATGGCGCGAGCGTGAAGTTGAGCGGCTCGGCGGGGACGGCTGCGCGCGCCGCACTTTCCCCAAGTCAGTGAAAGCGGGATGATGCCGGAGCTACGCCTCCCGTGGCGCACGAGCGCACGAGCGACGCCACGATGCCCATCACCCGTAAAGGAAACGCCAAAGAGACCAAATGGCTCTAAAACTGGGGAAAGTGAGGGGCGGGTAAACGCTGCCTCCGGCTCCTGCGACGTATCCCCCCCCCCTAGTATTGTGCCGCACACCGAGCGGCGCGTGCTGGGACCCGGCGCTGTGGGAGGGCGCCCCCTAGCGGCGAGTGGCGGAAGCGCGCGGCTCTCACCTTTAGTATCAGCTGCGTGTTCTCTTCAGCTCATTTTTGGGCCATTTTTGTGTTTGAAGTCCAAAAATGTTTCCTAATATCTTTATGTAAGGCTTTGGCGTCTAAGGCCCGTCAAAGATATACTGAGTGTCATCAAGTGTGAGGCGTAAGAGTGAAGTCAGCGGACTTGGTGAAGTGAGGCGAATTGGACTCCGCCGGAGTGCTCCACTGGGCTCTAAGCTGCCTCCTGCTATCCCCCCAAAAAAGAAAAGAAGGGGAAGAAAGAAAGGCACATTAAAGCGCGGCTAGGCAGATTTGCCAGTGGAGGGGCGGAGAGATTTGAATTCTTCCCGTGGCAGTATAAGCCGGCTGCCTGTCTGAGACCGCAGGCTTTGATCCTGAGGGCGCAAATGTGGTTTTGAATTCCGAGCAGATCCAGCGACTGGTGCTCATTACCGGGGCACAAGCATGACTCACATACCTGCAAATACTGAGCAGGTCACATTCACAAGAAAGAGAGAGAGAGAGAGAGAGAGAGAGAGAGAGAGAGAGAGAGAGATGAAACAAAACAACGGATCATTATCCTCAGGCGTAATTGTATGAGTTAGTCTCTCAGAAGTAAAGGCTCAGAAAGTCATTACAGACAAACCCACCTTCAACCCTTCATTGGCTTGGATGCACAGCACCTCTAGAACCTTACATCCAGGCCAAAACCCATACAAAGAAATCAAAACCTTCCTGTTGTTCTGAAGTGCTCTCTAGTAGTCATGGACTGACCATCGGGAGGACCGGGAGAAATCCATTATGGATGTTGGCCGCTGAGACGGTGGAAGGGCCGATCGACCCCCCACCGCTTCAAATCTCAGGTCATGCTGCTTGCCATCCGCAGCCGAAGTCTGAGAGAGCAAAATTGGCTACACTTTCTCTGGGTGGGTAGATGGCACTCTCTCCCAACATCACACCAACGCAATGCTGGTTGGTGCAGTCGGCAGTTAGCTGTTATGTACAGGCCTCATTCAACATCACTAGCACTGCTTTGGCATGCTGGCTATGGAGCTCATCCAACGTTGATACCACAACGTAAAGACTCTGGCTGTGAGCTTCGTCCAACAACACAACTACATTATTAACACCTCGTCTGCCAGCCTCCTCCAGCATGACTAGCACTGGTTATTATATTTATACTGTTTGTATAAAATCACACAATCAAAAGAACATACAACCAGCTAATATTGTGTTTTTGCAACTTATTTTTTCCACTGGTGTTCCTCTTTATTTTCTATTTTCTATGTTGTTGTTTATTGTTCAGAGATGCCAGTAAAGAACCATCCATTAAAAGAATTTTTAGGGAGCCAAAAGCTTATTCTTCTGTGGCATCTCTCCAAAGGATGCTTTTAAGAGTGTAATGTGACAGTGATGATGGTGGGAAGAGCTTGATCAGCATTAACCTCTTCGTCACTATCATCATAGTCATCATGAGATGTCAATCATGTGCGCAGCATCTTCAGCCTCTTGCTTTAGCAGCTGTAATTCTACAAGAACTTGAAAGGAACTCAGTGTAGGCAAGTGACTGAGGACATCCACCAACGTCTTTGTCACATTAAGTAAGCAGGATCACCGTAAAAGCAAACTATTTGTTCCACCCCCCCACTGGCTCACTAACATCTGCTCATGTGTGGGAAGAAGACAGAGCCAATGAAAGCCCCACTGTAGAAAAAGAACTGACGGTAGATGTGACAGAGCCCTTGATCTTACAGGTAAAAAGGCAAGGGCGTGCTTTGGAGGTAGATGAGACCTGTTGGAAGCAGACCAACTGGTTCCAACCCACATCATTGTGTCATTGCCCTGTTTTTTCACCCTCAAGTAAGGAGACTGTCTCTCTGTTATCAAGCTAAACTCAAGCTGGTGATGTGAGAGTGCTGAATGGCCTGTCTCCTCAGGTTTGTCCTGATCACATGTGGGGCCAGACTGCGTGGGCAAACAGCATCTGGCTTTACGTCAGCCATCTCCTGCTGTGCACAGCAGTAAAGTACTAAAAATATGGTGAAAAGATTTGAAATGGTTTAAAATATTTAGGGAGAATGTTTAAAGTAAGAATTGTGCCTACAAGTAATGACAGGAATCGGATGCATCTAGTATTTTGGTTCAAATTGTATCAAAGTGCATCTGGAAAGTATTCACAGCACTTCACTTTTTGCACGTTTTGTTGTTACAACCTTATTCCAAAATGGATTAAATAAATTTTCCCCCTCACAATTCTACACACAATTCCACAAAATGAAAATGTGAAAAAGTTTGTTTGAAATTCTGCAAATGTATTAAAAATAAAAACACAAAAATATAACTTGTCATGACAGCTAAGGTACATCTTTTTTCCACCGATCATCCTTCAGATGTTTCTACAGCTTGATTGGACACCTGTGGTGAATTCAGTTGATTGGAAAAGATTGGGAAAGGCACAAACCTGTTTGTACAAGGTAGACAAAGCATGTCAGAGCACAAACCAAGCCATGAATCTTAGGAATTGTCATAGACCTGCAAGATTGTGTCAAGACACAGATCTGGGGAAGGGTACAAAAAAACGTTGTACCTGCTGCATCGAAGGTCTCCATTATCAGTAAATAGAAGAGATTTGGGACCACCAGGACTCTTCATAGAGCTGGCCACCCAGCCAAACTGACTGATCGTGGTAGTAGAACCCAATGGTCACTCTGACAAAGCTCCAATGTTGCTCTGTGGAGAGAGGAGAAGAACAATTATTTCTACAGCACTCCACCAATCAGCCTGTACCATTAGTCAGCCGGAAGCCATATGACATCCTGTCTGGAGCGTCCTAAAAGGCACCTAAAGGACACTCAGAACATTAGAAACAAATATATTGAATTTTTGGACTGAATTCTTAGTACTGAATGGCAAGCATCATGTGTGGAGGAAACTAGGTACTGCTCATGACCTAACCCTTACCACTCCTACAGTGAAGCATGGTGGTGGCATCACAATGCTGTGGGGATGTTTTTTTGCAGCAGGAACTGGGAGACTAGTCAGGGACTGCAATGATGTACAGAGACATCCTTGAGGATAACCTGCACCAGAGTGCTCTTTGCAATTTTCCTCTGGGATTAATAAGTAATTCTGATTCTGATTCAGACTTGGATTGAGACAAGGTTTTATCTTCAACAGGACAACAACCCTAAGCACACAGCCAAGATATCAAAGGAGTGGCTTCAGGACAAGACTTTAACCTGATTGAACATTTATGGACATATCTAAAAATGGCTGTGCACTGATGCTCCCCATCCAATTGATGGAGTTTGAGAGATTCTGCGAAAAAGAATGGGGAGGGGGGCTGTGCCAAGCTTGTGGCATCATATTCAAAGAGCTGTGGATGTACATGAAGCTGTAATTGCTGCCAAAGATGCTTCAACAAAGTATTTAGCAAAGGCTGTGAATACTTATGTAAATGTTATATTTTAGTGTTTAATTTTGTTGATAAATTTGCAAAGATTTCAAACTAACCTTTCTCATTTTGTCATTTTCAGGCATTATGTGTAGAATTTTGAGGGGAAAAATTAATTGAATCCATTTTGAAATAAGACTGTAACATAAAATGTGCAACAAGTGAAGCACTATTAATTCTTTCCAGATGCACTGAATGTATGGGTGGGTGGATGGAAAGGCATACATGAACAGAAGGTAGCAACCAAATCACACCAGCTTTTTTGTGTTACCACAATTTATCCATTAATATTACATTATTATTATATTACAATATTACTAAAGTACTCTAAATGGCCAATACTACTGGGACACCTGTGTATTTTTCTTCCAAAATCAAGAGAAATTAATTTTTGAAGCTTTTAGTGCATTTAGTGACTAGGGCATTAGTGAGGCCAGGATCTAGGCTGATCACCACCCCACCCCATGCCCAACTCCCCACCTCTTCCCCAAAAGTACTGGAAGAAGCACAGTCATTCCAGCAGTTTTTCTAAATGAAACTATGGAGGAAACACTTAAGGTGCTTCAGGGAACCTTCAAAAAAAGAGAAGGTTCTTGTAGATTTTTGAAGGCTCCTTGAAGCACTTCCTCCGCCTCCTCTGTTTTTTCAAATTGAAGATCCTCCAAAAGTTCTTCAAGGATCTTGCACTTTTTACACACACTCAAGTATACTCCTCTAGTCCACACAGCTCCAGAGGGTCCTATATAAGTTAATGCAGCTGAATTAATTTATTTAAATGATTTGTACACTATAGCTAGTTAGGTCATAGACATTGTGACCACTTTTCCTATTACAACAATTGTTAAGAAATCAGTAGATTTTTACATAATGAGCAATTTCACCTCATACTTTAGGTTTGTTTACATCTTCACAATCACATATGCAGAACCTTTTTTTCCCCTTTAAACACAGTTCTTATGATATTGCAACTGACAGGGAAATTACTTTTCACAATATTGTTTCATCCTTGCAGGTTTCACAGGTATTTACCAATTTTATAACCATCCTAATCCTATAGTTCCACGCAATTACATTAATATTAATGTGTGTGTGTATATATATATAGGCCTATATGAGTAAATACAGGAGGCAATTTCCCGGACATGACAGCAAATAAAATGTCTGAAATACTGTTAACGAACAGAGGAAACTGTGTTGAATTTACAGTACTTTGACGATGCTGGCATGTTGGGCAGCAGGGAGCAGTAGCTAACGGCCATGGACGAAGGAGCCTACTGTGCTGAGCCATAGGGGACACTGAAGAGAAGGCTAATGACTGGCTTAAACTCAGTGCTCTCTCAATGGGACCGTTGTTTACAGCTGTGGGGATCTTGCTACATCTCATTATAAGGTAGGCTTATACAGTGTATAATGTTGAGCCAGGTTGTATGCTGGCAGTACTCATTATTTATCGTAGCAAAGGCCCTTCTACTGACAGGTGTTTTTTCCCCCTCATACTGCAACAGATGGGTTGGCTCCAGCACTCTTCTCGCAGTTCCTCATTGGAACTGCTATTATATGACATTTTGTGCTGATTCAATTGGGTTCACTTATTACCAGAGCAGACGCGAGTGTCACATTTTATCGGTAGCCTATTTAAGGCAGGACTCCTTGTTTCACATTTCATGTGGTACTCAGCCCATTGCAGAGATATGGCACCCGAAGGGCTTCGCCAAAGCGACAGCTCTACATTCCCGAACGTATGTTGTTTTAGGAATGACAATTGTCCCACAGATCCTCTCCACCTTATGTTTTACTAGCTACACACCCCAAATGAATGCAAATCAAGCCTTATAATATGAATAGCTAGTCTACACTCGTTCTTTCTCGCTTTTCTCGTTGTCAATTCCATCACAAGCCTCCGCCTGTCAAGCTTATCATTCTTTCCTGAGGAAACCAATTCACAATTTCTGCTTTTCATTAGATTAAAGTGACCAAAATGGAATGGCTCAGAAGCATAATGGAATGGCTCGAAAGATTTGTTTAGGCATTGATAGAAGGAAGGAATTATTATTTAATGCAAATTATAAAACTGTTAAATCAGGCAAAAAGGAGGGAGTAGCGTAGTGTGCCTCTCTTTCATTTTTTGGTTAACGATCAGTCTGATGCATTCATTAGCTCATCTCAGTGCATGGTGTCTGAAGTGGTGTCTGAACCTTGACAGAGCAACTAAAAACACTGAAGAGAATGTTTTTTGAAAGTGTAGCAGTTCAACTAGAAATGCAATGGAATACAAAGAACACAAAGAGAGATTAGATTGAAATAGTGTGTTAAAGCAATTATTGGTTAAGATTACTTGACTGTATCAATGTTCTAATGACATAATTTACCATATCCTACAAAAGATCAAATGAAACTTTCATTTTTTAATATTTTCTAAATTAATTTTTATTGTGTTTGTGCCATCTGCCAATGATTGTCTTTGGATAATGTCATTTTTGTATGCATGCTCTAGTTCTATAAATTATTTCTTTAAGAAATAAAGAAAAAAGAACAAGAAACGCAGCAGTGGTCAGACTTTACATAAACTTACTGTGGATATAAAAAATGGTCTTTTACCTCAGAAATATAGTCCTAATTATTATGTAGTCCTAATTTTAACCTTTAAAACCCTTTAGGCTAGAAGGATCTGCCCATGTTCTTCACTGAAATGAACAGAATGAGCTGCTGTGAGTGTAACTTGTAACTTAAATGTTTTCTTATACATATATATATATATATATAGACTTCTACAAAGTATCCTTAACTAGGCATATCTATCAACACAAATTCGTCAGTGTAGAAATGCTTTGCACATTCAGCTCCCACACATTCTGGATTTATACACCAGACGCTGTCTGAGGAAGACCAGGAGGATAATAAATGACTTCACCCACCCAAGCCACTGCCTGTTCTCAAAGCTGCCAAGTGGTAGGAGGTACAGAAGCATGAGGACCAGAACCAGCCAGTTCCGAGACAGCTTCTTCCCCCAGGCCAACAGGCTGCTCAAACCATCACACCTTCTTCTGTGTTTTTTTTTATAAATCTTTTTCATTACTGAGGGACTTACACCTCATTTTTTCCCTCACCCTTTGGTGGAATATCTTTATGGGGGGTCAGTCTTTATTCATTGTTTTGTACATTGTTTATTGTCACAAGAATGTAGAGACATAGACCCTATAAACTTTTGAATTTATTTGATTTGATTTGACATTCATGGACATGTTGCAAATTCAGACAACAATCTAATTCATCTTTGCATTCACCTGATCACTTTTTAATGTGCTGTTTTCTGTTTTTCTGCAGTGTCTGTCAATTGCCTTGATTGCCATTTTGATGAATTTGCTTGTTTAATTTCCTCATCGCTTCTTAATTATAATATTGATTTAATGGAGGGGCTTACAGAGATCATCTGACATTACTTTTGATTTATGCCCTGCTGCCCTGGTCAAAACATTGGCATTTTGAATATAGAGAAGGATTTCATTCTAGATATATGTGTGTGTGTGTGTGTGTGTGTGTGTGTGTGTGTGTGTGTGTGTGTGTGTGTGTGTGTGTGTGTGGGTGTGTGGGTGTGCAGGGAAAGTAAAAAAGCTTAATGTGGCTTGTATGAAATACTTTTCTCAAAGAAAAAGAAACATGAGATCAAAAAGAGGAAAAGGTTAAGGTGAATAAGACTGATAAAAAAGAAAAGAGAAAAATGCAAAATAAGACGAGAGAAGAAAAAAAACAATGTTATACATATGAATCTGTCTGTGAAAGATAAGCTTTGAGCTGTTTTCAAACATCCTGAAGCTTTATTCAAATCCGTCAGGCAGAGGGTTATATATATATATATATAAAACAAAACAAAAAAATAAACCTGACATATTTGAAGATGATTGATTTCCCAGACACTGTGTATTTTAAGCTTCTAAAATAATGGACAAGATAAAGTATATGTAAACAACTGATCTTACTTTTAATTGTACTGGACCTGATAATATTGCAGTAAGAGAGATATGTCATAATAAAACTGTCATAAAGAACAGATTGAATGGTATAATAAAATTGACTTTTCTGATCACACAAGTTTCTTTCTTTCTTTCTTTCTTTCTTTCTTTCTTTCTTTCTTTCTTTCTTTCTTTCTTTCTTTCTTTCTTTTTTTCAATTTTGTTTGCAATTACTACAGTGCGCACTTTTCAACAGTTTGTCATCTATGACACTCTCCCAGTTATAATGTAATTTCATTTTGGAACAAGAGCCGTCCCATGACATATTTTCTATGTATACATCTGAACCATTCTAACTCAACATTATGTGTTCCATGAAGTTGTAATTTCTGCAGTCGGATGCTGTGATTGACTGTATCAAATGCAGATATATCAACAAAGACCACAAAAGTTATTTTATTATTAACTGGACTTTGAGAAATGAACTTAATCTCTCAATATTATTAGTCCAATCCAAGGCCATGGTGGTAGAATGCCTTTTCCAGAAGCCATACACATGATGATATAACAATCTGTATTTATTGAGATGAGAAATGTGTTCCTTGCTTTTTCGTGGACTTTAAAGATGAATGACTGAAAAGATCTTAGTGGTTAGAAAACACTAATGAGAGGTTTGATTTCTGCAGTGATTTGACTTTTGCCCATTTCAGCTAATTAGGAGATGCGCCATTAATAACGATTAGTGAAGTTGATGAAGTAATGGTGTGCTGGGAGACCCTTCTTCAGTAACACTGGCTGGAAAGTGCTTCACTTCAACCTACAAGAAGGTTGTGGAACCAATGACGGGTTAAATTTTGAGCATAGAATTTCAACTCTTCAGGACCGAGCTCATGGCCATAGTGAAGGAATTCTGAATTCCTTCTGATTTGAGTAAGAAGGACAGAGAGCGTCTGATGAATTTGCTCGTCCATGTTGTGAAGGGTAAGCTCTTGCCCTAATAGATCAAAAAAGAAGGCCGACGAAGCAGTGAGAAATGCATTGGACAAGCACTTTGTAGTCACCCTTATAATGTTATTTATGAACGGGCAAAGTTTAACAAATGTTGCCAAGGAGTAGGCTAAAGGGTAGAGACTTTCATTACTGATGTGCACAGCCTAGCAGAACATTTCAATTTGCTGCACTGCATGACGAAACGATTTGAGATAGAGTCATAGTCAGCATCAGAGAGAAACCCAAGTCCCAGAGTTACTGCAATTACAGAAGTAAAACAACATGGAGACGTCAAGAAACAGCATCTGGTTATGAATTCAGCTGTATCGTTTAGACAGGCTAATAGGACTATTGCCATACAATGAGGCTTCCACATGAGCACAGCGGGGAAACCACAGCAACGGAAACACTCAGACCCACAACTCCCACAAAGCTGTAGAGCATTTCTGAACAACACTATCAGGAAAGTGCCAGAAATGCAGGAAAATGTTGCACTTCCATGCAGAAACATGGGCAAAGGTGAGACAACAGCATTATGAAGCTGACAGTGATGCTGCACCCTAAGACATTTTTCAGGAATCTAAAGTACATGGAGTAAAACAAGGCTATCTCAATGGGCATCCAGTGCATTTCAAACCTGACACTGGTGCCACTACAGTGACCACAATAGGCTACCAGAGACCATCTACAAGGTAGACAGACATTGCAAGCTCTAGCCTGCCTTGAGGAGAAAAGCTGCCACTACAGGTGAAAGGCCACTTAAAGGTGATGCTGAGAATGAAAGAACAAAAAATTGATGTTTGTTATGACAGGCCTACCTACTCTCAGCCATTTGAAGAATAACATGATGCAGAAATCCATTTCAAAATAATCTGTTCAGAGGGTTTCATAGTTCTGGGCAAGTCACAATGTAGATAGCGCTTTCCTACAATTCCTGCAAGATTTTTGAAGAACACTTGGAGGTTCTTCAAATCTGTGGAGTGCTTTAAAGGAACCTTCAAGAAACGATTCTAAAATCAACCCATTCTAAGATGAAAGTGCAAAGTGCTAAAGCTTATTTCAGTGAGATAAAATCAAGGGGTTCCTTACAGTTGGATTCAAATATAGTAGCCTAAAGATCCTCCATGAACCTTAATTCCTAATTCATATATTGGAACTTGAGGAGGCTTAACTGTTCTGAGAACTTCTTAAATCCATTTCCAGACTCATGTGCATCTATGACCCTGTTCACAGTTGTCATTAACATATGAATCAGGTCCAGTGCATCTTCAGGATGGACTAAAATGAGAAGTCAGAGACATGTATGTTCACATCATTCTTGTACTGTGAACACCAACATGTCTCAATGTGTCCCTGACAGCAAAGCACTGTTCACATCAACTATGACACTGCCAGCCAGCAAATATGTAATAAACTTGAAAGCACACTGTCTACCATCCACAGAGGTTAGCAAAGCACACTACAATACGACTAACTAATGCTTAAAGGTGATGCTCATTGCAGGTGCACAAGCAAAAGTAGGTGCTTCATCTCGATTTAATTAATGAATGCTTGCCATACCCCTCCTCCAGTCTCCAGTGAGAAATCTGATCATAAGTGGTCACAGGAGATGCATTTAAAATGCCAGGTGTGAACAACTATGCATTTTGATCATCTCACCCAGGACAGATGTTAATGCCTGGTGTGAATTGGGCCTATTAAGTTCTTTCTCAAGGCCTCAGAGAGCTGTAGAGATCTTTGCCATGGTGATCCCACTCAGTTCAATAATCAATAAGTTCTTTGATTAGCAACTGTGTAGAAACCTCTTTATGTGCTTTAAGGGGCCTTTTATGAACCCATTCATAAGAAAGAAAGCTTTCACATTTTATTTCACTGAGATAAAATCAAGAAGTTTCTAATAGCTGGATATCCAAATATAGTAGCCTAAAGATCCTCTGGGAAGCTTAATTCAAATGGGTTTTTGAGGAACCAGATTTGAAACTGATGTATATCAAAAGTTTTCATATGCAGTATTGGGGAATGTTTGGGTTCTTGGAGGATCCCTTAGGTTCTTGGAGGAATCTAGAGGTTCATCAAGGAACCTCTCATTTTTTACAGGACAGAATGAAAAAGAATAAACAGCCAATACTACATGGATGGATGGATGGATGGATGGATGGATGGATGGATGGTAATGATAGCTATATCAAAAAGCCTTTAGGACACCCTTTGAAAACTTTTAACATTAAAATTAACTTTAATATAAATTAACTGGACAAGAAAAATGTCACCTGTGACTGAAACATACCAAACTGTGTGTGATACCTCCAGGAGCACAAATAACAGCCATAATTTGGCTTGGCATGGACTGGACACGGCCCTGGGCTATATTTTGTTGATGCCATGTCTGTTTTTTTACTTGTTTTTATAATTAGTCCCACAGATATTCAACAGGATTAAAAACTGGGAAGCTTATATAAACATATGGACATTTGAAATTTGGATGGTGGAATAGCAGATTTTGACTTGCTTTGACAGCTTCCCCAGACTTATATGTATCTACCACCTTTGGATCTTACCATGGTGATCCCAACATTTCAAGGTTCAAATAAGACATGCTCCTCCAAAAACCTCTAGCCATGTTCTAATCAGCTGCAGTGACACATGCCTGATATTGTTATTCTCTGATGAGTCTAGGCTGCTCAATTTTGTCTTCATTTGAGATGTAAAAATGAAAAGAATGTAGATGCTTTTTTATGAATTTAACATTACTTTTTTTGTAGTTTATGTGCTTATAAGGACTAAAATAACACTTTACATCTCAATCCTGCTGGAATGTGATAATTCAGAGAGTTTTTAAGCTGGAAATGTAATGATTGGATTGACAAGAATATTTATAATATATTCAAAATACTTGACAGTGTATTTGTCAGTATTACTCCTTCTCAGGAAGTTTGTTTTTTGGGAGCAAAAAAAGAGAGCAAATAGTGGTAATAGCAAATAGTCCATTCCTTCTTATTTTAATTTATGACTGTCCACAAAGTGCGGATCACGAGTTTTAAGAGTTTAGAAATATGAGATTAAAAAATATCAAAGGATTTGTTGAAGACATTTCTTCAGTTTTATGTCTTTTGTTATATTGCCTCCATCTCACAATATGTTAAAAAATACAAAGTATTTATTGGGGTATATTTTCACAAATGTATGAGCCTCAACAAAGCCAAATTATATCTGTTTTCCATGTGGTTAACTCATTATTTAAAGTTAATTTGAAAGTGCAGTAGATTTTGCTTATAAGGATTGTACTCCTTATTCTCTTTCCCAAGCCAAGCATGTTTGTTAAGATTAGAAGCCTGTTGCTCCTTCTTTGAAACACTGGAGTTTGACTTTCCAGGGGTGTTGAGAGCTTCGTTCCAATCACAAGCTACACAAGCCACATTTTATGAGCTAGGGGCGTTGCCCTGTATGCCATTAGGGCCATGAGAAAGTACTAAAAGCTTTCAGAAAAGCTTTCAGATTCTTTGCAGCTCTGCCACCCCTCGAATCACTTTATAAATGGCTTGGACTGGACTGCTGTTAAAGACATGGGGTCAGATGTAAGTATTGAGAAAGTGCAGTACCAAATGTGCTTGAATGTAAGCATAAAATATGCTAGAAATGCAGCTAAAAGTAACGTTTAGAAGGTTGTTGCTGATCACACAAACAGCACATTAGGCTGTCAACCAACTGTGCTAGGCTTGTGAGGCACAGGATTTAAATGATACACAAGGAGAAAATGGTAGTTCAGGGACAAATAGATCATGAACCATTCTACAAGGGAGTGATTCTACTGCAACAAAAGTAGAATTTGGGAAACAATTACGCGTAACGTACCATTAGAGAGACTAAGCTGTGTTAGGAGAGCTGACCATCTTTGAGAAATACAGTATCATTTTAGCACAAGGGCTTTTTCGAATTTTACAATATTTTTGGTTACTATGATAAATTCTCTTACATTATTCTTTTCTCAGCATATGGTGGATAGTGTCAGAACTTAAAGGACACTGACCAACTGTATGTGTCATTATCTAGACACCATGATTAGTCTGTGTTCTACTATTCCATCATTAAATCGTTATACTTAGTGGGCCCCATTCACCAATATCTTCCTAAGAATGCTTTTAAAAAGGTCTATGATTTTTTGTGACAATAAACAATGCACAAAACATCGAATAACGATTGAACTCCCACCCCCCCCACACACACACACACAGTCCCTAAAGTTTGCTCAGTTTTTTACTGTACAGTAGCCAGTAGTATGTGGAGTAGAGGTGGGCAGCAAGTCCCCTGTCTCAGTCTGGCTAGAACTCTGGCTCTCCTGCCTCTTTTTCAGGATCTCCGGCGGGCACGTGGCCGAGCGGCCCAGATGAATGGTGTTCCTTCTGTGTTTACAAAGGATCTGCGTCGTAAACTCGAGGTCTGGTTTGCCGTGAGTGATCGTCAATCTGATTTGTAGAAGTGTTTGAGGGTGCTGACAACAATCAATAAAAGTGACAAACAGACATACTATTAACAAAAAACTACAAACACTAGAGTTAGCTCATGACAGGGCAGCCATCCTCAGTTCCATCTTGGAGATAAAAATCATTATGTAAACGTGAGACAAATGAAAAGGCTAAATATATTATAAAGGGCAGCACAGTAGCTTGGTGGTTAGCATCTTTGGCTCCAAATGCTGGGGTCTTGGGTTCAAGAGTTTTCATGGTCTCCCTGTGTCTGTGTGGGTCTCACCTGGGGAGTCTGGTATTCTCCCACATTGCAAAAACATGGAGATCAGGTGAATTGGCTACTCCTGAGTGTGTAGTGTGTAGATATGTGAGTGAATGTATGTCTGTATGCTTAGATGAAGCTCTGAGACATTACTCCCAATTGGACAAAATTTTGGACCGGCCGATGAGAGGTGCCCCTACACTAGAGCTCTGAGGAACAAATACATGTTTCTAAAGTTCTGCCTACTGGTTATTATAACTGGTTATTCTTTAAACCAATTGCTTTTGTTTTGCAGGTAGAGCGGCCTCAAGAACCATTTGGGAAGTGATTTTGCATACGTGCAGCTCAAGTTCTCTTAATGAGTTTTAAGCCACAGGATTTATCACAGCTATGTTCTTATAATGATGGATCCCACTGTGCTCCCAAATAAGAAAAAACTGCATAAGGAGGTTTTTAGAAGAAAGTTTTAAGAGCAAACTAGTGCAAGCTTGACATCAATCTCAAATGTCAGTACTACTTAAAATTATTGCTATAAACATATGGAGTATCAATGAGTATGACTTCATTTATTTATATATATATATATATCACCCACCCATATGTACTTCTCTGTTACTGATGACCTGACCCATAGTCTTTCGTATGCTCAGTAAATTCTGGTCCATTAACTTTAGCCATGCAAACATTGCTTTCAGCCTCTGACTTATTTGTGTGCTTGAAGTAGAGGCTGGCAAGATAAAGCCAAAACTAGTCTACAACTAACAATTACTGTGTGAATTGTTCCCCCTGCTGACACTAGCCTTGGCTTAGTAGGTAGGCTACATGAAATGAGGAGTTCTTAATTGGGCTCCTTTGACAAAGCTCTCAACCTTGACCTGTCTAGTAATGCAAGGCCACCACACAAGCTGCTCTTGCCTCCACCATCCTGGTGGGTTTTATTCAAGATGTCCACACTCATGTATTCTAGAATGGTAAATCTCTCACCTTTCATGAGCAATCTGTCTGCAGCATGTAGATCAGCACACTGAGGCCAGTACAGGACGAATGACTCAGTAACATCTGTTCCAGTTCTGACTGTGTGGCAGGATTAGGTTGTTGCACATTCTCAACGTATGCTCTACGCTCTGCTTCCAACTTCTGCTCAGCCTTTGTGCTAACGATAAGGCGTGCTGTCTGAGACAATCCGTGCTGCCATAAAACCTTTTTCCGCATCTTAACCTGGCTTACTAAATTTTTTTCAACCATGGCAAAAGAATTTAGTAAGCCATTTAGTAAATCTTAATAATCAGAAGGTATTTAATGATTATAACTTGGCATATCATTATAATGAGGCAGTAACTCATATTTATGATTTCATTATATGTGTCACAATTAAGAAAGTCATAATTATGAGACATTAACTCATTATTATGAAATACTAAATGGCTTTCATTCAAAATGAAGCAAGTTACTTGTTCCAACATAATTTACTACAATGTGCACACTTACACAAACTATTTTTCTGGCATGTGTGACTGACTCCTGTCTTCAGAATTTTTTGTGAATAAAAGTACATCCCACAAAACTAGCTTAAGGTTCCAATGGTTAAAATGTTCTTGTTTCTAAAAGTCTGTTTTAAATGAAAAAAATTTAAAAATAAAATGTCATAAATTACATTTAAGCAATTATGACCAAATTCAAAAAGCTAAATTATGAAATTCAAGTTATAAAATATTTGTTAATTTCTATTTACAGAAGAAGCCACCTGATCTCTTTACTACAATTAAAAACACCAATAACCTGCTCAATTAATAAAATGTTATATTGTTGTAATTTATTATTTTAAAAGGTCTCAAATGGGCTCAGTCAGCCCTTGTGTCTGCCATGAAAATCTCCCTACACCATGCTCACAAACCTTCATCTGCTGCATTCTTAGGTTCTGGCAGTTGTTCATTTTCTTGACATCAGAAAGAATGTCATGGACACCAACTGCTGGCCCTAAGAACTGTCTGTGGCAACCGCAAATTGGCACTTGTTAGGAATCTCTTTATTTTTGTAGAACATTACAGAGCATGTAGTTATGCTCTGTCTTTTCAGACCCTTAACCCGAGAATAGCATGAGTCATAATGCTCTACATGCCATCAGGAAGATGAAAAATCAATTGCTGGAAATGTTCATGCAGATTGTATTACAAGTGGCAGCTTGAAAAATATATGGCTCACAAATATGTGAAGATTCCTGCCCCCTGTAGTGAGTCAAAGTCTTATCAAAAGCAGGCAGAATCTCTACATGAAGAAAATTGGTGCATCCTTGCACTCTAACAAAGTGAGGGAGAGTGACAACACCTCCACAATTAAAAACCTTTTTTTTTCTGAATTTAGCTGTAAAAAGAAATCCCACAAAATTAATTCCTTTTCAATTTAGTAAAATGGGTTGCATCTGATTTAGGCTGATGATTAAAGTTGTTTTCTGTATGCTTGCTGGAACTTGTTGAGTTTCTCCAAATCTCATGTAAAAATGTTAATCTAGTCAAATAAATGCTGATGTTAAATGCTATAAACCACAAAAACGTCACATAAAACCAGCCTAGAGTTCTAAAGATTAAACATTAAACATCCTTGTTTCTACACATACATTCATTTTATCTGCTCTCTTTACCATTCAGGAGCAATTTGTTAGTTCTATAATTACAGACTGTATTCCATTGGTTTCTCTGCATACATTGTTAGCTTCCTTTTACCCTATTCTGGTCAGGATCCCACTGGACCACCACGTAGGAGGTATTATTTAGATAATGGATCATTCTCAGCACAGACACTGGCATGGTGGTGGTGTGTTAGAATTTTGCACTGATACAAGTGAATTCAGGCATGGCGTTCAACACTACAGTGCACCTGCACAACACACACTAACACCACCACTGCACCATGTCAGAGACAGTGCAGTGCTGAGAATGATACCTGCTCTGTGGTGGTCATTGAAGATCAGGGTGAAAGGAGGCTAACAAAGTATGCAGACAAACAGATGGACTACAGTCTGTATTTATAGAATTACAAAGTGCTCCAATTTGGGAAGTTACGATGACACAATGAACAGTGTGTGTAGAAACAATGTTTTAATGTCATGGCTGATCAGTGAAAGGGACAATGGTCATTGTGACAGTATAAGTAGAAGATACCAGAGCACCTAAAAGAAGGTAGACTATGGGGAAGGTAGCTGATGGTGAGTAGAATTTAGTTGATTTATTGTGCAGTGTCACTGGAACCTAGAAACACACTTATAAATAATATTCTATTATTAGTATTGGGAAAAACACTAATCAATGAAACCTGGTAACTTAATGTAATTGACTGAAACAACAATAACAATAACAACAACAATAAACCTGAGCTTTATTTATTATGACCAATTATTATGCATCAACAATAAGAGAGCAAAGATCAAAACCAACAACAGAGCAGCACCACTCTCTCCTGTTCAAAGTAGCAACAGGTTATATCAAAGTTCTAATCATTGACTCACCTCAAAGATCCCATTTGGTGGTATGTAAAGTGGGATATATATCCAATTTTAAAAACAACATCTTCACAATTCCAGGCAGAGACTTGGAAAAACACCATTCATTCTCATTTATTTGACGTGACTGAGTTAGCTGAGTGTGGCACAGTGGTGCCGCAGGTGGTGAGTGTGTGTGTGTGTGTGTGTGTGTGTGGGTGTGTGGGTGTGTGTGTGTGTGTGTGTGAGACATAGCTCCAGGGGCCTGGGGTAGTGGGTTTAATCCCTGCTTGGGTCACGGTCTGTGAGGAATTTGGAGATTCACTCATATATTACTTTACTCTCCTCTTTATCTCCTTAATATTCTTTATTTATTCAATCATTAGGTAAAGTCAGTACATTATACATAACTACATTATTTATATACCTGTAATTTAACTTACTCTTAACAAGAAATGTGTCCAACTTGATCTTCACGTGAACTAATTGTTTCTATTTTGAAAAACTATTAACTCTTGTTTAATGTGATGTTGTGCAGTACAGCATGTTTTCCTCCATGTTGTTTTAGTCAAAAAGAAGAAGATAGCAGTGGGGTAATGAAGTGCTGAAGACTGTCTCATCTTTTCATTTTGATGCAAAAGAAGTTACACCGTATTTTCAAATTTTTTTTTACCTTAATGGTGTTATTTGTTAATGAAAATAGAGAAAAACTGACGACATTATATGCAACTATGGTTAGCACAAAAAAATATTCTGCCATGTCTCAGTACAGCTTTAAGGCACAGCATTTTCTATATCATTGGAACATAAGGTGTTTATGATAAAAAGCCATGAAAAGTGAGAAATAAAAACATCAAGTACGTCAACATCACCCATCAAACTGTAATTAAAATGAATACATTTATTAAAAAGACAGTACAGTTGTTGAACTCTCACGTGACTTACTGTATTAGTAACCACATTATGAGATAGCCTATAGGGGTTTATATGGTATTTTTGACTTAAGCTGTGAGTCTTGGAACAAATTAATGATATTAGGCAAGGGGATATTGTAGAAAGAAAATGATGTAATGCTCCTTTATCCTGTGGATTAAAAAGATATAAAAGAAAATAAATCAAACTATTTGTCCAATTTAACTAACTAACATTCCTAATACTGATATTTTAAAACCTGCAGCAAGGGAAAGAAATAAAGTATAATACAAAGAATGATAAAGGGTATAAAACTGTGCCAAAAAAGTCATATCAATACAAAATGTAGGGTCCAATCCTTCACAGTCCTACTGAGACTCATATAAGACCTGAGCAGAAATGCAGATATAGCTGCAATAAAGATAGTTAACAATAGCCTGATGCTTTTATTGGCCTGCTTCAGGCATGGGCTGTATTTCATCCAGTTAGAGCACTCCACGTGCCACAGTCTGATATAAAAGACCCAGAAAGATGCCCCATGCTTGGAGTGAGATTAGCAGTTTGGGGATTTTGATAGGAATGTGTTTTGCACAGCTCTGTGCAGGCAGCTCATTAGTGTGGGAGCTCTTTGGTTTATCTCCCACTGCTGCTGTTCTAATGTGACGCAGATGTTTCTTCTGATAATCTTCGCTCTCTTGAGCTTAGAGTGTTCCCTACTTCACATACAGTATGTTTGTGTGCAAACACGGTCATGGACATGGCCATGAGTACACACGTATATCCACACACACACACACACACACACACACACACACACACACACACACACACACACACACACACACACATTCTCCAACACGCAGACACCCACACGCACATTGCACCGACACAATTACATGATATCACAGTCTTCCTGAACCGCAGCTAAACAGTGCGCCTTGCTGGAAAGATCTGATTTCCCCTTGGAGAGAAATCATCCTTCACAGACACAGCGCTGTCCCTGAGATGCTTGTAAAGCCAAGCTGCAGATTGAAACGTGAAAAATACCACCTCACCGGGATAAAACACCCATGGTGCCATCCGAGTCCATGAATCACCAGCCAAGATACATATTTCTCCTCCTCACTGGAGCACACGACAGTGCCCAGATCCCCTTTCCAAAAGCTCTGTGAAAACCAAAACAGTTTGAAACATCATCACATCCCCCCACTTCCTGACAGAGAACCCTGTGACGGAACAGAAAATGTACCTGCAGTGAGTGGATGCTCTATTTTAAGGGTAAACTAAATTTTTTCCTAAACCCCCATTGTAGAGGCCCAGTTCACACTCATGTGACAAGATGAGATGACGGAAGTAGAACATCATAAACAGCAGTTTTTAACACTGCGAGCACTGAAATCATAGTGTCCATGCTGCAATGGTAGCAGAAGAAAAGCAATAAGCAACAAAAGGCTGTGTGCTCCTGTATTTTGTCCATGTTTAAGGGGTGCTGTTTGGCTGAATGCAAAGCTAAGAAAATGCTCAAATGCTTGATAAATGATCTTGTATAGCAGACTATGGCACGTGGAGTGCTCTAACTGGATGAAATGCAGCCCATTCCTGAAGCAGGACAATTAAAGCATCCAGCTATTGTTAACTATCTTTATGAATGATTTCATAATTAACATTTAGTACCCCAGACCAGTTTTGTAAGATGTTTTCCTGGATTCATGTACTTTTATTCATCAAAAAATTAGATACGTATTTATCAGAGATAGTCACACATACCAGATATTGTTATTTTTAGGATATTTCTCAAATGTGTCTTCATTTGAGGTGTATTATTATTATTATTATTATTATTATTATTATTATTATTATTATTGTTGTTGTTGTTGTTGTTGTTGTTGTTGTTGTTGTTGTTGTTGTTGTGTATAAGGACTAAAAGACTTCCCATCTCAGACATTTTGTGGAAAATTAACATCCAGGGTGTTTTTGAACTGAAAATGTGATTAATTATTTGTAATGATGAGATTGACCAGGATTGACCATGTTCTTCAAAATACTTGACAATGATCTAAATAAAATAAAAAGCAAACTGAATGTCCTTTATTATTTTTGTCATTCATGTATGTATCAATATTATCCCTTCTCAGGACTTTTATTCTAAATTGAACACTGTGTGATGTCTGTAGGTTACTCTCATCATGACTTATGAAGCCTAGAAAACAGCATGTAACAGGTTCTAAAAACTAACCAAACTATACAGTATCTCCCATCTACCTGTCTATCTGTCTGTCTCATCTACCAGTCTACCTGATTTTGCTAAAGGTTAGCTGTGTAAGAAAATGTCACAGCAAAGATCTAAAGGATTGAAGCAGATTAAAATGCATTTTCTACTCTTGATTTGCCTGTATATGTGATCAATTACCAGAGCTGCAGTAACACTGTGTGAGCAAACAAGGAGAGCAAACAGTACCTGCCTTCTCATTTTTGTCTATAAACCTGTGGGTTACTGATTGTATTAGAGCTGCCCCCTCTGGCTGATCAGACAGAGCCTGCATGCTGGGAGCATGTACAATTGGACAGAGCAGTAATCAGGCACTAGAAGGCTCCTTAAAGTCACTTAAACTGGGATTTGATCTGTTTTCTGAGATGGATTACTCGTAATATTTCATGGTTAGACACAGTATTCTTGGCTTGTAGTGTTGTATTTTGTTATGATATGTGTATCATGTCTGTATGTTACTCTGATCCTGAGATATGAAGCCTAGAATATGACATGTAACCACCTACAATGTGTGGACCTCAGGTTCTAAGGGTTAAAAATGATCACTTCTGGTAAATCTGGTGTCACCTACCTCAGTGACCTTTGTTATGTCTATCCAGCTTCTGACTGAATCTGAGAATCTCAATATGACAAAATAGCATTTCTGAAAAGATTATTAAAAATAAATAAACAACAGGATTTAGGAAGTAACTGCACTTCACGGTATCAGATAGCCTAACCCATAGGACGAGTGTGAAAAATGCTTAAAAATGAGAAAGAAATTAAGAAGAGGGAGGAATGACCCTACAACTAGACTGACCACACTTACTCTTTTTTCTGGATGTCCTCTTTTTGGGATGTGAAAAAAAAATGTGTCTTAAAATTTGTGGGATTGTGCATTTACTTAATGTGAGCATTTAATACATCAGTTGCCTTCAAGTCAAGTCAAGTCAAGGCTTTTTATTGTCATTATATCTGAGTACAGGTACACAGTGTAACGAAATTGCATTCCTCCGGAACCAAGGTGCGACATGGAGCAGCAAAACAATAGGACAACATAAAGTGCAAACACTACAATAAATACAATAAATACAGTAAACAAGAGACAGTATGACAGGGGAGGAACCAGACATTTAAACAGCTGGGGCTTAGCCAAAATGTCCAGAACCATGCTTGACGCTGAAGATTTATATGAACATTTACATCAGCTATCTGAACTATTTTTCAAGCCATCCTCTTTTTCAACAGAATTCCTAAACAAATCCGTACTTTTCTATTTGCAAAACATAATAGTTGCCAATTGTTTTTTCCCTATAAACAGGGAAACATTGAGGTCCGATTTAAATAATAATAATTATCTTAAAAACCTTAACACTTTTGGTTATAGTTTGTTGGAGCAGAAATCACAGAAGGAAATGAAGGATCCTGAATATTGCTAAACAAATAGGTCTTTTAAGTCCAAAATGAAATAAAATGCTTGCAGAAGAAAATTTGCACTTTACATTTTTATTATATTCAATTTTCAACACCACCAGTACCAGTACCAAAAAAGTACCAACTGGGTTGTGCAAAACCAAGTTATAAAAATAATTATTATTTAAATTCACGTTCATGTGGGTTTCCTCCGGGTACTCCGGTTTCCCCCACAGTCCAAAGACATGCATGATAGGTGAATTGGTGACTCTAAAGTGGCCCTTAGTGTGTGGATGTGTGTGCATGTGTGTGGATGGATGGATGGATGGATGGATGGATGGATGGATGGATGGATGGATGGATGGATGGATGGATGGATGGATGGATGGATGGATTATTTCAATTATAATGTACATTTATTTACTTTTTTTTTGTTGTTGAAAAAATAAAATGTTTGTATAAAACTTTGTATCAGCACAGTAAGGTTGCCATCTTTAATAAAAATGTTAAATAAATAAATCTGTGAAATGTTGTTCACTGTTTCTTAATTTTGCATTTAGTTAAAACATCTAAAAAAGTCTGACATTTCTCCTGTTTTAATGGGTCAGAAGTCAGAAACTACTTTAAGTGGTTTTGAGTGAGACACAAATCTCACCAGACCCAGTGCTACATCTAACATTTTGGTCCTCAGTCAGTAAAACTTTATTAACATTCAGATTAAGCAGGGCTCTGTCTCAAGGGTTCTGTTGGCCCGCAAGTTAATGGCAGCTTGAATGGCATGTTTATCTACTGCTTCACACACTCAGTGGTGTGGACTCACAATGTTGCTGCCTCTGCTCAAAATGAACCGATTTGTGTTGATGACGACTGTGAATCACTGTTCTTCAAAAACTTTCTTAAATCCACATTAACTTCATTCCCACCACTGCATTCTCAAGCTTTCTGCAGAGAACAACAGACAGGGTTGCCAGGTCAAGTGCTTCTAAGTGTTTCTCCAGCAATAACAACCAGCTCAAAGACCTTCCACTCCTGGCAGTCCTGCCTTTTCACCGACACCTTTGGTCGACATGCACCTAAATCTACATTAACCATGGGTCAAGCAGCTTCCCACCACAGTTGACCTCAGCCTAAAAATGTCTAAATGTAAATGTACTTACACACAAATCAGTTTGACTTTATATGCATTCATGATGCCATGGTTCTACATGAAGGGCCTGCATGAAGCCCCCCAGACACAACATCCTAACCACCACAACATCCTCTTTAATGACATCCAATTATGGTCACCTTATCTATGATACACAAAATGTTAACAAAATAGAGTATCATTGCTTTGGTCACTCAATTTCAGTGACCAAACCAGTAGATACATGTTTCCAGTAATGCTGATTGAGCACATATGCCTTTAGAAATTGCTTGTACCAGGCACTCAAGTTGTACGAGCTAAGAGCAGAGAGCAGTCTTTGTGAGAAGCCCTTAAGTCAGGGTGGGATGCGGGAGATGGGGTCCCTAGCATTGATTTCTCTTGCAGCTTGCGTCGGCTCTTCCCTACTCAAGCTCCGAGCTCAGGCTCATGCTACAGTGCCTTATCTTTCTTATCGTCTCAGCACACGTGCCAAGAAGTGGATAGAGAAATTTACCAAAATGAAAACAGAGACAGAAAAATGGAGTTGGGCATGATTATCTGAGCATACATATGTCCAAAATCGTCTTTGGTTTGAGTGCTTTATTAAACGAATGTATGGGAAAGTGATGATTGAATGGACCATGTGGAATGAATCAATTCCACATGGTCAAATTCATACAAATTTCTAAAGCCATTTTTACATAATAACAATTTAAAAAAAGCAATATCTGATATCTGGGACTGTCTGTTACATAAAAGTAGGTCAAGCTACAAAATCTTCCCATAGAATTGGTCTAGGGTTAAAGGAGTCTTAAGGTGTGGCCACACTGCAATTCTGCATTTCGCATCACCTCACAAAATGGGTGTTACTGCAAACAGGGCCAGTAATCAGAGATGTAAACAGTGCTCCACTTTGGTTCAGCAGCTTTATTTCTGAAGAGCACTAGTATTTTAGAATAGAGAATAGATAATTACAGGCTAATCCCGTCTCCCAACTAATTGTATACAATGCCTCCTCTTGCTTTTGTTGTATTTTTTTCATTTGCGTGACAAGTTGTACAATATCTCCTGTTTTAAAACCTCATCTGCACTTCCTCCATGTTGGCTCAGACAGAGCAGAGACTGTACAAATCTCAGAAAGGGTCTCAGAAAGAGACTGACACAAGGTTGAGAAAGCAGTTTTCAAACATGTTTTCTCAGGCACATACTTTTGCCTGAGAAAGAAAGAGTACAGCCCCACTCTCTCTCACTGATCAGTCAGAGTTTGCATGCAGGTTGAGCATGTACATGACCACCAAAGATAGGATTAGTCTTGCTGATGCCTTAGGTTACTGTTGTCTGAGTCTGAAATATACAATGGCATGCAGCTGCTGGCAAAGTGTGAATCTCGGGTGGTAAAAGTTGATTGGATGCGAGACTTGTAGGTTTTCATGAGGTGTCTGAACTCCTGAGCAACTTTTACCTCACTTTGTCTATTATGTCTAGACTTAGCCTATTATGTCTACCAGTAACTTTTTTTTACTGCAGTTCTGTTTCAATATTTCTATATATATATGCCATCTTACTCATTTTAAAAGCTTTCCAATTCTTGCCACTTTAGCTACAAAAATCTAATTTGTGGGTGCAACAAGATATGCCACTCCCTTTTAATACATTGGTGCATTAATAAAGAACTGGATTCATGGTGCAGTCATATTTGCTTAAATCGATGCACGGCAGTATGCTCTCAGTCATTCTTATTCCTATTCCACAAATGAAAGGGTGCTTGTTAAGTTCGCTAGCTGTCCAGAACAGCAGGAACCCTATTCAAACTGCACTGGTGTTAAAAACATTAGCACCTGCTCTGATAGCCTGGGTAGAAATACAGCTTTGTCACACATTAGCAAACTCATCAGTGTGTGCATCGTGGCAAAGGTTCATGCACATGAAAGTGTAGAACATATAAAGACCTTGAAACATGAAAGTGAATAGTGTGGGATAGATTAGGCCTGGAGGATAGATTTGTAGGATAGATTGCTGGAGTTTAATCAATACAATCATACCAGTGACACCAGTGTTGATAATAGTCTAACTCTAGTTAGTGAGCATCATATATATCTGTCTGCTGGTTTGATAAGATCAACATCCCACTGTTTGCCACTGCTTGTCCACCACTGGACCACATTGTCACATGTACAAGATGTAAACATGTTTTCAGTGTACATTTATTACAAATAATAAATGAAGACAAATATAACAAACAAGCAAGAGAAAAATGTGATTTGCTTTCTTACCTACTCTTGGATGCACTGTTTGTCTGGTTGTGGATTCTCGCTTTTTTTAATGACTACGTCTCCTGGTATGTTCTTTAGTTATAGTCTGCTGCTGATGGTTTTGACCCAGATGGTTCTGACTATGAGATATTGCCTGAGTATTATATAAAGCCTCACTATATTCTACTTTGCACGTGTCACTGAAAAGTATTTAAAAGTCATAAAATCATTTATAAAGGATAACAAAAGGAAAATTAAGGAAAATACATGAATTGATGGAGAGTAATAATAATCCGCTGTTCTCTTGCTGACTTGTCAGGGTTTATTTACAGGTCAATGGTTGCTATAATATAAAAAAAAGTCAGAATATAGTACATCCTTAATATTAACTCAATTTACCTTAATTGTATTTGACTTTGAACCCAATTCCACACCTTTGGCTGAGGGCACACCCTAAACCTTACCTCTAATCCTGGGTTCTGTAGAAAGTTTTTCCAACACTTTCAGGATTCGTTTTTAAAAATGCGGTGAGATTTCCATTTCCAGTTTCATTGTTTCATTCCAAACTTCCCCTGTACAACCTACGTTTCTTCCAGCACATTTACTAATAGTTCAATAGCATTTATTGAAAAAAAAAAAATAGGTATTTACTATAGAAAAATGAACCGTGCATGCCTTAGAGAGTAAATATGATGGATTTTATAAAGGCCACACACAGTTTACAGCAGTCTTCAAATGGCAGTTATGGTATTTTTGCATTTATAAATATCAGCTTTTGCAAAGTTCTGTGAAAATGAAATGTACAGAGCAGTGGAAATATAAGAAAGGCTTAGCCACTACACATTTAAATCTGTCCTCTCTGCATCCTATCCCCGTCCATCATTTGAATAAGCTGCTTTCCTCTACTGTGCTGTGACAATGTATGTCGGCAGAGAGGAACAGGATGACTGGAAATGGCTGCTGTGCGTCATTTGTATCACTCCAGGCCTCAAGTAGTAATTTATTCAAGGGCTCAGTGTGCGCCTGTTGATGTGCCATGTTTCTCTCCACGCCCTTCCTACAAGTCTAGAGGCACAAGGGCCCTTAAAGTCATTGGTCATGTGTGTCCACTGCAGGTCATCAATGCATCAAATGTCCATTCATCACCTCTCACATTTAAAGTGGTACTTTCACACTCTTCTAACAAGAAAGGATTAACAATGCTGGAACTCAGGGGTGCAAAGCTGGGCCACATGTTGCATGTAGACAGGTTTAATTGGCCTGTGGCTTATCTTGTGGCAGCATAGTATGCAATATAGAAAGGCTGCACACACGCACACACACACACACACACACACACACACACACACACACACACACATATATATATATATATATATATATATATATATATATATATATATATATATCCAAAATTCATCGGAACCATTCACATTCTTAAACTGACACACATGGTCGAAAAGTTCACTCTCAGAGGTTTCGGGTCTGTCATCAAGATTGCGTTTGAGCCTGTAGAAAGGATTCAAAGGGACTTTACATTCCTTTGCATATGTGGTCCATGAGCTGGAACAAAATTATGAACTCAAGGTCCCAGTTACACCCAAAAAAGCAATATACACTCCCCTCCATAAGTATTGGAACAGTGAAGCCAATCCCTTTATTTTGCAGTAGACTGAAAACATTTGGGTTTGACATTAAAAGATGAATGTGAGATCAATATTTCAGCATTTATTTTCATCTGGATCTGATACACAGTTCAGAAGAGCACTGTTAGTCTGAATGACTCTTGTGAGCAAAATGTTTGGAACCAGATAGATTAAAGTGAATAAGACTTAACATTTAGTTGAAAATCCTTTGCTTACAATAACTGCATCAAGCCTGTGAACAACTGACATCATTAAACTTTTGCATTCTGTAGCCGTTGAGTATTATTTCCAAAATGCCCACCTTCTCTGCTTTAACTCACCAACTCTGAAATTCTAGTTGAATCAGGAGTGTTGGAAGCACGCAATTCCATTAAATGCGGGGCAGGGGTTGCCAGGGCCAGGTTTGGGAAACTCTGCCTTGGAGTATATTCTTGACTGGTAAGGCAAGGGTGTATGTGGGCACACACTTCGGTTTGTCACCTTCAAAACTACATATCATGCTAGCCATAATTACAGCACCAACATTTTTGGTATACATTACCATCCTATAGCTTCTTTTTCCATTAACAAAAGAGGTTTTGGCTGGTAGAGGACTAATGTTGAAGTGTTTCCCTAAAACAGCACTTCACATCAAGTAACTCTGAAGCACTTGGCCTGTGTCTGAACGACTGAATTATGTAGAAAATGAGAAAAATCACCAGAGTTTCCATTTAGTAAACTGCCAGCTCAAAGTATTAGTTTCACAATAGTTTCTGGATAATAAGTCTTAAGGTTGTGCTTGCAGTTTAAGAGCTTAATGGTTTGACATTTATTCCTTGTGTCCTTTTAAAGGCATTTTCAGTGACTGCCTCATTACTTTCACAGTGTTTACAGGTACATGGACAAGTAAAGAATGCCTGATCTGCCAAAGATAGTGTATTTGTCCTCCCTTCCCAGAAACTCGGGCTCTCAAGAGGGTCATTGTATTACCTTCATCTAGCTCCAGAAAGAAAAGTGGGATCTTACACTGCTGGTGCTATTTGTTATTGTGAGTGTTGTGTGCTATTGCAAAGGAAAGAGCACCCCCTGCTAAACCCCTTCCCACCAGTGCAAGAGAGTTTCCCTGTTTGAAGCTACTCACTGCCTTGTTGCTGGTAAAAGGGAAGGGGCACCCAGGGAAGTGTCCTGGGGCGAGAGCAACGCACTGCGCCCTGTTGTGCTGCTTGTTTTCTCTTATATATCTCTTGCAAAGTCAAACATTGGGAAATTAGAGACAGGCAACCGCTTTGTGTATTGCTTCAGCCTGGCACCTTCCGGGGGAAAACAGAAAACATTTCTCTCCATTTATCACATCTTTGGAATCGCCTGCTTCACCGCTTTTCTGTGACGAGATGAAAGCTGTCAGTTTCCTTCTCAAATGTATAAAAGTTTCATTACTCCAGGTGATAAACAGTTTACCACTATGTTATGAAGTATTGATTTTGGGTCTTTCTGCAAAAGTGATTCACAGCTATGTCTATTGTGCCCCCCCCCCCCCCCCTTTTATGTGTGAATATTGCAACTCATCAGCATCCCCTCCACACAAGACCGCTTCAAAAGCATGTCTACGCTCTAATTGGAGCAGCGCTGACAAGAGAGGGAGATGAAGGCTCGCAAAGAAGCTCTACCAATACCTTTAGCTTTAGTTGTATTAATCGGATAAGCAGGGTTCAACAGAGATAAATGCCCAGAAGCAAAGTTAAGCACTTAACACTCCAAATAGTAGAGAATGGTCTTGCATTTCGGACATCTGACATAGGGATCGCCAGATATTTATGAATATCCCTCAGCCAGCCAACTGGGTGATACCCAGATACAACACCCATAGATTCATTATCTTTCATTGACTGTGAGAAAATCAGGTGGGATAGGACTCAGTGGATAACAGTCCTGAAACTGGGCTTCTGGATGGCTCAACTACAGAAGACAAGTTCAATCCGGAGATGATAACATCAATCTCCAGTTATCCTGTGGCAAGTAGTTAAATTGGGAATGCTGAACTATGGCAATTGGGAATAACAGGCCTTGCTCTCACTGGGTGGGTGGGGTGTCTCTTATGCACCTCCCATTATGCAACATTTGTAAGTTGAGGTAACAGAACTGGAAATTAGCCATTTGAAAAGATGCAGGCCTTTCATGTCTCAACAAGAAGCATGTGCTAATCTTCACTCTCCCAGTGTTGATGGCTTTGCATGATGGAGAGGGTGATCATATATGCTCTTTTTCCTCAGATGGGCATTGAAAGTTATGAAAAATGTTGAGGATATTGCAAAGATTTCAAATGATTGCAGATTAGGATGATTTTTTGGTAACTTAAACCACACGAGAAGACCCATCTTCTCAACCACTACAACTGGCTCACATGTACCCACATCTTGAAGTCATTGAAGCACCCGGGCCACAGCACCTGGGGTAGACTGAATCCCTGGTGTACTCTTTTTTAAAACCAAGTATTGGGGGGAAATCATCTGCAGACAAGAAAATATGTCTCTTTGGCTGAAATTTGAACTAACTGTGTTATTTACTTGTTTGGCCATTAACTTGTTTTTACACTGTATTGCTGTAGTCAAAGTGTTTTTACAGATGTGCCATAACATGTTCATCCACTTAAACTAGCTGCATTTCCACCAGTTCTGCTTGCATATATTTTTAAGGATATTTATGCCTTAATTTCAATGTTTTGATGGTAACACATGACTGGTGGATCAGAGAGAACTCCAGGGGTCCTATGTAAGAGTGATGCTTTGCATTTCTGACGGTGTGTCCTTACTCCTTTCCTGAAGAAAACAGATAAAAGGAAAGCTCCTTCTAGTTCCTTCCCTGTTTCTACTTTGCTGCACCTCCAAAAACATCAAACCAAACTTAAACTTGAGCTGCAAGAAAGTAAAGGCAATCAATATCAGATTTAATATAAAGTTAGTCCCTGTGGTGAAGCTGATGCTGGTCATCTCCACGTTCATTAAAAGCTCCATGCTGGAGCTCCTGTGTCACACCGTCTCTGGCCTGAGGGGAACAAACAGCTGAGACAACAGCAGGAGAGGGCAGATAAGAGAGAAGATTAATAACTTCCCCAATCACTGTGGCCACTGGCTTACACACACCAAACATCTAACCCAAATCTGTGCTTGACTCATTGCCTCACAGGCTCTCCTGGGGGTATGCTTGGCCAGTTCAGGAAAACAGAAAACTATCAAAAGATCCTTCACACACTTCAGAGGGCTCCTAACAAGATATGTATTTCACACATTTTTAACTCACATTTTTACTTTCTTTTCACAGCAGAACAGATCACCTTCAGGTGGTTTGGTGGTTGTGGAGGACATCAAAAAATGCTTTTTGTCGGACCTTCTGAAAATCACCATATTTCAATAGGACTTCAGGCAGCATAAATAAAACACTAAGCAAACAAAGCCATTTTTCAAAACGTTCATGTAGCTACTTCAATTGGTTATTTGTGGCACATCCTTTATGGGAAGAGGTGCTGAACAAAATAACGTATGGCTTTTGAATAGACAAGGCACGGGTCTATTTACTTCAGCAGTAAAATACAATTCCTGAAATTCAGAATTTAGTGACCCTGTCTGAACACTCCTATGAAGAAAATCATGGGGGGGCGACATTAATACTAATAAATGTCTTATGATGTCTTATCCAATCTTCTTAGAAATATCCCCCTCAATTCATTTTATATGTGAAAGAACTTTGCAAGACAGCTGAAATTTATTTCATCCTTTTACATCCTCATCAAGGAAATTTTCCATGGATTATTTTTTGATTGGGGTGATAAAATAAAGACCCAACAGCAATCAGTACTCATTGCTCACTTTCTCTACAGATGAGTACTGACAAGGCATAATATAGAAAGATGCAGTGACTTCAAACAGATTTTTTAGCCTAACATATGCCTGCTGATTGGTAGATAGCAGGTTAAATCAGGTTCAGCACAGTTCATCACAGTGATAAAAATGTGGTCTACCAAAAAGTTGAGCAGAATGTTAAATAGATAGGGAGTCACAGATGTGAATGTTGGTGTCTACTGAAGGTACTGTAAGCCTTGGTAACTTGGTTAATAGTGGAGACATTTAAGAGGTGAAGTGGAAATAAAATCACAGTACTGTAACATTTATTACAGCAAAAATCACTGTAGAATAATTGTTTTCACTGTAAAAGGTGCTTTATTTTTAATTAAGATGTGTTAAATGCATTTAAATAAATTCTTATTTTTTTATTTTTATTTTTATTTTTTAATCTCAAACTGAAAATTAAAAATGTAGAAAAATGTACTGTTTAACTCAAGTGAATTAAAATAAATCCCTGACTTAGAAATGATTATGTTTCATAAAATCATCTGTTCTGCACCCCTAACAATTCCTAAAAAAGAAATGTAATTTAAGCATTTCTGTCATTTCTAATGTAGTTTATAATGTTGATTAAAGTATTTATCCCTTCCTGTTTTTCTGGGGTATAAATATGACATGACAGGCCTATTTCTCTTATCCACTCTACAACATGTGAAAGACAAAAGAACACACCATTCAAAAAAGCCAGATATGTGTCGACCTCCAAAAGTCAGGCAATGGCTGCAAGAAAATAGCCACTCACCTACACCTGCCCATATCTACAGTCAGAGGAAGCATCAAGAAGTTTAAAACAAATGCTATGCAAACAAACACTCTAAGTGGGTCTGACATAACACAAAAGACAACTATGTGGAACAGCACGTCAGGCCCACTGTGAAATAGGGTGGGGAGGATTGTGTCATGTCTGCCCTGTCAGTCCAGTTTACCTCTGTCTTCCTGTCTTCTTCTTGTTTCCACCATGTGCTCCTAAGCACATGGGTTGTTTGTTTTTGTCCTTGTCTCCTCCTTTGCTCCGCCCATTCCCATCTGTGTCTGATTTGTAACCCTGCCCCCTCGTTATCATGTCCCAGGTGTTGTCTATATCATGTTGTATTTAAGACCTTTTGTTTCAGTCTGTCTTGTCAGTCCTTTTGTTACCTACCATGTTTGTTACCACAGTTAGTGGTCTGTTTCTGTTGGTTTGTCACTAGTTTACTTTGTTCCCTTCCCTGTATCTTAGTATTGTTACCTCCTGTTTTGCCTGTAGCTTGTTTTGTTTTATTTGGTGTTAGTTAGTGTTCCCTGGTTTTGTTTGTGTCCAAGCTTGGTTTTTCTTTATTTATTAAATCATCTTCCCCTGCATTTGCCTCCACACCCTCGTCCTTGTTCTGTCTGTTCACACTTGACAGATTGGTGATGCTGTGAGCCTGTTTCTCTTCCAAAGGCCCTTTATTAGGGTGCATGGCTTCATGAACTCTTTGAAATACCAGGACATTTTAAATCACAATCTGGTGGCCTCTGCCGGAAAGCTGGAGATGGGTCGTCACTGGGTCTTTCAGCAAGATAATGACCCTAAACGTGGCCAAATCTACAAAAAGCATGGTTCACCAGACACAAAATCAAGCTCCTCCCATGACCAGCTCATCCTCAGCCCAGATTGTGCAAAGAGGAATGGTTGAAGATGCTTTTTCAGTTTTCTCCCATTTAGGGAAACGTTGTAGGAGAAGATTAAATGCTGTCTTGTACAAAGTATTAACACCAGAGGTGCCGCTGTTAAACTTTAATTTAACCTCCTTTTCGAGTGAAGATCTCACTAAATGGAATTAACGTTAACTTAGCATTGCAGCACAGGTATACACATGCGCGCACACACACATACACACATACTGATGTTACTACAACTAAATTTCATTATAAATGGTTCATTTTGAACCGACAGCTTCACTTCATTATTACAATCTACTGTATAAATTAAATGCCACTTCTCATGCTTGGTAATAGTTTACTATCTCTTCGCAGGCAGTTTGTTTACTAACTGAGAGATAAAGCAGTAAAAGGCTGGATTAATGACGTTAGCTGATCTAACAGCCCGTTAACACATGGCTTATAAAAAATCAGTCAGTTATAGCTTCTCACTGTAACTGTTATGGATGATATAAAGATGTCCTTCTGTCTGCGTTATAAAAACTACTATCTTTTATCAGGTAAAATGTAACATTGCTGTATATAGGCTCTACTGGAATATGCTAGCATTGATGCTGTGAACACTACAGCTATTTATTACAGTGTAAAGTTTGGATGACCAGAAGCTCCTTCTCATCCTTATCAAAATGTTCACAAATTTTAATTTCTACCTTTGGGTTTTCATTTTCAAACCTGGTTGCCTCTTTATCTCCTCGTCAGTCTTGTTCATTAAGGGGGGTGTGTGACCTTCAAGCTGGAAGCAGAACCTGCCTGAAACTCCACCTCATGTTATCAGAGTTCTCTCCCTTCTACAGTCTCTCTCACACCACCACAGCATGTTGAAAGCATGGTCCGAACTTGCTCCATTAATCAATGCTTAAATAGTAAAAGAACTGCAAGAGAGTGAATGTTCACACAGCTGCTAGTAGAAGGTTCAGTATGCAAATAGCAAGCATTACATATCTGGCAAGTCAGACTGTTTATGGCAAACACTAATTATAGGAATACACTGGTGGATAATTAGCAGAGTGGACCATTAATCAAGCTTATTGTATATGGCGTCCAGAAAAATCTCTACCCTTGAATATTGGGATATTGGCCAATGCATTTCGCCCCCTTTCACAGGCAACGTAAATGAGCCTATTAACTAAATAGCAAAACAGCAGTTTTTTGCGCTTTTGTCTATTATTTTTGGTCACACTTCAAATCACTGAAGGAATTAAGAACATTTTTGTGTAAAATTATGAAACGACAACTAAACTTTTGTCTCAAACAGAAAATGAGCAGCTCATTTAGCCCAGGTTCTAAAATTCAGTCTAATGTAACTGTTGCAAATTTAGTCAATGCAGTCTACTTGGACAAACTCTTATATGTGCTTAAGAATGTGCTTTAACACGACTACTGTAAAATGCCCTGTGGTTCCATTTAGAATCTTTTCAATGGTCGTTCTTTTACGTAACATTGTTGTTAATGTTGTTTACCATCCAGTGCTATGATGAACTGGAATTCTTCTGCTTTAAGAAACATTTTTGCTGTTTGATGAAACTGCATGCAATTTTGATTGAAAGTACAAAGTGTAAAGATTTTTTTTTTCAAGTGTTTTTCACCTTTCAACCAATACAGATGTAATTTCAAACATGTACAGATGTAGTTTCTCAAAGTATTTTAACCCCATAGTGCTAAACAACCTTTGTTTAAAGAACCTATTCATTGTTTTAAAAAAAAGAATCTTTGCAATCAAGATCTCCTCTAAATCTTATTCAGTTAAGTCCTCCCTGCCAACATGCTCATGTGCTCATGTGCAAAATCACTACTCAAAACAATTCTGGAGGCAGAATGCCTCTGAGTTAGAACAAAATCAACTGGTTTAGATAATAACCAAATAAAACAATCAGTCAGCAAAGCTTTCTGCTCCTCAGAGCTGTATATGTGGATGAATGGTGTGTAATTTAATTCACTGAGATTTGTTTCTTTTTTTAAAGAAATTGTTTTAATATGGTGTTGATTTTTCAAAAACTGTTTCTATCCCATCTTTTCTTTACTGCATTCCAGCACAGATAGGTTTTCATCTGATTCAATTCCATTATGCATGTTAAATAATCATGGTCAGTAGCTAAATTAGCATTATTGACATTTTTGCCTGCACAATATTTAGCTAGCTAACTAATAATCCAGCAACAAGAGAAAAGGCTACCTTAGAAACTAGCTAGCATGTTTTCCAGACAGTTTTCTGAGAAACCAATACCATATAAAAATAATTTCTTTAAAACCAACAACATCTCAAATTGCACACCTTTCATCCACATTGGAAATTCTGAGGAACAGATACTGAACAGACATGAAGCTCTGCCTACTGGTTATTTTAAATGGTTATTCTCTGAAACAATTGCATTCGTTCTGCCTTTGCACACAAGCTGCTCGCTTATGTAGGTTTCTGGTTCCCAGGTGGTTTACCCAAATGGACCCCACATGGACGTCGGTTAGAAATCAATGTGAAACTATTCAAACTCTCTTTCTCTCTCTCTCTCTAACTCAACAATTTTGCATAAAAAAGTAGTCACAGGTGGCTTGGCTCATTTTTGACAGACTGACCTCACTTCAGGCTCAGCAGAGCAATATTCAGAAAATTGTAAGAAGTCATTATTATGTCTACATCTTAAAAATCTTTTTGCTGTCTGTCAGGGTGAAAGAGAATCTTCTTTGTATCTTGCATCCAACAGTTAAGTGCTCCTACTGATCTTCTCCTTTTTCCTTGAGGAATGAATGTAGGAGAATTAAAAAATCTGTGATATTTTATTAAAATGCTAAGATACTTTATTTCTCTTTATACTTAGACAGAAAGGACATTTTTGAAATGGAGCATTTTTGAAGCTAACATCTAAGCCAAGAATCACTTAGGACTCTTTATTTTTGAGAGTGTCAGCTTTGTAGTACTCATATCAGAGAGCTCACCAGTTCAAACCTTGCAGAAATGCATTTTTCAGGATATGCCCATCTCTATCCATTGAAGAACTTGGCCTTTGGAGGAAGGAGGGGATGCAGTGTGAAGGGCTGTGAGTTAATGAACCTCACACACAAGGAACAGAGGGGAAGTAATCGGAGCTGAGGCACAATGTGTTCTTTAATGAAGTAGAGAGCCTCTGCTCTTTTAGGTCACTGATGAGCGGAACACACAATTAGTAGTTCGGCTAATGAAATTGCACGCCTTTAAAACAAGTCATATAATCGCGACCTTTTTGATCCTCTGCTGCTGTCAGAACGAGCCCATCGCTGACGTATGGGCAAACTGCCATGGCATCATTTGAGGGGAAGAGCAGGTCAGCATAAATCTGATGGAGCTAGGTGCACAATACATTTTAGCCATTATGCCCATCTCCTTTTAAAAAGGCCATGTAACTTCTAAATTGTACTAGCATTTGGGCCAATTTATGGATTTATCTTGAATTTCTATGGCAATCCCTGGGCTTCTCATTTGAGCTTTGTATTTTGCCTAGAACATGTCCCAGTGTTTTTTCTACTGTCGGATTAAAAAGCAGAATGGAACATGGCAAAAGAAAGATCTGAGTCACAAAGATTTATTTGAACATGAGCAGCTTGTTTGTGTTTTGAAGCTTCCTTTGTGTGGGCACTGGGAGTGGGCAAAAAAGGCACAGTTCTGATAAGGCGGTATCTAATTGACTTTGCTGCTCTGAAGTCAGACGTCAGGTGTGCTGAAACGTGAATACAATCTTCTAATCTGCCCACCGTGGTGGGTTTTGAGATGGCACACTGCTTGGAACAAAAACAAAAAGGGCATCACTAGAGGAACACTGTCTTGTACATTAAGTGCACAATGAGGTTCTTGCTAATGATGTCTGTTTCACCCATTTGCAGCTGAGCATTGATGATTATTGGAGAGCTGTTTCCACACAGCAGCCTGACACACTGTTTTTTGATAGCTGGCTTGAGAAATACCTCATATGTCCAAATGTTTGTGGATACCCCTTCTAATGAATGCTACTTTTAATTACACCGATTGTTGACACAGATGTGCAAATGCACACACGGCTTGTCCAGTCCTTGTAGAGAAGTACAGGAGCGCATAAACATGAACATATTGGCACCATATCTAATGATAGGCATAGGCCTGTCACAATAACTACATTATCAACTTAACATACAATATCAGACATGACGTCAACTATTTTTGCTGCCCTCAATATTGACCATTGTTTTAACTTGTGTTTGTTTATATAAGAATTTCAATGTTAAGTCTAATTAAACTAATAGATTTACTGTCAAAACAATTAATGCAATCATTAATTAAATGTCTGTTGCTCTTTAAAGGTGTGAAATTGCATTAATATGAACTTTTACATTGTCAGTGTATCAGTGGCATTTTAAGCAATTTAAAAATTATGATAATCTCATTTATTGCAATTTATGGGACAATATATAATCAAAACAAAATAAACATGGGGTTTGTGAATTGAGTTGTGGAGCAGTGGAGTGGAACTGTTTTCTCTGGAATAATGGAGCTCCATCCAATGGTTTTGGGATGAGTCAGAGGCTGTAGGATGAGTTGGGGGGGCGGATTGATCATCCAACATCCTGACTTAAATAATCATCTTGTCGCTCAATGCCATCAATTCCTCAAAACAATGCTCCAAAATCCAAAGAAACTTTATTTGAACAGGGGAGACAATTACTCCAACAATAGCAGGATAAACTCTTTTTAATAACCATGATGTCAGAATAAGTAATAAAGGAGCAGGTGTTCCAATACTCTTGTCTATAAAGTGTAGCATGAAAATGCGTCGAAACTGTCTGAAAACAGTCAGTTACATCAATGAAAGGTTTACACAAAAGTGCTCATGCCAGATCTCTCCACTTCTCATGACCCTAGTTGTTCTCCTAACTAGAGCTATGAGAATCAAAAATGAACAATGCTTTCATTCTTTTTTCAGACATTCTTTTTCTTCTCTTTTCTCACACAATGGAAGCCTTTCATTTATAGATACCCTGCAACCTCTTCATTTTCTTGAGAAGCTACCCGGCAGCAATCGCTTTCTTCTTAGGTGCCCCCTGGAGAACATTCAAGAAGCATGTTTATAACTACAGGAGTTGATTACATTGTGGGTAAAATTAGCTTGTCTGTGATGGGGAAAAAATATGCAGAGCTCTGATGGACCTGGAACAAGTAATAAGACAGCAGATTTGTACTCTACGTAACTGACGCGGCCATATGTATTCCATGCTCCTTCATTAAATCATTAAATTTGCATGGTTTGCGTTCGTGGTGCCACGTGTTCGGCTCAGTATGCTTGAGGTATTACTGTAGCTCTTTGAATGAGTGAGTCAGCCATCCAAGACATCAATAATTCAACTCTTTCTCCTGTGCCAGTTTGTCTGTGAAAGGCCCTGCTGAGTTCCAGTGTAAAGATGGATTACATACCCAAATACCAAACTACTGCTCTCCTCGGGCATTTAAAGAGGCCAGCTTGAGGTCCCCCTGCTCTGTCCTGCTGCTTTATTAGTCTGCAAGTCTCTCTCCATTCGTGTGCACAAGCACAGTCCGCCGTGAGCTTCGCCCCCGGGCATCAACACTGCCAATAAATCTCCCATCAGGCCTTTGCCTGCTCCCTGACTCCCCTCATCATCACCGCTTGGCCTGGGGTTTGCGAGAACACAAGCCTCAATGTCACACATTGAAAAAGATCTGCACTACCTGCAGTATACAGCTGTTTGATTGTAAACACTAACAATGTAGTTACACTCACTGACCATTTAAAAAATCATGGCCATGATTCTTCCACTTTTGTCTGGTAATTTTCTGTTTAGATTGACAGTGGCTGTTTCTTAATATAAGAAATGAATGAAATTGTTATAGAATAGAATAGAATAGAATAGAATAGAATAGAATAGAACTTTATTGATCCCTTTGGAGGGTTCCTTCAGGGAAATTAGCAGAAATTAACAGTACAGAAAGTAGAAAGATAGATAATAATAATTTAGTAAGAAACACTATATAAATATATATATAATATATAATATAGAGACTATATTACAATATACAATATAGATAATAGTGCATGAGAAGAGGGTCCTGTAGGAGGGGGTATTGCATATTATTATTGCACTTTTGAAACTGTTTATTTCACAGAGAGTCCAGTTGTGTTGTGGTAGTCGGGTTGCAGGTTACTGTTAACTGCTTGCTTTGGTTCCTACTCATTCCCATCCTTTATCCTCCTGTTACCACTCCTCACCCCCAGAGAGGAGTCAAAAGAGTTTTTAAGTCTGTTGGTCCTGCACTTGGGAAGGAGCAGTCTCTCACTGAACAGGCTCCTCTGGTGGCTGATGACAGTGTGTAGAGGATGACTGGCATCATCCATAATGTCCAGAAACTTCTTCAGAGTCCTCTTCTCTGCCACTGACACCAAAGTGTCCAGCTTTGTGCCAACCCCAACCCCAGCCTGCCTGATCGGCTTGTCCAGCCTGTGTGTGTAGAACAGGATACTGGCTGTCTTATAAAAATGAATTCACAAGAGCATGATAGTGGATATCATCAATACTACATTCTCAGCTTTTACTCATACCTACAACTCAGCTTTCATTTAAACTAACATTCAGCAGCTCAGCTTTCATTTAAACTAATATTCAGCAGCTCAGCTTTCATTTAAACTAACATTCAGCACCTCACATTTAACTAAAACTAACATTCAGCAGTACAAATTTCACTAAAACTAAGCTTTTTTCAGCTCAGCTTTCTCTAAAACTAACATTCAGAAGCTCAGGTTTCTCTTAAACTAACATTCAGCAGCTCAGCTTTCACTAAAACTAACATTTTTTCAGCTCAACTTTCACTAAAACTAACCTTTTTTCAGCTCAACTTTCACTAAAACTAACATCCAGCAGCCCAAATTCTTTTGCCGTTGTTATGCACAGAGCCAGCTGGGTTGTTATCCACTGTTGTAATAAAGATAAGGCTGTTTCACTGATGCAGCCTCTGGTGACTAACATTTGCACTAGCACAGCATTAGAACAGAAAACTCAGACGTACAGCAGATCTATGTTAAACTCAGTAAACATAAGAGGAACTGCTTCTAGCAGAATGTTCAACGCTATTTCTCAAAAGTTCCAGGAGGTTAACCTGTAACGTTCCAGAAATAATGTTCCAGAAATGCTTGGAAAATGTGACATAATAATGGTCTGCGTCACAATGTTACAATTCGTTTATTACAAAACATTAATGATAAGACAAACACTAACATTATGGAAACGTGTCACATACCTGTCTTGTTCATGTGGTGTCTGGTCTTTGTTTTGTTTATCTCCCCTCATGTTTTGGAGCACATGTCATGTCTGCGCCCATTCCCAGCTGTGTTTCATGTATGGCCAAGTCCAAGTGTTAGTTATCATGTCTCATTATTGAAGTCCTACTGTTTGAGTCTGTCCTTGTCAGTCTTCTTGTCTACTCATGTAAACATGTCTCACCAGGATGTTAGTGTAAGTTGTCTGTGTAACCTGTTAATAAATACAACCCTGCACATACTTCCGCTACCACCTACCGCTGTAAGTTCCGTGTACCTGACACATTGAAATAACAGTCCCAAAACCAAAAATACAATGAATTAAATACATTATGTGCATTACTTTTTGAAATATGCCAGTTGACAGATGTCAAAAGCCAATACATGATTTTGAGAACAACTAAACATAAAGTTAAATAAAAATGTTGTAAGAACTTCCAGAAACATGTTTACCTAAATCATTAGCAATGCAGTGCAGCAGTGGTAGAAGCATGCCCATAGTAGTGGCAGAGCCCCACTGCCTAAAGGAATAATTTACACAAGAATGAAAGCTTTACGCATTAATTTTCCTTTTTTTTTTTTTTATTTAACTTTTACAGCCTAGCTGACTAACTAAAATTATGCTACCATTGGCTTCTAGCAATAGCAGCTAACGGTAACTTAATCCCAACAATATCCTGAAGTAAAGTGGAGAGCTACAGCAGAATAAAGAGCACTACTCAAAATGGTTCTAGAGGCAGTTCTGCCTCTGAGGCAGAACAAATGCAATTGGTTCAGAGAATATCCAATTAAAAATACTGCCGCAAGCAGCAATTATCGGGGCCCAAGCACATAATAGCCAAATGAGGCCCAAAACGTCAGTACTGACCCATTCCGGTAACAAAAGCCTCATTTTGTGTAGTTTGTGTACATGCAGGACTAGTACAACATGTGTCATTTTCAAACAAGGTCAATTACTAAAATTTGAAAACTAATGCTTTTGCAGTCAGGCTCATTATAATACATCATGATGCCAACTGTATGTGTATCGCCTAAATATTATGAGAGATATGCTTATTTAAGGGATTTAAAACACGAGTGGCTGGTACCACTCATAATTCCGTTGGCAATAGAGAAATACCTGGAAATATGTATCAGATTTCATGGTGATCGGTCTGCTGAAATCCAATCGGTTGATGGTGGCCATTATTTTAAATATCACATCAGACACATAGATATTAATATATTGGCATCATGCCATTTTTCATATCAGTTGGACAGATATTGTTGGCATAGAAAGTTTTCTGCTAGTAATAACACCACATAGCAATGTGTGTCTAGGACCCCACACATGCCTGTGAATACATATGTGATTTTTGCTATTTGTGCTCCACCCATACTTTTGGGCTGGGGCTGGGTGCTAATTTCAATGGAGTTGAAATTCCATTTCAATTTCTTATGATTCATTTGACACCAAAGTTGTGCAGAATGGATAAAAACTCTGAGACTAGTTTGCACCCAAATACATATTTTGGTTCTTGAAGCTATTTTGTAGGGCATGAGGCATGTAATCGGGGGAAAAAAGAATTTTGTCTACATGCTTTTGATGCTTCACTATAGCACCACTATCAGGCCAATCAGGCTGAGTAGCAGGAGGGACTACTACGTGTTGACCAGGTTTCATGTCCATACGTCTTACGGTTTGGTCTGTGCACTTTGTTGTGGCACAGCTCCTCAATATGCTCCTATTGGTCATACTGGTTGTTGAGCTTAGTCAGGTTGATCGTGCTTGTTGACCAGCTAAACCATCAAACTCCACTGGTGCTGGTTGAGACTGAAGGCAGTCAACAGATTCAACCAGCTTGACCAGCTTGAGTTGGCCAGGCTGTTTCTGTTTCCCACAGGAACATTAGGTCAATAATAAGCAGAATGTAAGACTTTAAGAATAAAGGCAGAAATTAAGGGTTTAAGTATAAGTTGGGTGTTTTTTAAGTAGCTACTTAGTGTGTTGCTATGACTGACACCCATCATCGTACTTTGTACAGTTACTTTTCTCTGATATGAGACCAAAACAAGGGTTTGTAAGATTGTGTTAATCAGCGGTAAAGCTGTGTTTTAGATTTATGTGTGTGCGTTTTACTGGCCCAGGATTTCGAGATGTTTTAAAGGCAGTGCTTTCCATCATCCATCATCTCTCTCTCATTCTCTCTCTCTCACACACACCCACACATTCTTTCTCACTCTTTTTCTCTCTCCATCTCACTTCTTCTCTCTCTCTCTCTCTCTCTCTCTCTCTCTCTCTCTCTCTCTCTCATTCCTCCTTATTTATGAGTGTTGTGAAATGCCAGTCTTGGCTCGTCAACAGCAGAGCCTTACCTAACTGTTGCCCCTCTGTCAGTTTATTTAGAAGACTAGTGCCTCTATCAGTTTATATCTATTCAGTTCTTAGTCACATAGGTAGCCAGTAGTTGGGTTTTAAAAGAGAGATACCTGACAAAATCAAATGATATTTCATATACAACCCAGACAGCACACAAATAAGCTTAAACAGCCGCACAGTGAAAACAGTCTATTATGTTCTCCTTTATTGTACCTACATTTGAAATTGAAAAAAAAAATGCCTCTTATAGGCTCCAGGATTTGATGGTCTGCCGGTTGACTTTCATAAGTCTTTCTGTTGAGTCAGTGAGCAAAATGTTAGCAAACCAGCCAANCTCTCTCTCTCTCTCTCTCTCTCTCTCTCTCTCTCTCTCTCTCCCTCTCCTGAGCTCAGGTGTTGGAGGGAGTGCTTGCCGGTTGCCTTGGCTTGCCACTCTCGGTCTCGGCCCATAAATCAGCAGTCATTCAGCGCTTCCCCCGGCGTGCTGTGTAAATTCCCTCACTAACAGCACATTCTCCCCTTTGATAGATGAGACGAGGGGCCTGTTGACTGCTGACATCTCTGCAGTCAAGCTGTGAAGCTAAGAGAATGGATTTATTTTAGCCTTCCTCCAAGGTCTTATTTTCAGCCATATTTAATGGGGGCACCTTATTTTTTCCATCGAATACCATTTGTCGTTCTTTCAACCAATTCTTGCTTCAGAATTAACAGTATTTATTAGTATCCTCTAAACTTCATATATCCAAATAATGTCTGTCTTGATTGGCTGCCTTTTACGGTGCTTCATGCAGAATGCAAACACTCCTTAGAAGAAATAGCAATCATTGTCTTTGGTTTGAATGGGCGGAGCTATGCTGTTCTAGGCTAAATAGATGGATAGGCTGTAAGTAAATGTGCTGGGTTGTATTACTTCCACTTTTTCTTGGTCATGTTATGGTGGGCAGTGGCTGCAGCAAAAAATCAATTCCATAATATGCACAAGACTCTCTCGTTAAGTAGGCTATCCACGTGCGCATGACTACTCAGATTCAATTTTTTACAATGATACATTTTTACAACTCCTATATTAAATATATAGCCCTGAGAAATGTGCAGTAAAGGTCAGCTGACTCCCTCAGTAGTAGCTGAGAATAAGGTTCCAACTGCAGTTGGCAAATAAGAGACTGTGAATAAGGAACCAAATTCAGTTTGCAAATAAGAAGCCGAATGAATCAAGAGCTGTGAAAAGGGAACTAATTTTGTCATCTCATTTAGTAGCATAATCATAAGAAGACTTTGGCATAAAAATAGCAACAACAATATGCAACCACAAAAAAACAATAACAAAAAAAACAAGCTGCTATACAGTACATGAAGGCAATATTTGACTGATGCACATAATTAAGAGGTGGCACGTTGAGCATATTTGCTGGGTTCAGATGACCAGATCTCAAAATAACAAACCATTAAAAGCTTGTATTAAAAAATAGATGTTGTTTATCCTCACCCAATGAAGAGTAGGAGTATGACTTAAGAACCAGCCTTTATGCACATCCAAAAGGTGACTGGTATGTTCTGAAGACCAAATTCTAGTCAAACAAACTACAAATATTGCTGTAGCTTTTTTTTATTTGTTTGTTTGTTTTTTGACCCTCTGAACTTGCCATTTGAGAAAACAATCACATGAATGCAATAGAATTATTTGTAATTATGCCAAATAATGCAGCTCCATCTCAAAAACATTATTCAATAAGAAATCCAAATTAAGTTCAGTTGTAACAATTGAATTAAAAAAATGTTAATTTGTAAAAATGGATGCATGAAACGTATTGGCTTATGGCTGATGGTGCCAATGATGATGGTTCTGAAGTCAAACCAGTATCACTGGTCATGAGGCAGGAACACCATTGACCAGGGTGCCAGTCCATCAGAGGGTAAAATAAATTGTGTCAAATGGTTCTCTGAGCCATGCCATAGAATAACCACTTTTGGTTCCATAACAATGAGTGTGTGATAGTGTGATTGTGAACCTTCACTTAGTGTAAAAGTTCTTTAACAACCACATCTGTGTTGCAAACATTTATTAATCTGCCAACCAGACCAACTTTATTTTTAACCCTACACCACTTTTGTGGAATGTTTTCATAGTATGACTTTTATTTGCCAAAAAGCCTGTTGAAATTTGTCTTTATTTGAGATGTAAAAATAAAGAGAATTTAAATATCTGTATGATTTCGACCATGTTTTGAGTAAAAAAGTTAATCTACAACTGTTTGTTGGCTTAAATGTACAAAAAACACATCTCAGAAATCCTGTTGGAAATTGATCGCTCACAATTATTTTGAGCTGAAAATGTAATTTATAGTGATTAGATTGACAAAGATTTGTACAATAACAAGTTGTATAAAATGCTTGACAGTGGAGCAAATAAAGTAAAGAAAACAACATAAATGTAATTTATGAATGTATCAGTATTGTCCCTTTGCAAGACATAGATTCTGGAATTTGAAACCCGTGTGAGCAAAGAAAGAGAGCAAACAGACCCTCCCTTCTCACTTTCCTCTATAACCCAAAACCTCACTGATCAGCCAGTGTCTGCATGCAGGTTGAGCATGTGCATGAGGACAGAGTAGTAAACATGGACTGGACAGCTCCCTTGGCTTTTAAACTGGGATTTAATTCACTTGCAAACAAGTAAATTTTAGCTGTTTTCTGAGCTGGATTACTTGCTGATAGTTCATCAATCAGTGATGAGAATGCCTTAAGACCTTGTCTTTTAGTTTATTCATTTGTTATGATATATGTTATGTCTGTTGTTTACTTTGGTCTTTTTCTATGATGTCTAGAAAACAGGTATGTAACTGCCCACAAAGTGTGGATTTTGGGTTATAAGAGAAAGTTTTGAAGTTTATAAGTTCCAGTTTTGAAAGTGAGCATCACAAGAACAGGTAAATGAAGTTGAACCATTATGGATTTTATTACGATAGGCTGAATAGACTGGGAGGTGAATGGTATATGTTCCATTTTAAAGAGCAAGGGGAACTAATTTTCTATGATATGGGTCCTTTAAGCAACGCTGCATTTGTGAAGTAGTTTTGTAGGAGCTTCTTCCTCTGTACTGGCACACACAGCTGACATTACGGAAGATCATGGGTGATTGACAGGGGTTAATGATTGAAACGAACTGTAGTGACAAGGTGAAAACAATGCTGTGATGATCTTATCTAGCACATCAATCAAATGTTACAGTGCTCCAGAAGCATACATAGGAGCCTGAAATATGAAAAACACAGTCTGAATGAATTTTTAATGTATCTGGCTGGAGAATATTAAAGTGTTGACTGGAGATAAACATAAATCTTCGGTTGGAACTTTTTGTGCTTAACTGGCATTAATCCACCCATCCAACACAAAGTACAGTATACAGTCTTTATGAACTGCATATTTTATCAATTGGGTTTCTGACCTCATTCACAGGAAACATTATTTTTATGCCCCATCCTTAACCCTGTAGATTTACAACAAGATATAAAGACTGGAGGCCAGTCATCAGGCCCTCTTTCCTATTACCTTGACGATTCAACAGTCCATTGTATCAAAGACCTTGGACTTTTCTGCTTTTTTGCCAGTCGGGAAACATGTCTTAAAACTTTCCATTGCTCTACTGCTGCTACTTTCCTATGGGATTAAACAATATGTTAATTAATTAATATTTGGTACATAGGCCATTTTTTCTGGAATACCTTTCAGTGTGTGACAAATATTTTGGAATAAAATGCAATGTATGTGAAACGTATTTCAAATGTATTAAAACACTTGTGTATATAGGTTTCATATGGTTTAATCTTTAATACAAACATAAATCAAAATGACAACTTAATATTTATATTTCATTGATTAGTCAGTTTTTATTCACAAAGATTTCACTGCCATTATGAAAATGCACTCCAACACTTGGGTTTCAAACCTGTCTCTGTGGTCCACTACAGTCACACTCAGACGTATAGCCCACTCATGATGCTGTTTGACTAATATTCTCTAACAAACATCTGAGTCCATCACAGAACATCTCATTTGTGTTGGTATATCACATAAAATCCCAATACAATACATTTAACTTCAAGGGGTATGCATACTTTTGCAAGGCACTGTATATCACTTCCGTGCTGCTGTTCTCCATTAAGGAACTTATAAAATAGGAATCAATGGATGGAAAATCCTGCAGAAATGATAAAAAAAAAATGATTTCATTTCTGCTTGTGTGGGTTACATCAGTAATTCCAAGTAATTCCAAAGACTAATGAAATGGTCTTTTTGTCACATATGTACATATTTCTCTTGAGACCAGGCTGCTTTCATAGAAGTTATCCCCGTAGGTCCGCTATTTATGCACTGAAAATCTACAAAACCACTCTTCTACGCAGCCCAAACAAACTCTGTGCTGAACCATCTTCAAAATTGCTTCCTTTGACAGGAGTGATTGAAATGCACTTGGTTTATCAGGTCTGGCCCTTTGGAAGCTGGGGCATACAGTGAAATAGGAGCATCTTGGAGGTTTGCTGCCAATCCACATGAAATGCTAAAGCAGGATGGTTATGCAGGGTGCTGTCCCCGTCACCATAACTTACCCTGGCTGACCCACCCTCAGTCCATGTTCCTTTTGACAGCTCCACTAAATCTTGTGCTTTTTACGGGATAAACTCTTTTTCATAGCTTGAGCGGCACGTTGCCTGTAGTGGCAGCAAGAAGTGATGTCTTCGGCCTCATCAGTTGAAATCTATTCCCACTGCCGTAATACTGCTTAATTTGATGAGGCTGGGCCTACTCAGCTGTGGTATTATTGTTTACACAAACACCACTGTGTGTGTGATTCAGAGCCGACTCCATGGTATTACTGTGGATTGCTTGGGACTGCTGTAATTGAAGTCACTAAAAAAAACAAATCTTAATCGCATCTCGATCTCGATGGAGGTCTGAAATAAATTGTTAGGCACTGCCACCAATTCTGCTTTTCTCTCGCTCGCTGCTTGTGAGTGTGCCCAAGATCGAGATTGTCTCGTCATATTTGCAAGTCTGAATAGTGGCAAAAAGGCCATTATCAGCTCATAAACATGTAGACTCATCATCACGAGGAGCATTTTAGAGCAAAAGCAGCACATCTTATCAGCCTAGTCCCACCTATGAGTCCCTTTCAACCGATCCCAGATACCTTTTTTCTACTTTGAGCAACACATTAGCATGTCTGAGAACCAACTCGAGTAGATTGCCAACATTACCATTCAAATGCTCTCACAAAAACCTTTAGAACAGCCCTGCCCACTCTTTCATCACATACAGTGGCCATCAGCTGCTTAAAGACAGTGATCATATAGTGCCCCAATCCACTTACATGCACAAAAGAGAATAAGTACATATGAGCACCTTTCATATAAAGCCATCTCAATATGCATGGATTGAAATGGTGCTTGCATGAGCAAAATTTGGAAGAAGAGTTTTAAACTGATCCAATGATATGGCTCACAGGTGAGGTCTTATCATGTTTAATTAATTTATTATATTAAATAATGAAGCTCCAGTGATCTTGGAAAAAGTGTTTCATGCCTTTGTTACATCTAGATTGGATTACTGTAATGCACTGTATCTTGGAATTAATGAAGCATCTCTTGCTCATTTACAAGTAGTTCAATATACTGCAGCCAGATTATTCACTGTTGCAAAAAAAGAGGCCATTTCTCCCAGTTCTGCATCTTTGTACTGGTTCCTAGTACATTGCAGTTTACAAAATCCAATATACTGTATAGGGTCATTGATTGTAATCAAAGCAACAAATGGACCTGTACATGTTTATGTTGTGGACATGCTTTGTACTCAGGCTCCCTCAAGATCAGCCGGTCTCCCACATTAGTGGGTAGAGAATGAGCATGTTGAGGTGGAGCTTAGTGCGTACTGAGCAGGGTAGAGAGCAGCCAGTAAGAGGTTTCCCTGCTTCCTATGTTGCCGAAGTGAACAAATAGATGATTAACATTGGAAAGTTCGCCACCCACAGCTAAAGTTTGGAACAGCTACAAGGAATAGGAGTCTGAAAACTGTAATAGACAAAAACAATTAATATTTATTATCATTTCCGTATCATCTTGTATTTTGGGAGGCAGGAAATGAGTAGTGTGGTCTGCATGACATGACATTTTGCTGATTACTTGAAATTTCAGACACTTTAGCCTCAAACATGGAGAAAATTAATGTGTGTGTGTGTGTGTGTGTGTGTGTGTGTGTGTGTGTGTGTGTGTGTGTGTGTGTGTGTGTGTGTGTGTGTGAGAGAGAGAGAGAGAGAGAGAGAGAGAGAGAGAGAGAGAGAGAGAGAGAGAGAGAACAGGAATATGTTAGGAGTAATCGTCAGTGAGTGTTAGTTATGACACTGCAATGCTGCTTATGTTTATATTGCTACATGAAACTGCTAATATGCCAGGCTCAGTTAAAGAAGTGAGAAGTTTGGGGCAAATTTGGTCAGAGAGAGAGTTTCATTAAGGTCTGCCACTGCTGTTGACTGTTCTACAGTCTTAGCCCAAATGAAAATGTAACAAAATGGTCTCTAGTCAGTCATAATTCATCTGTGAATGTTTTTAAATCCAAGCTTACAACACAACTTTCATTTAGCATTCAGCAGCTGTTAAACTATTGCATTGTGGACTGATGACTGTAATTTTGGGGGCCAATTAATGCATGCTTTGTGTTTGTATGTGAAGAACAGAAGGTGGGATCAGTTTATTTTCTAATGGAAAGTATCTTGGATTTAAAGCAACATTGTGCAACATTTTACTTGAAAATAATCATGATGCTTTACAGATGTGTAAAAGAGGGAATAGCATCTATATTGTGCTTACTCTAGGCTTGACACTATGCTAACTACTGTATAGGTCTGGAAAAGTGGTCTGGAAAATGCTTGCAAGAATTGTTCAATGCAGCATAACCCATCATATTTGTGTAAAGACCTGTAAAATTATGTAGTGCATCAGTCCACATGATTTATTTTTTCCACTTTTAATGCTATTGTATCTCTCAGTGGTCCAGAAATGCATGTAAGTATGCCCTTCTTGAGGAGTGGCTCTAAGTGCGAATTTCACTTTCAAACACTAAGGGGGGCAGATTATACCTACAATGTACCATGCTGCTTAAATATGTTCTATCAAGTCAATTTTACTTGCTATATACATGGATTAACTGCTTGTAAACAAGAATTTACAAAATGAAAGTCTATTTTCTGTGGATCAGATTGAGTTTTATTAAAACAATTTGATGCAGGTCATTTCATTGTTTTGGACGTCTTGGGAACAAGAACCAGTCCAGGAAAAATGAAAGTGTAACTATTTTGGACACAGGACACAGGGGCTGAAATCTTATTAGCAGGAACTGGAACTGGCCTGAGAGAAGTTCCAGTTGCTGTTGTTTTTGTTGTCACCCCAGGTTAAGCAGCTTGGGGAGCCACGACAACTGACCAAACCCAGTGACCCAATGCAGAAGATGTGGGCAAAGAAGGCTACACAGGTGTGGAACACCAGTTAGCCATAGTAGAGGGAACTGGGGTTATATATTGATGAAGGAAGGTGTCACCGGCTCTGAATGAGTGGGCACCAATACACTAGCACTCTCAGGAGCACTAGGCATATCATTGTGGATTGTAATCAACAAACCTCCACTCGCTGCATTGCCATCAAAGTAGGCATTGAGTCACCACTGAACATATGCTGACGCTCTCTCGAGCACTTGGAAGACCCTTGGGCAAGAGTACAAAGGCCTCGGGCAAAGCTAGAGATCCTGAAGTGTCCAAGTTGTAAGACATTCCGTCTAAAGCAAGCCCTCAGAGTAACATTAGCACAAAAGCTACCTTAGGCTTGATTGGTATGACTGTCCAGAGGCAAGGTCTTTTGTAATGGTTGGAGAGATGAGAGAGGCTGTAATTGCAGAGTAGCTTTATTTGGGGTAATCCAATACTCAAAGTCCTGCTAAGCAGAGGTCAAATCACAGACAAGCACATTTAACAGACAGATCCATACTCAAGAGTCCAGATATAAACCAGGAACACAAATAGCAAATAGGAAGATGCTTGGAACTCACAGATGTCTCTTGTGGCTTCACTGTAGCTACTGATATTGTTCTGCATGCACCTACACTGTCTAAAGCACACATGGACAGATGGACTGCCTAGTGGGCCCTCCCTTCCCTTTACTCTTTCAGAAGACAACCATTGCCAGCAGCATGTGTTTAATCAGTGAAAGCATGTGCTACAGCTGTAGGAAACTTTTCAGATGTATTGGTAATTTTGAACAGGAACAAGGGATCCTTAAATTATTACAGCTTATTATGCAAGTCTTATGGCCAATACATGAGAGCTGGTATCCCTGGTGTGTGTGTGTGTGTCCACACTTCAGTTCCTCATTCTCATTTCTACATAATATGCAGTATGTATTAGTTTTGCCTTTAGATAATGTTAAAATTAAAACATTTATTTCAATGTGAAGACATTTCAGAGAGGATTCTACAGAACAGACCGTCTAATCAACACACAATTAACTTTCATTATAAAGCATTTTAGGTCATTTCATAAAGCAAACTCTATCCAAGCTATGATAAGGGAATCCTTCTGTAATGTTCTTCAGCAAAGGGTTTGGAAGGAACATGTACAAATCTCATGAGCGCAGGTATAGTAATGATGCACACTTTTGAGGCAGCTACATGCCATTTTCTAGGCTTCATATTTCAGGATCAGAGTAACCTACAGACATGATATACATATCATAACAAACTACGAGACCTACTCTACCTTACCCTACTTATCACTGTGTGATGAAATATCAGTGACTAACACAGCTTGTAAAAGAGCTACAATTGTCTTCCAACTGAATTAAATCCCAGTTTGCCAAAGGAGCCTTCCAGTCCATCATTTACCTGCAAGCAGACTCTGACTGATCCTTGCATTCTCAGCTCAGAAACACTCTGGATGATCAATTTCCAACAGGATGTCTGTGATGTTAAGTAGTTTTAGTTCTTATAAGGAATAAAGCACAGAAAAGGTAAGTACAATTACATTTTTGACCAAAACATTATCTAATTCATACAAAAATTTTAAATTCTTGCTCCTGAAAATGTGTTTGGTATGTGTGACTGTCTCCTTTAAATACTTATCTAATTTTTCTGAGAATAGGAATACATAAACTATAAAGACATCCTGCAAAATTGATCTAAAGGGTTCTAAAGGTAAAAATGGGATTGTTTTAAACTAAAAAAATGTCAGCTAGTGAGATTTTAGACCACATGCAACATATGTGGAGATGATTTCCAGTACAAAGGCAAGGAACCCTTTAGTTAAAGCATACATAGGCCCTAAACTGACCTATCAATTTTGTTGGGGTAATTTTTCTACAAGTGGAGCATAACTATGAGGATTTGACTGCATTCAGTGACAAGGTCAGAATGTTGGATGATCACCACCCCACCCATCTCCCCAACTCATTCCAAAAGTATCTGATGGAGCACCATCATTCCAGGTTGGAAGAACAGTAAGCATCCTGCTGACATAGAACTAAGTGAACAGTCACACATGGCTATTCTCACTCTGATAAGACAACACTTGAAATGGACAGGCTTTGGAAGTGTGCCAATTCTAAAGTCTCCGTTCATGGCTATCAGGCTACAACACATGGAACCACTGTCCTATCTGCAAATCAGGGGATGGTGTATTTAATCATTGACTTCACATGATGGGAGGAGCATTAAAAGGCAAGTTGTAAGCATATAAGAGGTCACTCCAAACAAACAGGGCCTGTCTTTTCCTTCTGAATTCCCAGTACAGCAAGAAGGAGCGTAACAATTGACCCAAAAAGCGAGACTTTCCCAGAAGGCTACCACTTATGTATGAATGACATTGGAATCTTGGGTCTTTTTACTCTGCTCACAGCAGCAGCAGTAGCACTGGAAAGAGATAGTGAGAGTGGAATGATGGGACTGAGCTGGTGCAAGATGTCCTGCCCCTGCTCTAGACCTGGGCTGCTTGCTGACCTATGCTGCGACATCTGCTGCCAGCTGTGTCTGGATGGCTGCTGCAGCATATGTGCCCATGACTGCCGCTACACCTTTTGGTTCATGTGCACGCGATTGGCCAGTTATTTCCTGGACCTCAGCAGCTCGGAAGAGCCCCAGAGTGCCAACCACACAGAATGTGAGTAACAGTCTTCAATACAGACTGCTGACTTGCACTAGAGTAAAAGTTTAGTCACTGCAGTCCTGATCTCAACCTTTAAATACACACAGCTGTGGGCTATCACTTTGCAACGGCTGCTTTAGGACTAGTGCAGCTTAAGTTTGCTAAGATTTTCTTCTCACACACACTCGTAGGCAAGGAGCAAAATATTACACACACACACACACACACACACACACACACACACACACACACACACACACACACACACACACACACACACACTCTCTCTCTCTCAATGGTCTGTGTAGAGAAGCTCTCAAAAATTATTTATGTATGCGTGTTTATGTGTTTATATAGGCAGAGTTGCCTCAAAAAAATACATTTGTATTTGTAAATTTTGTGAATTATGTACTTATTAAACACATTCATTGGTCATAAAAATGGTTCATGGTTCATGGTGGGTCTTGATGTATGAAGAGTTCTGGTACACCATGTATAGCAAGTGGAACCTGATTTTCTGGTTTCAACCTGTAGCTTTCATCTCATTCAAAATTCCCTTCAATTGTGTGGCACATCGGCACTAGTGTGAAACCCACATCCCTGCTACATTTCTTCTTCTTCTTCTTCTTCTTCTTCTTCTTCTTCTTCTTCTTCTTCTTCTTCTTCTTCTTATTATTATTATTATTATTATTATTATTATTGTTATTGTTATTGTTATTATTATTATTGTTGTTGTTGTTGTTGTTGTTGTTGTTGTTGTTATTAATATTTAGTATTTCACCATCAGTCTAAACAAACCTGAAAACCTATGAACTACAGCAGTCGATCAATATAGATTCAAAGACAACACTCCATCAGTGAGTCATGGGGGTGGCAGCATTATGTATTCAAGAGACCTTGAAAAACAGCCAAAAAATATGTTTTGCAATGGCAAAGTCCAAAAAGTCTTATTAAAAATGATTAAATTCCAAAATAATTATTTGTTTACAGTGAAACAATAGTGAGTGGAGCAGTGTTGTTCTTTGTAATCCAGATGAAACTGCCTTATCTCAAACAAATACCCCAGCAGGGATGCATACTGTAGGGGTGGCAGCATTATGCTGTAGAAATACTTTTCCTTAATGGGAACAGCATCACAGATGCTCAACAGTAGCTAAAAAAAAAAGATTAATTTTCTACTGAATTTTCTACTCCTGATCTCAATCCAGTTGGTCTATACACGAACAAGCTATCTATCTGTATTGCAACAAATATGCCAACAGTGAAGAGTGTAAAACAGAAGGTAAATATTCAGCACTGGCCAAGTCAAAATCAGATCTCAATCCAATCAAGGTCACTTTGAAAGTGACTAGTATTTGTAATTGTTCACCTGGACTCTAATATATTAGTGTATCTAAAAAAAAATGAATATTGTGACTTAGGATTTTTCATAATTTAATAAAATAATTAGTCATATATTTTATATTCATTACATTTAAGTTATATATTTCAAACTTTTTGTTTTAAAGGTGATACTGTGATCAGTAATTATTCAAATTTGAATTAAAATGTTCTAATATTTTGAGATTCTGAATTTCTGGTTTTCATGAACTATAAGCCATACTGATCAACAGTAAAGCAAAAACAAGGCTAGAAATATCACCAAATGAAATTGTGATCATGAATGAGATTTTTAACAATACTGAAAAAAATGAGATGCACTAGTATATATATTTTTGCTGTATTTACAGGTCATAAATATAATTATATATATATATATATATATATATATATATATATATTTTTTTTTTTTTTTTTTTTACATGTGCACTTTTTAAGGCTATATCAGTGAATAAGCTTCATTAGAATGTATTTATTACATTCAATAATTGAATAACATTATTTTCATTATGTTTGAAAAGTCATGCTAGAAACATGTGAATTAGAGTTTCAAAAGCTCTAATGTATACACCAACCACCCATAACTTTAGTGATCTACACTCAATGTACATTTTATCAGCACTTTTTATCATTTATCAAATCAAATCACTTCTATAATTACTGTAATTATCAGTTCTATAATTACTTAGTTCATAGTCATACTTTGCTAGCCTCCTTTCATCCTGTTCTTTAATGGTCAGGACCCCATAGGACCACCACAGAGTAAGTATTATTTGGGTGGTGGGTTAGTCTCAGAACTGCAGTGACATGATAGTGGTGTCTTAGTGTGTATTGTGTTAGTATGAGTGGATCAGACACAGCTGTGCTGCTGAAGTTTTCAAACACCTCAGTGTCACTGAGAATAGTCCACCAACCAGAATTATCCAGCCAAGTATTAGTGTGACAGACTGTGCAGCAACAGATGCGCTTCTGTCTCTGATTTTACATCTACAAGGTGTATTGGTAGGAGTGGACAGGAGTGGACAGTGAATGAACATGATGTGTTTAAAAACTCTAGCAGCACTGCTGTGTCTGATCCACATGTATCAGTTCAACACACAGTAACATACAACCATACAAATAATACCTGCTCTGTGGTGGTCCTGACAATTAGGGAACAGATTGAGAGGAGGCTAGCAAAGTATGGAGAGAAACAGATGGACTACAGTTTGAGTTTATAGTATTAATGTTTTATATGATTGGTATAAGTGTATATGTATATGAGTATTTATACAAAAATATAATGTATTTAACATAAAAGACGTTTTTATGTGTTGAAATACAGAAACCTAACGCACAGACTGTCTTTGTCCTGTAGATGCTTTAAGTGAAGAACACATTGTTTGGATTGTTGAGGATGTGAGAAGCTGAAGGCTTGAGTATTTCCGGGAGCTGCTGGTCCAGATGGACAATCATCCTCACCTCCCTCCGTTGCCACTGGTTGCAGCACAGTTTATTTATGAACATCTTTTCAGAATTCAAAACTGAAGAGCCTCTTGTGTCCTCTATGAATACAGCACATGCAATGATCTGTGTAACTGTGCCACTGAAATACATTATATTGTACACTCTCTGTAGACATACTCTGGCAATGACTTTTGCTTACACCTTGAAAATGATTTCTCCTGCTAGGATTTGTGAAACTCCTTCAGATGACCTACAAATGATGAAAGTGTTTGTGCTCTCAGGCATGGAAAAGAACTAGTACACAAGCTTCTTTGACATGCAAGGACCTCAGAAATGTGCTCGATGGGGACGGGCTGGAAAAACCTGAATGCACACCCACGGGAGCGCACCGACGCACAGCTCAAGATGAAATTAGACAGGTGTTTGGTTCCATTCTGTGAGTGAAAGAGGGCCACTGCCCCGCAGACTGGCTCTGTCAACAGTGAAGACAACAGGAAGACAGGTACATTTCAATTCAAGACAGTGAAAAAAGGAATATATATATATATATATATATTTTGCTGGCTTATTTGGAGCACATTTTGAAGGGTGGAAAAGAAGACAGCGCAGAACCTTGTGAGGTAAATAAAGACTATTTGATGAGGCTCAGCTATTATTGTGTTCTCTCTGTTCTCTCTTCCAGTGACAGCAGTGTGATTGAAGGTTTTAATTCCAGCTAATTCGGTTTCTTAAAAAAGAATAACAACCTCCCGGGCCTAAGAAAGATTGGAGGGAAAAAAATAAAGGACATAAAACTGAGTTGGAGAAGGTACATTAGATTGAAAGTGCACCACTGTTTGCTAATTTGATCCATTCCTTTGGCCTTCACTTTACTAGCCCTTTCCAGTGCTGGGAGAGGGCAGCGAGACAGCCAACATGGGTCCAATTGTTTTGCTTCTGTCTCTGAAATGTTCACAGTCTGATGGAAGTGTCTCCATTCTCCCCCTGCAGTGCTATGATAATAAAGTTGTTACCCGGGAGCTAAAGTTAATGATTCAGATCCAAAGAGGTACGACAGGTGACTGGGCGATGTGGTTCTATTCGTAGTGTATCACCCTGTTTTTAATGGTTATGTGTGCTGTGACTTGTGAGTCATGAAATGGAAAGGAGAAGAAAGTACTTAAGGAGGTGACGGTGCCCAAAAAAACCTATGACTCGGTCTGAAATTATGCCCTGCTTGCTGTACAGTGCACTATTTTCAGACCTGTTTTGTGGCATCTAAAACATCCAGGACAGTCTTTCAATCCCAGAGTACAATGTCAAACAAATAATGTACCCTAGTGGGCAAGGAATACTAATACTGCAGTCTGTCATATCCAATGATTTGTCACTACAGTTGGTGGAAAAGCTGGAAAGGTTTATTTAAAGGTGGATTGTGAAAACATGTATTATTCCACAAATGTTTTAGGCCCATAAGCTCATTCTTTAAGAGCATTTTTGCTTTTGCAAACACCAGTTCACATTAGAAGAGTTCAAGGTAAACATAAATGTAGTTAAAAGAAACAACTATTTCTCATTTTCAAAAAAGTGTCTTGGATGCCCCCAGTCAGTGCCAGGTTTGTTCAATTCCGTAATCAGATTACCTGATTTAACACCACAAAGCACTGATTTACCAAACCAGTATAGGATAAGAACAGTAATGTGCAATGAACTTTAATTTATTATAATAGTTCAGAAAGTGGAATATAACAAATCAAACAAAACATAAATATAGTATTGATTTTAAACAAAGTTAACATATCATGTCTTGTCCATATATATATGTCAATAACATAATCATTGTGACAGGCGTCCTGTTTGTCTTAATGTAATGTTAGTTTTACTGTGTAAATAAGCACATATAAGGTGCCTTTTCTGTGCTTAAAACTTTAAATTTTGGGTGGGTGAGTGACAATGAAACTTGACAGTGATTTCAGCCTTTTGCTAAACGGGACACCACCCACTCCACCCATTCTACTATTCATCTTTGAAACAGTAGTGCTATAGCCACAATCAGCTGACAGAGGACTGCTAAAATTGCTCTACCGGGAGTTTAGAGACTTTCTAAGTGCTTTTCTCAGGATCTTCAGAAGTTTGCAACTTTGTATAACACTGAAGGTAAACACTACTTGCTTAATGAAAATGTACAAAATGTGGCTTTTACTGGTGTATGAAATCTTTACTCATGAATCCTGTGTTTTGTAGTAGTGTTATTTAGAGTTTTCCTGTTTTTCCAGTTATTTTCCATTTATACTATAGTTTAAATTAACTGTTTTCTGAAAAATTAAATAAATGTTTTGAATTGTAGTATTCTATCTGTTCTAGGTACGCTACTTAATTTAAGGATTTTGTAAATAAAATGTAAAAACCTTGTTTAAAAACATGGCCATATAAACTTACAAGCCAATATAACAGTATTTTTCATGTACAGACAAAATTTAATTGCTAGGCTGCAACTTGTCAGTTCCAGTTTTTTCAAGGGTCCTTAAAGAACCATATCATCTCGCACAGCCTTTTGAAGGTTTATGTCAGTCCTGATTAAAGGTCTCAACCTGAATCTCAACAACTACTATGTTTTTGGGTTTAGACACTCATTCAAATGAATGCAGAATTATTAACCTGTCAGATTATTTTGGAGGTGTGGAACTTCTTCCAAACAGTGAAGCCAGTGTGAGTTCCGATTCAGAGAGAACTGAATGAGGACAAAAAACATCCATTACATCTCAGAAATCCCATTGTCTTATTTGTAATGATTAGAGTGACAAGGATATTTATTTTAATATGTTCTTCAAAATACTTGATGGTAGTCCAGATATGTCTATGCCTCCTTTATGTTGGCATGGATGTTAATCAGTACTCAAGGGCAGAGGGCAGTTCAGAGTCCAACAAGCATGGTGATGGTGGATCTATTGGCTACTCTGCCCCTATGGTTTCATCTGTATTGTTAAGATTTCAGAGGAGGCTTTGGCTGTAACAACATTTATATTTAACTATAAGCATTAAATGTGCCTCGATGTGGCCCCTTCCCTCACATGACTTTGACAGTAAAGCTTAAGTGGTCAGTGAAAAACGTCTTGTCTTTGGGTTCAGAAGGAAATGGTCCAATAAGCCATTTTGCTATGTGTAGATGAGCTAGTTAATGCAATGAGTGATGTTAGAGCATACAGGTCTTCACTGGTTATATGATGTGTAATTAAATGAGAGTGAGGTCATATGAGTAAGGTTTTCTAAGGTATAGAGCAAAAATCTGGACCATCAGAAGTTCCAGACCATGAACAACCACCCTAAAGAACCTTTCAGCAGATGGTTCTGGATCATCCAAGTCAAGAGCTATTTAAGATCCTTAATTTTGAAGACAGTGGTGTCCATTCCAGGTGGAAATGGCAAGACCCGAACCCACTGGGCAGCACATGGCTAATTGTCCTTGAAGGTCCAAAGCAGAATCCAAACTGTGTTATGGGTGTTTGCCAAAGGGCAATGCATGTCAGCAGCATGCAGATAGCAGCTCGATGATCCACACAGTATCGACCAATTTCCATATCAGTTAATGACAATGAAAGGATGGTCTGAGATACTGGAATGGAATTAGCATTGATTGGCTCTGTTTGCCCATGAGTCTGTCTGTCACTCCTTGTCTCCTTCTCACTCTCCTGCAGGCAGGCACTGGGACGCTGGCCATGGAGGACGATTATATGAAGAAGGGCCACCCCGATGTCGTCAGGCAGCAGCACACAAGCAACGTGGCCGCGGGCCAGTCTGCTGATAAGAAGCACTCGGATTCTGGGCGGAACGGCTGTGTGCAGTGCTGCCTGCAGACCAGAAACTGTCTGATGAGCCCAGAGTGCGGCCGTGCTCTCAGCATCGCCAATGTTATTGCCATGTGTGGCACTTGCATCCGCATGTGGACGTGTAAGTTCAGAGACAGTGGGCCATTCATGAGAGTGATTGATAGCTCTTGTCTTGGAGTTTCCATGACCTGTATACCATTGCTGTCATATAACCTTGTCATTTCCTTTTTTGCTCGTAATTTATTTATTATTGTTTATATCACCTGAAACACCAGCTGCCCTTTATGTTGGGTACAAAATGTCATGATGAATGGACCAAGCAAAATGGTTTAAAAGGTTGAAAATCTACTGGTAAATATAAAATAAAAATAGGCAAAAGAAAATATATTGCCAACATAGCAAATTTGTCATTTAATCAACATTCAAGTATTTAACATAATATTGCATCTATAAAAAATAAAATATAGATTAAAAAGCTCACTTGTGATCACAATTTCATTCTAAAAGATAAACTGACATTGTATATTCATTACATGTAAAGTGACTTTTTCCTTTTAGAATTTTTTTTTTCAAATTTGAATATGTTACACTTCACTGTATCAACTTTAAACAAGCAACATTGAAATATACATATTTATATGTATATATAATTTAAAATGATTTTTATAACATTTTTATTTTATTAACCTTTTTGACATATTCAAATTTTTTGAGATGCATTAGTATAAGCACTCATGGGGTTGATTTGATACTATCGAATTTGTTCGGTGCAGATTTCATTATGTGATTATGTATTGCATTGATTGCTCGCAAAATTGAATCAGTCTCCTAGTTAATTGAGCCAATCTTATGACTGAGTGCCCTTTATGAAGAAAACATATAAAAAAAAACATCATGGAGTTTAGTGAGCAAACACTATTTTGCAAAATAATTTATATTTTGGTACTTTGTGCTATGAAACATATTTTATGTAAATTTATGAATTTGCTACCTATATTTTACCCATCCTTGATGATTTAAAATGGTGTCAGAAAATGAAAGTGTTACTGAGTTGAATGAGGGACTGAAGAACCACAGAAAATATTGTTATATTTAGAAAGAATTATACATAATTTTACCAAAAGTTTTACCATTTTTAATAATCTATTCAAATATGGGGACAAATAATCAGTGGGGACAAACTACAGACATTTGTCAGGAATTATCATTATCATCAAAAATTTGTATTTTTGAGAAGTAGAAAAATTAAATATGTTAAATACTTGTTTTTAATTCCATATTAATGTCAGGTTCTGTTTTCTGTTTTTCTGTAGCTTTACTTGTAAATTTACATTTACAAGTAAAGCTACAGAATTATGTTATATTTTGTACAATTTTGCAGCAAGTTGTGTGAAAGACCCACAACATACGCAATACAGACATTTTCAGGCAACATGTAGAGGCCTCAGATTCTCAAAATGGGCTCCAATCAAACCAACCACTGGCAAAATGGTTGTATAAAATGTTCAATAACTTTTAAAGACATCATCCTGTGAATGCCAAACCCATTGCTTGTAAGTGCATCATCATGGATGCAAACAGAGCCAATGGGAATGAAATTTACAACATCTCGCCACCAATAGTTGCTGACCTCTAACAGCTCATATGTGAATATAAAATAGTTTTTATTTTTGAATAATTGTACCATAATGGTGAAATGCCCTATTATCTGGAACTAGAAAATTGATGAACTCAACTCACATTCTTCATTCTGAAGTGTGTCATTCTGCCTGTCACTTCTGAACTCAGTCATTTTCTTTCATTTTGACTTTAAGTAATCTGATGTCTGGTGTTCTGTCCATCAGTTCTAAAGGCTGTCATTTTCTCTCAATTTTCAGAGATTTCTGCTCATCGATGAATCCAGAAAGTCTTCTGGCAGAGGCCACTCTGAGAAAAGGACAAAATCAGGAGATGTCACAGCTATGGAATTTGTGTCACCTATATGAGTTCAGTAACACACCCATACATTAGGCCCCACCCTGCATAACTACTCTGATTGCAATGTTGTTGTGGCCTGAACCTGGTACACAGCTGGATATTTTACTCTAGATGGATCACTATACTTATAATTTATAACATTCACTGCATCATTAGTGTCACTATTATGTGGACCACTGGTAAATGCAAGTGCATGTGCTCCAGGTTCAGGCCTCATCAGTGCAGTACAGTTGAGGGAATGTTTTGAAAACAAATAAAACAAGAAAACAAAGTCCTAAAGGCACAAATTAAGGTTGAAACTAAACTAAAATAATTCAAGGCAAAAAAAGGCAATATCAAAAGGAAAGAGTGAATAAAGTATTACATACAGTATTTGATGTGTAAAGGATTGCTTACAGAAATGTGATATAAGGCCATAGATACACACACATATATCTTATTTGTATTTGTATATATTTATATGTAAGAATCATTTAAACAAGAGAAACAAATATCTTACATGTTTTTTGATTGGCAGGTAAATACATGCATGTACATATATGTAGTAAACATGAAATTAAATGTAAATTATAATATATTTTATAGTACATAGTAAATATAAAATATCGAATGATACACGAGGAAAGTGTCCCACAGATACATTGTATGTTTTTGATGTTTTTGCCTTTTTTACTTTCTGACATAATTTGATTTCATAATTGTATTGTTTTGAGTCAAAATAAAGTGACCAGTAGAAATGCTCCAAAATCGTTTTACACTGACCTCTAAAGGTCATGTATTTTCCTTCTTCTGTAAAGCTGCCAGTTTGGAGATTGTGGTCATTTGTGTGGCAGTGCCAATTTATATGTATAGTATGTTATTAAATATATTTGTTGGTATATATCAATATAAAGCTAATATAATACAGCTCTGGAACAATGGAGGGGCCACTCTCTCGCCCAAGTCATTCCATCAAACAAAGCTGATCTACTCTAATTTCTGCACTAGACATGGCAGTTTGAAAGACTGGTGGAGAGCATGCCAAGATATGAAAAATGTCAATCAAGTCTATTTCATCAAACTGTGTTCTCAAAGTTAATCGATTCACAGGTATAACTGTATGTGTAGCTCAACTGGGAATTCAAAGGTTTTATGTACTGGTTCCATGTTGGGCCTACATGTGGTTGCTCACCAGGGCCCCTAATGGGAGCTGGAAGGGTTATCATCTTGATTGTACACTGCACATGGGGCCTCGATGGAATCCATGTAAGATCATGGTGGGCTGTAATAATGGAATCCATTCCAGAAGCCCAACTGGCTCAATTACAACACATGTACAAACTTACTCAGAGCCCATTTCAACCTGGATTCGACCGAACCCATGTTCCTCCCATGTGAGCCCTACACGAGTATGCAGGCTGGGTTAGTATTATGATGTTTGGATACAAATATTTACCGAATTCCGTTGTGTTATTTGAGGTCTAAAAACAGTAAATCTCTATGTTATCTTGAGCAGTTGACATTTCTGTTTTGTTTTTGTTTTTTTTTTAAATTTGGGAGAAATATTGTCAAAGCTTTATAATAATAAAATGAAAATGTTCATTTGACTAAACACATGCCTGTAAATAGTAAAATCAGAGAAACGTATTATGTAATGTGGTCTCTTATTTTTTCAGAGCTGTATGTCCTATATAAAATAAATTGACATATATGTCACATACCAGTGTATTTCTGTATTTCAGCATCACACACATGCACACACACACACACACACACACACACACACACACACACACACACACTGGAAACTAAACAAACCAAACAGGCCAAATAGATATGAATCATAGTCTCTGAACATGAAGGTGTGTAATGCACAACAACAGAGCCATGTGCTAGAAAGCACATGGCAGGAACACAACAAAACCTAAACACAGAGCAGGACAGGGACCTATCTTACACCTTACACTTAAAATAACATTATTTGAGTGCCCCCTAACAGATAGCCATACACATTTTAACTGCAACCTATTTGGACTGAAAATATATTACATATACTACATTTAATTCTCTGACACTGGCCAAATATAAAGATTACAGATTACTGAGATCCTTTGCAGTGTGGCCTACATTTCATACTGTATTAGTATTTTAGCATTTACTTTTATATCATGTAACAATGTTCAAATGTGCTTGAGATATGTTATGAATAAAGGATTGCTGAGCAGGGTTAGGGCTGTGAGTGTGTAATGTGGATGAAAGCAGGTAAGGAATGTGGATCTTTCTGTGAGCCATTAGCCAAATTGTGTCGGTATTTACTGTATGTAGGGGGTTCGTTAAAGATTATAGATATGATTATAGATATGATTACATTCTCTAAAGTATTGAAGCACACCAACTTTCCATTACCATTACCTAGATGTAGAATTATTCAGACCTCATAATACTATTGAGGCCTACCGAAAACTTTTGGACATACACTGCATGCACTGTACATATAAACATGGAATTGTAGAATCATAGAATTATAGATCTATTGGTTTTATTTTCCTCATTTCCGCATTACAGTTTACTATTACTTAGAATAGTTTAGAAAACAATGGTCTGGTTCCACATATGCATCTATCATTTCTAAAATTTCATTTTCATTAAAACAATCATCAGTGGGTTCCCTAATAATCTCTACATGTTCTTTTAAAAGATCCCAGTGCCACAAGCCCTATCATTCACCAAGCAGCATTTTCTGCATATTATAGATATTATCCATATCATTAACAGCCGTGGCCTGGTGGTTAGGCAACCAACCTTGTGACTGGAAGGTTGCCGGTTCAATTCTGCGAACTGGCAGAGCATGACTAAAGTGCCCTTAAGCAAGGCAATTAAGTGCCTTTAATCTTTAGAACCCCAGGCCAATTTTGACTAGGATAGTTTGATGTTCTTTTATTCACAAAAACATTGAAAATGTATTTATAGCAGATCACACATGCCAGATATTGTTATTGTCAGGAGATCTAAAGCTACTTCAATTTGTCTTCATTTTAGATGTAAATAATAACAGACTTTAAATATTTGTACAGTTATTTATTATTTTGGCTTAAAAAGACTATCGCTTTTAAACTAAGAATTCCTAGAGCTGAAAATGCAAAATATTGATGAATTATTTGTAACAATTGACTTACAAAACAACCTATATATATATATATATATATATATATATATCAGTATTATCCTTTCTCGGGACATTTATTGTGAAATTTGAAAATGAGCAAACAGCACATCCCTACTCATTTGCCTCTAAAACCCATCTGGGTCAGTGACAACATCAGCCCAGCCCCCTCTTGCTGATCAGTCTGCATGCAGGTTGAACATGCACATGTGGACAGAGCAGTTAACATGCACTGGAAGCTCTTTGGCATTTAAACTGGGATTGAAAATAGATGGAAATGAGTGAATTTCAGTTGTTTTCTTAGTTGGATTACTTGCTGATAATTCATCAAGCAATGATGAGATGATGGTTAGATGTGAGATGATTGTCTGTCTGTAGGTTACCCTGATCCTGAGTTATGAAGCCTAGAAAACATCATGAAATTGCCAGCCAAGTGCAGATCTCAGGTTCTAAGAGTTAAAGGTCTTAGATAATCGCTGATACTCACCCTCGCCCTCTGTGGTGTGGATAGAGCCATGGAACTGTCCAACTTTTGCCAACTTGTCAGTGGTGCAATGCAGGTTTATTGTACAAAAGCAGTGCTATTATGACAAATCAGCATGGTTAGAATACTTCTCAACACATCGGGTTATGGTGTCAGAACTGTCTGTTGTATACAATGTTTCAGCTCATTGTTAAACATACAGTATATGCAATGAAATAAAGTATGTCTAATGAAAAGCATGTTCTGTGAAAGCAATTACTTGCCTGATATTTTTCTTGTTTTTTTTTCCCCCCCTTTTTTAATCCGGTGTTCTTTGCTCCTCCAAGAACTGACAAAACATGATAGAGAGTCTACTTTTCAAACTGCTGTATCTCTGTTTTACCAGAAGTCTATCTTTTATCTTCCCATGGCACATACAGTTCAAACAGATTCAAAGCAAATACCTACATCATTGTACTCTCTACCTAAGAGTCTGTATTTATATAGATTAAATATGTTTAATTTCTCTAGAATTAATTAAGAGTGACTTAAGTGTATACCAGTGTGCTTGTGTATGTAAGGAAATCTGTCTAGGAAGACAGAGTTGCACCCAGAATGAAGTGTCAGATTTCAGTGCTATTGGGATGGTTACCAGGAACAATGAATGATTAAACATTTAGACTGATATGGGGAATATTTATTGAGCTACACATACAGAGGTAATGTCTCTCAGTATGGCATCCGTATAATGCAACATTCAGACTCTGCATGGAGTTACAGAGGCTCCTAATGGTGTCCTGTGATAATCCATCCCATGCATCTTGAAAATTCTCACTCTCACATTCCTGCAGATTGTGTGGTAGGGGTGGAGTGTTGCATCCAATGGCACCCCACGCGTTTTCAATCAGGGATAGGTCTGGCAATGTGACTGGCCTTGGCAGCAGTATGACAAGCTTTGTTCTGTTGGAATAGTGCATCTGAGTGTGCATTCAGAAAAGTTTGGGCCACTGGTTGCAGAACCCCATTAACATAATGTTGGGCTGTCAAAGTGCCTGTAATGAAGATCAAAGGTGATCTGGCATTGTATGGAACTGCACCCCAGCTCATGACTCTTCTGGATGCATGACAAACCAGTGATGTTGGTGCTGACCACAGTGCCATTTGTTGGTCGTCTCCACCAAAACATAAGCAGGATTCCATGACAGGACACCATTGTTGATTTCTTCATCTATTGTTTAATGATGAATGTATTTCCAGACTTCGAGCATTGAAAGCATGAAAAGCAGTAAATGTTCATTCAAATCTTATTTACATTTAAACAAAACAAAACAGCTTGAAACACATTTAATTTCATAGAGAAGTAAAACAGAAATGGTTGGTCAGCCAGCATGACCAGCATGAGCAATATATTTTCTTTTATTTTCAAAGTCCAGTTGTCAAAACAACACCATAACACCAGATGAAATAATAAATAGTTTAATTAATGTAAATGCATATAAATTAATTGTGAATAAATGTATAAATATAATAATTGCCTGTTTAAGCATATTATACATTTAACAGAACCACTTCAGTTTATGTTAATATGCTAATATGTGATGACATAAACATCTTCACAGTAGGCAATGATTCATTACAGTTATTTGCTCCTAACACTTTTAGTGAGAACGGTTGATATTAATAAGTGCATCTCCAGTATAGAGCTACTGATGATGCTCATTACAGATGCTACCCATACATGTGACACATGCAATAATATTAGAGAACTCAGCATGTCACCACAGAGTGTCATTCTGCAAAGAAAAGGACGGCTTTACGCTTTCATAGGAAACCATTTAGAGAGTTTAATTTATTGTGAGCATATGGGCCTAAGGAGATTACATAGTTGCTGCAGCAAAAGTTTATCTCCTAATTAGACTATGAATAATTGGTGTGTCATAAATCAAAGGTCATCCATTGCTCTGGGGCATACATAATCATTCGCAAGGTTTTTTTTTTTTTTTTCACTCCCTGCCTTGCTGTGTAAGAAACTGTTATGTAAGACAAACCATATTTGAGAAGCGAGTAATAGAACCGTACTCCGAAACCTACAATTCAGGGAAGCCGCTGTGAGGAACTCCCTGACCTCCCAGCCCTGGAGCCTTCAGTGAAATTGCTGATGGGTGAAAGGCTCTCTTTTTTTTTTGCTTTTCTTTGAATTTCACATCATCTGACTCATGATATCTGCTCATGACAGTGCCTCACCCTCTTCACCCACACAGAGAGGGATGCTCTTGGCTTGGGAAGTGATTTGCTATTCTTCTTAGATTGCCAGGGCAAGCGGAGGATGATTCTTTTGGGCTTCTTTCTCTTTTTGTTTTTTATTTTTTTGTTGTTTTTTTTTAAAGGGTTGTCAGTCATCTTGGTAGGAGTATGAAGAGCTCTCCAAAATAAAATAAAAATGCAAGTGAAGATAGCTGCCAGGTACACGCACAGATAGACCCCATAGGGAACATGATCCTGTCGTTTTGCCCTCAGACTGCACAAGAGTCCTCTTAGTCTGTATGTTTTATAAATCAATTTTTATATGGCCTCCATCATTGCCCAAGAGACACCGCATAGCCAACAATACGGGCATCCCTTTTAATTAGTGTGTCCATTTATTTCCATTACACATATTGCTAAAATGCGCATAAAATCAAGCATGCAGTCACGCCAAGCCATCCATAGACAAATATTGGCACTAGAATGTGTCATACTGATGAGCTCCGTGACTTTCAGTGTGATGCTGCCACAGAATGGCATCTTTCCAACAAGTCAGTTTCAGAGGCTGGGTTTTTCATTGGGTGGGCTCAGGCCTAGTAAAGGGAAAAGTGGATTCAGTGACATTCAATAGAATTGTGTGCTTCCAATTTTGACAGCTTAGGTAAGAGCCTTTCCTGTTTCACAGTGACAATGCCTCCTTGCAGCAAGCCAGTTAAAGATGTGGTATGAAGGAATTTGATTGGTCTGCAGAAGGTCCTGATGGCTTTCCATCAAATACCTTTGGCACTCAGAATGCTGACTGCAGGCCAGGCCTTACCATCTCACGAATGCCCATGTTGCTGATGGAAGTGGATTCTCTGAGACATTGGAAGGGAATCCTCATGGAAAGCCCTCAGAGAATACAGGCCAACTCCATACTCATGCTGCTGACACACATGTGCAAATGCACACATAGCATTTCTAGTTCCTGTAGAAAAATATTGCTAATAAAAAAGACAGATAAACAGGAGCAGATAAACATGAAAATATTGTCACCATACCTACTTTCTGGCCTAAGATAGAGGTGTATGTATAGAACTATGGACCTTTGTTCCCTGGAATGATGGTACCCTAGTAGTTTTTGGGATGAGTTGGGGTGTTGGGGGTAGAAGGTGGGATGGTGATCATCCAACATCCTGACCTTACTAATGCCCGTGTGACAATGCAATCAAATCTTCCCAGCAATTCTCCAAAATTTAATAATAAGTCTTTCCTGGACAGTAGAGACGTGTAGTTATTCCAACAAAAGAAATACTTTTTAAGAAACTCTTTTTAATTCCCTTGATTTCCTAGATATCAGAAGAACCAATGTCAGAAAAACAACATATTCCTCCTCCACCAACCTTCACAGTACCACACTGTATAATATTATAAATATATTCACATGCATTGAAAAAAAAATGCTTTTTTATCAAAACATGGTCAGAAACATGGTCGAAATATTTTAAATACATTTCAAATGAAGAAATTTTGAAGTAGCCTAGGGTCTCCTGAAAACAACAATATCTGGCATGTGTCTCCTATAATACTTTTCTATTATTTTGGTCAATAAAAGTATGTCATACTGTCACGTACCTGTCTTGCCCCGCTGGTCTGGTTTTGGTTTGTTTATCTTCCCTGGTGCTTCTGAGCACGTGTCATGTCTCCACCCATTCCCAGCTGTGTTCCATTTGTAACGTGCCCGTTATCGCGTCCCAGGTGTGATCAATGTTCTGTGTGTATATAAGCCCCTTAGTCCCAGTCTGTCTTTGAGACTACTCATCCTGTTTGCCTTGTATACTTGTTCTCTGATGGTCTATGTGAGTTGTCTATGTACCATGTTAATAAATCGGCAACCCAGCATATACTTCCGCCTCCACCTACCTCTGTGAGTCCACGACCATTACACATACTACAGGAACATCCCACAAAATTGGCCTAGTGTTCTAAAGATGAAAAAGAACACCCCACCAGCTGTAAAACATGGGGTGGATATGTCATGTCAAGTTTGGAAACTGAAGCTTTTGAAATGGACCTTAGAGTTTCCTTTCCAATGTTTTTTTAAATGTATAGGCAGGCCTTAAACAACAATATCTCATGACTAGAGACCTTCTGAAAAGGAGAGTGAGAAAAATTCCAACTATAAAGACTTAATCATAGATAAATTAAGTAACTCTATTGAAGAACATAATGGCAGAACACTGCTGCCCTGTATATTCATTTAGAGACTGTTAGTCCGACTACCTAATAGAAACAGGATTTAGGTTTGCAGCTTAAGTCAACCATTACTGCACTTTTATTAAAAGCCATTAGACCAGTGCTCACATAGTCATGAATATATCTTTTATTATAATGTGTGGAAATGTTATAAATGAATACATAAAAAATTCAATACATGAATAATTCATCCATGTTAAAATATCAGGGTTGATGTGTTTAGCTTGACAATATTATCCATCATGGGGAAAACAATGAGAAATGAATTAAATATGATGGGATACCTTATTTTACTTAATTGTCTTCATCAGATCAAGTGATGTCATTTCCATCAAGCCACTCTAACATTTTTGTGTAGATATATAATGACAGATGCACATACAATAACAGGGTTTAGAGACACAAAGATATTTTTGTTATATCCCCGCTAAAGAAAACACCCTGGCCAGCTCAGTCTGGTCAAGCTGGTTAAGCTGATTGATCAGGAGGACCAGGAGGACCAAAATGTCCAGCATCACCAGGCTGGTAATCTAGCATCATCATCATGATCAAAATATGTTGACCAATATGACCCACATGGTTGCCCCACATGATCAAGCACTACAAAAATCAGATGCAACATACACTGTGCTGATCAAAAGCTGGTTTTCACCTGGATGAACAGACTTGCAACCACCTTGAGCATCAAAGACCAGCTTGGACCATCTGAATCTGTTATTGAGCTGTATTTTTCAGAATGGATGGCTAAAGTAAAATATGACCATTTATTAAATTCCAAAGCAGTAATGGTTTTGATCAGATTCAAAATAATTCTATAAACTATCCATTAGAAATGGAAAATAGACCTGGAAGACAAATAGTAGTGTTGTACGTGATATCTAAATGCATTTCTAAATAGCTTCAAAAAGCATTTCTAAACGACTACAAATTAGGAAAGATTTTACCTTCATTAAACCTGCTAAATTGTCTTAACATAAAGAACACAGACTGTCCAGTTTGGAAGAATGACCCACATGCTGGCAATAATTTACATTTTGCTGTTAAATGCTGCTTTTGTCCCTTGAGACCCTTGTACAGGCCTGACGTCTGATTTCTCAGAATAATACTTCATAGATTCATGGCTTTTGTTGATATTGATTTAAAAGAGAGGAGCTTGTCGGATGAAGTTGGGTGGATGAGAGTGACTGGACTAGGGTGGTGTTCATCTGTTCAACTTGCAGTTTTCCTCTCATACTGCTAAGGTCAGAAAAAAACAACCCCTGATCTCTTCTAATATGTATTCCTACACAATCTTTTTAGGAAGTGTTTTTTCCTCTGGCTGTCTCTGGCAGCAGTAGGAACAGCAGAATGTAAAGTGTGTGTGTATGTGACCAGTTTGACCCGGTCTGTGGGTTCACGTGACCCTGAAATGCGATTGCACCAGCATCAGAGCATAGTGCGTGATGAGAGGCTTATGGCTGGCAGCTGCCTGCTGTTGTTTTGTCACAGTAATTTGCCGCCATCAGAGGCGTTGCGCCAGAGAGCAGCTGATTCATTGACAGATAATTCGGGCAGGAGCAGTCGGCTTACTCTTAATCTGGCCCTCAGGTGCATATCAACATGTTCTCACCTAAAACCAACAAACACACACACACACACACACACACACACACACACACACACACACTGTGCTATCTTTGCTGGCTTTGCTGCTAGTTTGGACATTAATGTCATTGGTCATTGAGGTGTGTACTGCCATTGAGAAGTGTACTGCCATTGTCGTGTGAAACATTGTAGGTCAGAAATGGCAGCTTTGCTGGGAATTAAATAACCTTAAATGTCACAGGAAGTCAAAGGAAAATGATTTTATTAAACATAATTTTGGAGTATTCAAAACATATTGGACTGCAATTCTATTGAAAAGGTAAGGTTACCAGGAAAAATAAATGGTTAAAAATGTAGACAATATGGGCAATATTTATTGAGGTACACATACAGAAGAAGTGTCTCTCGGTATGATGTTTAATCATACATCTTGGAATGGAGTTATATAGGTTCCTAATGGTGTCCTGCACTAATCCATCCCATAAAACCCAAAAATTCTTAATCAGTTCCTGCAAATTTTGCAGTAGGAGTGGAGTGTTGATGGCACATCCACTAGAATTCCACACATTTTCAATTATGGATAGGACTACCTGTGTCTTCAAGGCAAGCTCATGAGATGGCACGAGACTATGAGTAAGAGTATGAGAAGCTTTGTCCTTTTGGAATGGTGCACTGGAGCGTTTGTTCACAAAAGTTTGGGCCACTGGTTGCTGGACCTCATTAGCATAATGTTGGGCGTTCAAAGTGCCTGCAACGAAGATCAAAGGTGATCTGGCATCGTATGAAATTGCACCCCGTACCATACCAGGCCTTCTGTATGTGTGAAACGATAACAAACCTTTGGTGCTGACCACAGTGCTTCTACACACAGATTCACTGGTCGTCTCCATCAAGACAAACGTGAGACTTGTCACTGAAGACAAGCCACTAAATGTGACTCTATGGCAGTCTGGCACACCATTGCAGTCATGCTGTGCAACTGCTTCATTCCTTCTGAGTGCCAACATAAACACAATACAGACAAAAATATCAGGTCACCTGCTTATTCTTTTTTCTTCTGAAAACAGGGATATTAAATAATTAAACAATGTTTCCAACTTTTGTTGGAGCATCTTTCCATTCCAGGGAATGCTTTCTATTTGCCTAAACTTCCCTAACCCTTTGCTTTTTTCCTTCCCTCTGTTTTCTCTCTATCTCTTTCCCATGTAGTGAGAGGCCCTATTCTGACTGATCTACTCTGATGTCACCCGATCCAACTCCCCACTACTCTACTGCTCTCTGATCCTCATATGGGTTCCTTACATTGGTTCACTCATCCCATATTAGAGACTCCAAAGATAGCTTAGGACTGTTTAGCCAGCCTGGACTTCCATATTAACACTGAGCTTGTATCCTACGCTCAATCACATTCTCTCATAATTCATTCCCGCCTGCTCACAGCATGCTCACACTATAAGCTATAGTTTTTTATTATTTTACTCCTTTTCGTGCTTTATGTCTGTGTTAACCGGTGTCAAGCAAAGGAGGATGGGTTCCAATTTTGAGCCTTGGTTCCTTTCAAGTTTTTCCTTGCCACTGTTGCCCACTGGCTTGTTCAAATGAAGCTTGGATGCAAATCTTTGTAAAGCTGCTTTGTGACAACACCCTTGTTGTAAAAAGTGCTCTAAAAATAAACCTTGATTAATTGAATGATTTCTTGATTATAGAACATTGTTGTGAGGATTTGATTGCATTCCATGATCTCCAGCCCTCCTTATCCCAAAAGTGCTTCCAGTGAATGTTAAAGGCCTTAACCCATCACCAGTATTCCCAGAGACACTGATTCTTTCTATTTTAACATTGCACAATGTTCACTTGCTCACTGGGGAGGCAGTATGTCAAAGGAGATGCCAGCCTATCGTGTTCCTCCTTTGTAGTGGCTGTTGGGATCCCAGCTGCTCAAGCGAAGAGGGCAGCTCCTGGTGAGTACCGGTGGGAAAAGGGGAGGTTAAATCTAGATTGGGAGTAATGAATTGCCAAGACGATTGACAGTACTGTTTGTGTTTATGTTTTAGGTTCACTCTGTGACTGGTACCAATGCATTTGTCGTGGGCATGTAAAGGGGTGGGGCTACTGAGTTAGGAGGAGATGGCTGAGGTTTAGTTGGGGTTCCTTTAAGGACTGAGAGGTAATGTTATATCTAACACAGTTGGCATCCCTGTACTGAGGGTTGGTCAGGGGAGCTTTCAGCATTGGTCTCATTATTGTTTGGGTCAGCAAAACCAACTAGGGTCCATTCACACAGGTTTGGAATTACTTGGAACATCCAGCTGTTATCAATGTGTATAACCCTGGTCTCAAATACCTAATCAATTCACCACACATAAAACCACTCCCACACCTGGCTCAAGAAAGTTCTGCATTTAGCTGAATGCATCCATTAGAAGGGATGTCCACAAGCATTCAGACATACAACCATAACATTATGAACACCTCCTTGTTGCATCACTCACTACTCACTATCAGCTCCACTGACCATACAGGAGCACTTGGTAGATCTATAATTACAGACTGTAGTCCATCTGTTTCTCTGCATACTTTGTTATCCTCCTTTCAACCTGATCTTCAGTGGTCAGCACATATTATTGTACATTGAAATGATGGTGATGTGTTAGTGTGTGTTGTGCTAGTACTGGTGGACTAGTAGACTAGTAGACTCAGCAGTGCTACTGCAGTGCTTAAACACTATGTCCACTCTATTAGACACTCCTTCCTAGTTGCTCCACATTGTAGATGTAAAGTCAGAGACAGAACAGAGACAGAGACAGCTCATCTGTTTCTGCACAGTTTGTGTTGGTCATACTCTAGTCTTTCATCTGTGCTCACAGGATGCTGCCCACAGGACACTGTTGGTTGGTATATTACTGATTGGTGTTCTCAGTCCAGCAGTGACACTGAGAGGTTTAAACACACCAGCAGCACTGCTGTGTCTGATCCACTCATACCAGCGCAACACACACTAATGTGCCATCACCATGTCAGTGTCACTTCAGAGCTGAGAATGACCCATCCCCAACATAACACCAGCTCTGTGGAGGTCCTGTGGAGTTCTGACAATTGACGATCAGGGTGAAATTAGGCTAACAAAGTATGCAGAGAAACAGATGGACTACACTCTGTCGGTACAGACCTACAAAGTGCTTCTGTATGGTCAGTGGAGCTGATACAATAGGTAGTGAGTGTAGAATGATTGATCAGTGTATATCAAAGTAATGCAAATTAATGTAGTTAATAATAATATAGAATAAGAGGTTGTTACACAAATATTCCCATTTTTGTGTGGGTACTTGTTTATTTAAGTAGCTATAAATGGCAAATTCTATTGCTTTTGCTGTTCACTGAAAATTCATATCAGTGTTTTTCACTCTGACTGACATTCATTACATGATTCTTTTTCTCTATTTAAACAAGTCAAGTGGTTTTATTGTCATAACTTTACATAATACCCAGGACTATAAACACACAGAGCAATAAATATGTACAGCAGGACAACAAGACATTAAATAGATTTGTATATGAAGGGGATGTCAAAACAGTATAATGAGGAAGGAAATAGAAAGAACTTAGAAAACTTTATATTGTAGTGTTGTATTCTCTCGCACACCATTTAAAGCATATTGTTTTACAGTACAATATACAGTGCAGTGCAGTCTGCATTAATGCAACATTCTGTGTGCGGCAGTGTTGCATACCGAATATCATAACACCTTTGAATCATATTGGGTTAATGCATATTTATGTAGATCCCCTTAGCTGGACAATGAGGGTTTTTTGTTAAATCAATTTATTAAATACACCTCCCTTATGTCATCATTTATTGGCCATTTTATCAGAAGCAATTACTGACTTAGCCCATCTTTTGCCCTCATACCCCGTCCTGAATGAAAAGGCACCTCAATAGGACCACCACTGACCAGATACTGATGGTGTTAATAGGGAGCTGTCCACCCTTTGCTGCAGTAAGTGCTTCAATTCTTCTGGGAAGACTTTGCTGTGAGGATTTATCTGCCTTCAACCATAAGAGTCTTACTGAGATCAGGTGCTGATGTTGGAAGATTAGTTTTGGACCACAAATGCTGCTTCAGCTCATCACAAAGACAATGAATGGAGCTCCATCATTCCAGAGTACAAAGTTCCACTGCTGGTGGGGGTGGTTATACCCCTCTATGGATATGGAGAGTTAGGTAGGTGTTGCTAGTGGCTGGTGAGTGTAAACAGTAGAATTGGTTCTGGTTGGGTACCTGGAAAACACAATTTCAACATTTTGTTATTTATATAGAACATTTTACACATCAGAGTGATTCACTTCAGATGTCTGGCCATGCTCATCTAATCATAGTTTAATCACCTTTTAAGTGATTGGTGGTCATCACTGTAGTCATGGTGAAATTCTCTCAATGTGGATTAGGTTAGTGGTCCGATCCTCTCTGTACTGGACTGAATGATGTTCACATATATTCTATGTTTGATGTAACCACACTTGAGACTGCTTTCAGCTCACCAATGCCCACAATGTGAAATTTGGCACTGATTGATTTGATGTGAATTAGTACTCAATAGTACTGACATATTTTGGTACACATTGTACTGTGTAATGCTGATGTATCTGATACATTAATTCATATTACAAGTACAAATACAACACAACACCAACATACCAGTAGTGTGTTGGTGTAAACCCTAGCTCATCAACCAATATGGTGGTTCCCTTCTGTAGATAGACAGGGTTGGTAAATTGTAAACACTATGGTCGGTAACGGGACACCGGCAAAATGCACTTACACGGTGCCTAAATGGCTAATGAGTGCAGGTTGTACAAGTAGATGGATGCAATAGTTGAAGTTCAATTGAATTCAATAATGGACTTTCCACATTTAGGCCATCAGAGGAATTCCCGGACACTGTTGTGCAGTTTTGTAGGCAATGGAACATCTCCTGCTTCATTCCTACAGAGTTCTCACGATGATGGTGGAGCAGCCTGCTCCTGCAACAGGGCCTAGTAAGTTTGGCCGAAATTGACTTTCATTCTTATTTCGTCTCAGATACTACTGTCTTATCCAGCAGCCAGAGAGAGAGAGAGAGAGAGAGAGAGAGAGAGAGAGAGGGGAAAGCAGCCCTTTCTGGCCCTGTGTCTGTCGGAGCGAATGGACCATGTGACAGGACATGTCGCGTTGAGTGACAAAGCTGAAAAAAAGCCAGAGAAAAAAGTGGCAGCACAAAAGTGAAATGCTCTCTACAGTCTCCCAGCAGCTATCCTCACAGCAGAGAGAGAGAGAAAGAGAGAGAGAGAGAGAGAGAGAGAGAGAGAGAGAGAGAGAGAGAGAGAGAGAGAAATGGAAGAGGGAGCTGGAAGATGAAAGAGCAGACATGAAAGCAATATGAAGATTTAAAATATCGGCCTTTACTCGAGTGTTTCACTCTGTACTTTAAAGCAATAAGATCCTGCAGAAGCCATTATAGGCTACTTTAGACTGTACTTTGTAGAGCTATATTCCTATTCATGACCAACAGGCCCATGAATAGCCCTGACAAAAACACTGGCATTAATATTGAATAGCCTTCAATGACTTAATGAACGTGACTCTTGTTGGTAAATGGAATCTCACTGGTATGCATTGTAGTTAAGTTTTATTTCAGTCACAGTACAGTATAGATCAGAGGAGGATGGAGAGAAGACACATAATGTAGCCATTATTGTTTTCTACACGTGAAAGAGCTAATTTGGTCATTTGTTTCACCTTGGAAACAAGATTGTGACCTGAGCAGACTACATGGACTCTCTGAAGATGTCCTTATCTGATATTTGATACTAAGATTGAAGCAGCAGATGCTTCGAATCCTGTAAGTTGTGAGGTGGGGCCTCCATGGATCATAACAGTGGAGTTGCTGGTTCACTGGTTTTCCTTAACTGAACCCCTTTTGGTAGGTACTAACCATCACATACCAATCTTGCTTTTAATATACTAATGTCAATATGAGAAACTAGATATTTTGACTTGAATTAAGATCACTTGCTAGGAAGTCCTTTTTCACAGCGTGCACAAGGGTCATGGGAAGCGCTAAGCTTCTATTGCTTGCCTAGCAGTTCTAAGCTGAAGAACTTTGGACAACAAGCTTGTCTTGGTGGATAATTACAATTGGGGCATGGGGAGAACTGTGTACTCAGAATGCTTTACAGTGGTGGGGATGGGAGCCATCACAATATTTACAAATGCAAATACAGCCATTTTGTTTACCATCCAAAACAGTCCGATAGTACATGTTTTTTTATAAATGTATTGTAATCATGATAACATAAAAATTATATGGCCTTCATTCATATAAAGGAATTTGATATGGTCAACATTGATGGCTTCAAAGAGACATTCATAGCGAAGTTCACCACTATTGCTCACCAACTTCATGGCAAAAGTCTCAAAACCCTTAATGATGGAAATGAATCTCACACCAATCTCATGACCATGCCAGTGTTGTTTGCTTGGACCCACACTCTTCAGTATGGTCTTCTCACATTCTGACAGAGGAATACCATGACTGCTGGGATGGATTATAGGTCATATATAGGATCAGCTGTGGGTTACAGACTGTGAGGGAGGTGAAAGACACTGTAGCCAGGACCACCTCTTCATTGAGGACTGTGCCATGAATGCCTGCACTGAGCAACAAATGCAGCATGGACCACTGTAGATTGCATCTCATTAGCATGCAGGGATTTCAGTCTGCACTTGGGAAACCCTACTGAGATGGGCACATTACACTGCTTCACCTACAAGACAATGCACAGCCAATATTGATTATCCAATTAATGATAGGCTTAACAAAGCCATTGCTATCTTAGGTAGGCTTTGCCAGACCACCTGGGAATGAAGAAGTCTAAGCATCTCTGCCAGACTGAAAATGTGTTGTGCAGAGCTGGATCGTCTATGCAAGACATGACAAGGCCAAACATCTCAGCCACTTCCACATGAACTGTCTTTGTTGCTTAGTCTTCATCTGCTGGCAGGATACAATCTCAGACACTGAAGTCCCACAGCAAAGCCTGCATCCTAAGCATCTTCATGCTTTTGCAGAAGATATAAGTAGAATTGACTTGCTTGAAAAAACATCTGGTCTACAGAGTAGACAAGTGCAGGCCTATGGGAGAAGAAGGCAATAAAGAAGTTTGACAAACGATCAAATGAACATGACTGATCATTCACCCCAGGTGCAGTTGATCAGGCAAGACATGTTTGGTAACTAAAGCTTGTTTCTTTAGTACAGAAAAAGAGATCTTAAGCTAACAGTGCACACAAACAGTGGATTGTGTTTGCCATCAACCTTATCACCATAAATTCATACCCAGAAACATCTCTCTCACTCAAAAGACATCCACATCTTGGTTTATTTGGATTTGGAATGATTTAGTGTATACAGTTGTATTTCTGCCTAAATTTAACCAAAGACTTTACTGAACCAAGAACCAAATCAAACAAATGAGACAAAAATATTACACTTGATCATTTATTTATTGAGGAACATAATGCTATATTTAACATATAACAATCTAATCTAATCTAATCTAATCTAATATTTGAGAGGTAATGTAAACATTTCAGTAGCTGGTTTGACACCAATACAGCAATAACTGCAACTAAACATTTCCTAAAATTAATTTTAGCTCATTAAGTTAAAAGTAAAAAAGTAAAATTATTTTTGTAATTTTTGTTTAAAAACATTATTGGTAAACATATAAGAGTTCAGAAATGTAAAACAACTGGAGGAAGTATGCTTTGAAGTATACATGCTTCACTACCTGCTTGATACATTATGAACATTCAAGCGTTAGGCTCAACAGTCTGAGTTCAACACTGAGATCTTTCTGCTGCACTCTCTGATGACCCTTTTTTGAATATGTTGCTTGTACAAGGGTTCTTCCATCAAAACACCCCCTAACATATTGAAATGGCCGTACTTATAACATGCAAACTCCTAATGACACGGCACAGGAATCAAAGAGCCACATCCATTTCCAGTGGAACAAAATCGTCAGGTAAGGATAAAGAACAAAACTCAGTGAGTGGGAAAAGCAGGTGACATGATTGGTGCTCAATGGGGTACATTAATAATGCAAAGGCAGACAGCCCATTAGACTGTATTCAAAAGAAATCAGATCCTGGCCCTGCTCCAGGCCCATTAACTCATCTGGTCTGGCTTAAGCTACACTGATAATTGACTAATAGTTACAGGTAAATAGGTGGTGATGGAAAGTTATGACTTTCATTACACCTGAAGAAAAGGAAACATAATGAAACAATATGCTTGGCTCCAGTGTTTGTGAGCAGGTAGAGCTTGATTTCCCCTCTCTTCATTTCAGCCATGAAATGCATGCTGCTTGATGCCAGTTTCGGTCGATTTATTTAATTATTTATTCCAGTGAGGAAATTAGGACTGTGTCCGTGTCATGACATCTGCTGGGACGCAGAAAATAAATCTATTTGCAACAAACCCGCATGCCTGGTGATGATAGAGGCAAGCGTGTAGTCACAGAGCCATCTGACCCTACTGAGCTAATGAGGTTGCAATGGAGAGCATGCTGTCTGCATATCCTGCTTGTGCAATGTCTCCTCTCTCTCTAATCCTGCTGTGCTCCACCAGCGCGTTGGCTCTCAGGCAATGTCCATATAGACAGAGCAGGGTGAATTACTTTAAGCTATATACAAGGGCACCATTTATACAGAGGCTGGTCCAATGTTTTACTCAGTGGGGGAAATAATGCTCCTGCAAATTACGTATTGATCATGCGTCATTGGGATTTTGATTGCCGGCTGGCTGTCTAATAAAGCTTTTAATGTCAGTGTAGGCTGTGGACTGAAGCAAAAAAATATATGTCATCTGCCAGATGTCCTTGACGGATTTAGATATAAACGTAATGAGATTTTGCTCTGTTTACCCGTCTCTGGGGTCTTCGTAATTTTAAAGATCTGCTCTTGAATGGGTACATAGAGTATTGACACATGGAAGGCAGTTTAGCCTGTGGATGCCACTTTTAGGAGCTGAAAGGGCGTGGAAAGGGATGACTTGTGTTAGGCCAGGAAAAAAGGGATGGGATCTTTACATTCTAGATAAATGTCAGTCATCGGAACTGGAAAATGACAAGCTATTCTCTCAGTGTTATTGGTCATAGCATCAAGAAATACATGCCATGAGAAGCACAATCCCAGTGCTTACGCATTCTGCACTGGAGTTGGGTGTAGGGCATAACACTATTTGGTTCAGATGCAATCAGGAGTTCTGATGATGGGTTCACACCATGGCCGGGAAGTGGAGCCAAGAAGCAGCTGAGTTTTTCCTCTGGGGAAATCTTATCTACTCCACTCTCCACTCCACCAAATTGCCCTTGTCTTCTTCAGCCCAGCATCCCCCTTTCTCGCGGTGTGGGGTGGGGCGGGAGCGGGGGCGGTGGTGCAGGCCATGGCACAGGCTGAGCTGCCCCGCTTGCAGTGATGAACGAGCATGTCGACCCTTTGATAATTGTTCACTCAGGGGCAGAAAGAGGACCATTAATCAAAATAAGAGCTATGCTCCAGGGCTTCCCCACTGCCATGGCATGGTGCTCACCCACCACAACAACCACGGGCACGGCCCACGGCAGTCCAGGTCCTGGGGACATGGGGAGATGGCTGCTGTCATTCCTGTCATGTATCAGCCCTGCTCTTGACATCCCACTGGGGCAACACTACACTACCTTCACAAGAGATAGATACCCTTATTGTACCTTCTTTGGTAACTGCCTAAAAGATGACATTTTTTGAGAATGTTCTGGGAATTAAAAATTCATGTCCATAACTTTAGTGCAGTTTTGTTCAGTAGATTAATACCTGTACAGTATTTATCCGTGCAAGATTATAGGATTAGGCTCCAGTCATAAGGAACTGTTGCATGTGAATGTCTGAATTATTGCAATGCAAATTTGCCTCCCTGACCAATGCATGTAAGATGTAAACTATATAGAACTTAATTAAATATTCCATTGTTTCAAAATGTAGGTACTTGAACGTTCTGCACATAATAATGCTCTGATGTATTTTAACAGCTCTCTCCTTCACCACAAAACCAAGTGAGCAAAATGGGAATTAATAAATTGGACAGTTTAGAGTTCAATGGTGAATCACACAGGTGTAGGTGCTGACCAGTTGCTGTAAAAACACCCAGCATCATGAAGTCCATCCAGTGGATCCTGCAAAATACCGCTGTTCACAGAAAACAAAACGTACAGAGATTGCTTCGTCTCTGGCGTCTAAATCCACCACCTTGGGGGAGCAAACTCATTAAAGCTCTGTTCCTTTTGTCTCAGAGCATCGCCCTTGTTTAGTAATGAGTGCCATCTGAGCTCATGCTTGATCCTATCTCAGCCTTGGATTTGTTTGTTTCCCCTCCCACTGTTATGTCTGGAGGCCAGAACCTACCGCCGACTGACACTACAGCTTGTGGAATCTGAGGTCCTTTTCTTTTCTGCCTCAGCCCACTCTCACTGTACCTTCAACACAGCAAAGCAGGCACCCCACATTGCCTATAGCTTACATTTTTGCCACCGTGACCAGATCGACACCAGACAAAGCACAAAAGCTGCTCACTCGCAAAGTTGGGCCTGCTTGCCAGGATGAAAAGCATATTTCGTCGGCACCCCACAGCAGCTCCGAAGATCAGCTCCCCTTCTGCACTCTTGCTCCATCTCTTGGCCTGCTGGTCCGCAGAGATCTTTCCTCTCTTCCACCTCAAAGGCTTGATGTGCCAGGGCCCACAGAGTCTCTCACCTTTCATGTCCGCAAGAGCCAGATCTTATTAGACTGTGGGGCCAAAGGGCCAGATGACTTGGCGGTGGCAGTCGAGTTTGTTGGTGTATGTATTTGCCTACAAAACAAACACAGAGATAAAGGCCCAAGAAGAACAGAGGCGAGCATGGAGACAAACAGACGTGATGGGAATTTCAATTGGGAAAAAGTCCAGTAACCTTGGTCTGACCTCTTTTGAGCATATGCTAACTACAACGCATGCTTGTGATGCACGCCTGGCCACAGAATGATACATACATAATTAATGGGGAATAAAAGGATTATTGCATATTTTCCCCTACAGTTGTAAAAACCAGCACATCCAACAGACCAGGGTCCAGAGTCCCTTTTATCGCCTTTTATCTGGCAATCTGCAGTCTGCAGTTGTTTTTCCAAAACCTTCTGTCTTATCATTGCACTTCAGTCAGCCAGGCTCAAGGTGCCCTGCCAAAGAGTACATCAACCGCAAACTGGGACAACAGAGCAAGCAGATCTATTTTGGAATGAGATTGGAAGTCGCTCCCTCTATTGGATTACACATTGGTCAACAGATCCAAACACATGTTGTGCCATCACCTCATTGAGATCAGGTCGAATTAGCACAGCTGTAAGGATGGCAATGTGACAGACCTGTGGAAAGGAGCTGGTGTTCTTTTGGATGAAGGTCAAGGTGGCAGTGGTGGTCCTGGTGGGGGACTTTATTGAATTTTCTCAGTGGAAATAAGAACTGTATGCTAAAACAAAATCCCAGCCTCTGCCGGGAACCTCACCGAAGTCTCCAGTTCAGTAGTTTCAGTGAGTCTGTCGATCTCTGAGCTTGGTGCGGGAGTTCTTTGAGGTTATCAGCACTGTGCTCACAGCTCATCTCCTGGATGATTGGGGATGGGTGAGGGGGGCTTGCTGGAGTGGGGGGTAGACAAGAACTCACAGGCTCATCTCTCCGCTGTCACACAAGACTGTTCCGGTGAAGGCAATGACACACAGAGAACATGGTGTACTTGCGATTGCTATGGTGAGGGACACACTCCGGATGTCTTCCGTCATGCTGTCAGTCCGTCAAAAAAAAAAAAAACAGCCCATGTCTGCGTACAGGAGTTCCCTTTAAGTGTATTTCTTCCCCTCCTCCTCGCAAGTCTGAACCTGACAGAAGTAGAAAAGGTAGGAAAAATAGAAGGAAGGGAAGAGAGAGAGAGAGAGAGAGAGAGAGAGAGAGAGAGAGAGAGAGAGAGAGAGAGAGAAGCCCTCAGAGGGGGAGAGTAGAAAATGATTTTTCTTCTTTCCCCCTCTGGAATCACAGTGATGGTTTGCAGGCGGTTCTCTCTGCTAGCTGAGAGTCTGCCGTGACTATTTACATTCACATCCTGCCTTTATCTGGCCCTGTCACTGTACCCTGGAGCAGGCGGATTAAAGAAGCTAATCATGGAGTTTAATCATGTAGTAAGACAATGCACACAAGCAAGGCTCCTTCTTTCTGGAGAAAAAGAAACAAAAAGAGATCCCTGGAAGATCCCATAACATCTGCACGGACCTACAGAAGGTGTGGAAGGATTATACTGAAACCATCCTAGTAGAGGAGTACAAAGGAGTTTAAAAGGTCAGACTCCTCAAGTAAAATGGATATGGAGGTATGACAGTACGTCATTTTAGGGTCTTGAGTATAGGAGAAATGCTTGTTCATCTAGTATTTTAATCATGTCAATGGTATTAATAAGGACACTAACAACCTTTACTCCTCTGGGAAGGCTTTACATGGGATGTTGACACATTGCTGTGAGAATTAGTGTTTTAGTAAGGTGATGGTGTTGATGCCAGCGGGGAAGAAGAAAGGAAAAGCAGAGATCAGCATCTGTAAAACCTATTAAAGACAGGTGGAGGCAAGTGACTGGTTGAGGAAGGATGGAAGGCATGGCCTTTGAGTCTCCTGGTAGAACTTTTGCTAAAGGTTTTCTGAATCTCAAAGCCCACTCACAAAGGCCAGTGCACTCCAACTCAAACCACAGCTTTTGGATGAAGCTCAATATCCAGAGAATGCAGGTCTATGAAACTAAACTTTCTTGAAATTTTAAATAAATGAATGATTCTGTGCAATATATCATATTTATTCCACATTAAGTGTCATATTACTTGATCAGAACCCATAAAACCAAATCTACCATCCTGATTCCCCAATAGAACTGCAGTGGACTGGTGAGTAAATCCAGCATCTATCAGCACAGCAATTGAAGTTTCAGGAATTATTCTTCTCTTTTGGGATCTCTTTGATCTAAAATAAAAATGAGAGGTGAGAGCCATATCAAAGCTGCAGAGCTGCTGTCACTGTCAGAGCAGAATAAAATCGAACACTAGAACAGAATTAGGAATTAAAAATGAATGACTAAAATGGAACAGAGTAAAATACAGATTCCTTTCCTTTCAATTATAATTCAGCCAATTTACAACTATTACTATGTGGGCAGTTACATGCCATTATTAGGGTTCATATCTTAGGATCAGAGTAACACACATACATACATAATAAACCTACAAACATGAATTATCAGTAATTCAGCTTGGAAAACAGATATAATTCACTAATTTCTAACTGAATTAAATCACAGTTTTCCAAAGGAGCTTCCAGTGCCTGTTTACTGCTCTGGCCACATGTATATGCTCAACCTGCATGCAGACTCTGACTGATCAGCGTGCAGGAGTAGGGCTGATGACATCACTGACCCAGATATTGGGTTATAAATAAAAATGAGAAGGGAGGAGATGCTTTTTTTTTTGAGAAAAAAAGTCCTGTCAAGAGAAATTGCTGATACATAATTGCTGACCTACATAAATAACTACTGTCAAGTATTATGAATAACTTATTATAATTGATAATAATAATAATGTCTAATCAAATAACTTGTCAATAAATCATTCTTGCATTTTCACCTAAGGATCTCAACAGGGTTTCTGAGATAATACGTGCATAAAAATAAAAATATAAGCATAAACTGTTATAGAAAAAAATATTATACACATATATTTTATACATTTGAAATACATTTCATTCCAATATATTTTAAAGGCTAAAATGTATTTCAATATAAGAACTAACATTTATTTTTAAACATATTTAATAAAAATATTTCCATGCATCCTTCTATTCATATATGTAACTGTAACTATTAGTTTTCAACCATTTTGATTGGCTGACGCATTCATGAGTTCAGGATCTCATGTTTTATTAGACACAAGGGACATGAGCTTGTGGGCTCAATCCCTGCTTACATCACTGTTTGTGAGGAGCTTGGTGTGTTCTCCTCATGCCCATGTGGGTTTCCTTCCAAAAATACACATGGTAGGTGAACTGGCTGTGCTAAATTGCCCCTTACATGTGTGTGAATACTTGTGGGTGGTGATGGATTGGTGCCCTTTCCTGGAGGTATTCCTGCCTTATGCCCTGTACAGCTCCAGACCCATTGCGACACTGAACAGGAAGAAGAGGATTAAAAGATGAATAAATTATGAATTAATGAATAATATACTGCAGTATTGTTGGAATATATAATATCTTCAAATATATGTCATATATAAAGAAATACATGCCCATATATGTATTTTCTTTATGTGCAGAATAACTACCTGCGGGGCCACCATGCCACCCTAAAAATATATGAATCGGCCAATTTCAGATATATGCCAAATGTATTCCATTTGTATTTCAAATATATTTCCAATGTATTTCAAAATATATTTTCCATGATGGAAATCATTGGAAAATACTCTACACCCTTCAAGACCGTATGTTGGTGGTAAAGGTGCACTTTAGGCCAATAAAGCCCTCCGTGGGATGCTCTGTGTGTGTGTGTGTGTGTGTGTGTGTGTGTGTGTGTGTGTGTGTGTGTGTGGTAAACTCCAACTAAAGTGCTGTCTGGCTCAGACTCAGCAGTAGAGAGAAGGATTAGTCAGGAAGAGTGATGCCACTTTCAAGGTGAAAACCAACTCCTCCACGCTCTCTCATTCATCTCCCCCCACACTCCCATCGGCTCCAGCTTAATGCAGACACGCTGCTGCCATCCGATTCACCCTGCCCACTGTAGCCATGATTATAACACATCACAGCCATGTGCCCATTTCCTGTTCACTGTTCTCTCGTCAGCAGAAACAGCTGCTCATTACACACACACACACACACACACACACACACACACACACACACACACACACAGTTGTGTAAAAATGTCTGGAATCACTCTGTAAATAAAGTATTTTTTACTTATTGTATTCATCAGGTGTTTGTTTGGGTAAATTGTATAGTATTAGATGATTATATGAGTTTTTTATGAAACTATTTACATTCAGCACATTTTTTAATTCAACCATTATGATTGGCTGATAGGAGATAATGAACTCTTTCAATGCCTAAGAATGGCACTCAGACCAAATCTTTGTCAGACCAATTATCTTTCATCTGTAACTTAGCAACGGCCACCAACTATTTTCAATATAATCCAAAGACAATCAATACAATCTTATTATTATGATGATGATGATGATGATGATAATAATAATAATAATAATAATAATAATAATAATAATAATAATAATAATAATATGGATCCTGTTTTGAGCTAGAAGGACAAACCCCACTCTGAAGTGGAGTTAGGACTGAGGAAGCTCCACCTGCATGTTGATGTTTTTGAAAACATAGATTTTTCTTATTCCAGCAGTCCATCCATCCATTCATTCGTCCATCCATCCATCCATCCATCCATCCATCCATCCATCCATCCATCCATCCAGCAGTGTTTCATAAAATCTCTCCATTCACAAAAGAAGAGGTAACGTTTTCATACAAGGATTACGTACAGTGTGTTGTTCAAACAGCAGGTCTTCATAACTCCCAATAAGAAGACTCATTTTGTGTGAATAGGAAACCTAGCCATGAGGTCTAAGGAATTGTCTGTATACCTCCAAGATAGGATTGTATTGACACACAGATCTGGAGAAGGGTACAGAGAAATTTCTACTGCAGTGAAGTTCCCAATGAACACAATGGAGTCCATCGTCCATAAATGAAAGAGGTTTGGAACCACCAAGACTCTTCATAGAGCTGGCAAAACCGAGTGGTAGGAGGGCCTTAGTCAGGGGGTGACCAGGTGACCAGGGAGGTGCTCTGTAGAGAGAGGAGAAGCTTCCAAAAGGACAACCATTTCTTTAGCACTCCACCAATCAGGCAAGTATGATAGAGTGGGCAGATGGAAGCCACTCCTCTGTAAAAGGCACATGACAGTCTGTCTGGAGTTTGCCAACAGGCACCTACAGCACTCTCAGACCATGAGAAACAAAAAGATTGAACTTTTTGGACTGATGGACTGATAAATTAGAATGCAGCGTTATCACAATAATTCAAGGACATGCTATACTGAAAAATACTGTACAAATCACTGTACAGCACTCTACATTTAAAGTTTATTACATATGAACTCCTGTTACATTCTTACTGTTATCATGGAATCATCTTCAGCTCTATTCATCATTTTGAGCTTCTTTACAGTCAGAGATGTACATTTTGCTGGTAGTTACATGCCATATTTTGGCTCTCACACACACACACACACACACACACACACACACACACACACACACACACACACACACACACACACACACACACACATGCATTGTCAGCTCAAAATCACTCTGGATGATCAACTGCGAACAGAATGTCTGAGGTTTGAACTCTTTTATTGTCCTTACAAGCAAAAGAAAACAAAAATATAGGCATAATATATTTTTTCTTTTTTGGTTTACAGTCAAATTCATACAAATATCTAAATTCTGATAATATGTCCATCTAAAATGAACACAAGTTTGAGTAGCTTAAGAACTCTGGCATGTGTGATTGTCTCCTATAAATACTAAACAATGAAAATGGTGAATAAATGTACATAAAACTATAAAAAATCTAAATATGCCATGAAGTTAAACGCTTTAAAGTTTATTCTGGTAGACTGGTAGCATCATAATTTTATATATGTATCTACACCACAGTAAAAAATTTTGCATGGAAGCACACACACACACACACACACACACACACACTCACAGACACACACACACACACACACACACACACAGACACACACACACACACACACAACAAACGGGTTTCTGAACAGACCTCAATATACATGTAGGCTGTAATATTAGTCTCAATACAACACTCCTAGCTGGAGATCAATATCCTGAATCCACGGCAATGAATACAAAAACCTCAGCGAGCTGCGGGGGGAGAACACATTATCACCCCTAACCCAGTCATTATCTCTCCATGAGGCTTGAAGCCTGGGTGTGCAACTGATTTTTCAGCTGGAAAATGAATGTGATTCAATGAATGCCTTGAAAATGCAACTATTCAATGTATAGGTTATAAACAGCATGTTGTGTACAGATGCTTTTTTCAAGTGCTTTCAATATAAATGTGAGTTCAGGAAGTAAAACTTGCATATGTAGGTCCCTTAACACTCCTACTGTGTTCCAGATATATTAGACAGATTATCAAAGTTTCATTCTGAAAACATTTTTGTTTTTGATTATTTAGAGAATCCCTGGCTTTGGCCACACAGGGGATCTGAACACACAAAATTAATTTGGATTATTTTTATTGAATATGGAGTGTTTAACTTAGAGTTTGTTGACTCTGATTGTTCCACATCCATCAGAAATTACAGGTCATGAGAATTTAATGGGTGAGACTACAATAGAAGCAAACAACTGGGTTCACATGCATGCCTGTTCATCAGATGGACACATTTCCTCTCCCACACTCATTTGCATGTGTGTATCCTGAGTTTATGGTGTGGACGTAGAGTACTCCAGGCTGGAAGCAGGGAAAGCTCAACATAATACTTGAAGAGCTGAGGAAAGCCATGATGCCACCCTCTCGGTCAACAGCAAAATCATCTATATCAACATTGTACAAACTCCAGATTGTCTAGTCTGATGTGATCAGGGCTCATATACAGCTTTTATACCAAACATTTTCCCGAAAAGAGGTTTGCACAACTTTCATATACAAATACACAAGCAACATCCAACCAACCACACTGGACACCACATTAACCACTTGCCAACATGCTACCACCTGAGACACCACACCAACTTGCCGGGACACCACAGACACATCCTCTCAATTCAAAAAGAGCAAAAAATTAAGCTGTGAAATGATCCTGTGTTTCACTTTTGTCGTTCTTTACCTATAAAGATGGTCTGTTTTCAGTAGCAGCATGAAAGCTAAAAAAATGGTTCCATGTTCTTGTTAAACTTGTTAAATTTATATTTAAGCAATAAAAGGGAGGGAGGGTGTTTTCATGGAATTCTTGTGATGAAGCATATTTCATCACAGCAGTGCTGCTATTTATGATAACACAATTAGACAACAGTTAGAAAAAAGAAAGAACTAAGCTGTCAATGTAGCATTCAATATCTCTTAAAGTTAGCATTTCCTTCCACTGAATTACAATTCCTTAACTACCATCTTGTTGCGAGTAATGAACTCCACTCACTCACTGCACAGCAGCAGCTGCTTCTCCAGCTGCTAACACAGATCAAAACATTGACCTCTGTTTCCCGTTCACATTTTGAATTTTCATTTATTTATTTATTTTTTGTCAATTTGTCTTTTATTCCTTACTTTCTTTTTGCTTTCATTTCAGGTCATTCTTGTTTTCCTTTTTTGCAAGGCATTTATGTTACTAAAGGAGCTTCTGCTGTCATTTACTTAGCACTGTGATACAGTGTTTGCAAGAAAACTGTTGATATGGCCAAATAACTGCACAGTTAATGCGCTTCTGAACTATCTGCTGCATAAACCACAATATGTTTCATCTGAGTATGTGTTATAGTCAGAACAATCCATGTACTAAAAAAAAAGTAGTTGTATGACTTCAGATTAATGTGTCCTGCAGGCCATTAACAAGAAATATAAGTTCAAAACTTATAATGTCCACAAGACGTTACGATAACTATCACAATTTTAAGCAAGGAATCTATATGTATTATTATGGATTTTTAATCATCTATAATGACGCATCCATTTTAAACGAGGAATACACAACTAATTAACCTTAAATGAATTAAACCAGAGGGTTAAATCAGATTGATTAGAATCAAATGAAGGCTAGCGAAGAAGAGCAATAAAATGTGTGTGATTAGTGAGTGTAATTAGTCCTGTTTAACTGGATGACATACACTGAATTATGAATATAAATCACTACACTAATATTTGAATAGCAACTTTGAAGAATTTGCCATAACATTAAGTTTCTTTCTCAGTATCACACTGTGGAACATAACAGAGATGCATCTATCTGTAGCACCAGCAAACCCACTGCAGTTCTATACCACCAGTTTTAGACCAACAATTCCAAGGTATGTAGTTTTCACTCACTTTTTCCTTGCGAAAGTCTTCTACTTCTGTGAGATTCCTGATCTGTCTTGCATGCACCGCTCTTTTGAAGTCCATCCACATATTTTCAATGATGTTTAGATCAGGGCCATGGTAAAACCTTCAGCTTGCACCTTTTGAGGTCTATTGTGGATTTTGAGGTGTGTTGAGAATCATCCATTTGTAGCAGCCATCCTCTTTTCAACTTCAGCTTTTTATAAATGTTGCTTTATTGGCTTCCAAAATGTACTGGAATTTCATTGAATCTTTTCTTCCCTCTCCCTGTGAAATGCTCCCCATGCCATTGGTTGCAATATAACTCCAAAGCCTGAATGATCCACCCCCATGCTTAACGGTTGGAGAGGTGTTCTTTTCATGAAATTCTGTGCCCATTTTCTCCAAACACACCTTTACGCATTGCAGCCAAAGAGTTCTATTTGAACCTTGACTTTCCAAAATGCATCAGGACTGTTTAGATGTTCTTTTGAAAACATCTGATTCTAAATTGTGAGGATAGAATGCAGGAAAGGTGTTCTTCTGATGAATCTTTCATTAAGGCCATATTTGTGTAGATGTCACTGAACAGTAGAACATTGTACTACAAATCCAGGGTCTTTTTTGGCCTTGTCTAGCAATTCTACGAGCAGGTCTGAAACATTTCTTGGTCTTCCAGACTTTATATTGACCTTTACATTTTGAACTGAGGAAATGGCAACCAGAAAATGCTTTGCTATTTTCTTATAGCCTTCACTTGCTTTGTGGGCCTCAACCATTTTCAGAGTGCTAGGCAACTGCTTAGAAGGACTGTTTTTGAGACTTGATTAGAGGAGTCTGGATATTCATAAAGCTTTGAAATTTAATTACACTTAATCAGTGGTATTTTACTTTCATTTTTAGCATTTATTTAAACAGTGTTTCCAAACTAGTACCACAGCCTTCCCTTTACAGCTGATTTCATTAGGTGACGCACGCCTAAAACTACATCACACCTTCAAATTGCTGTTCTGAAACTGGTATAGAACTTTAGCTGCCCCTCTGGCTCTACAGATGGATGATAATGGGGTTCTGAGTGGAGTTCATTACAGTAAAGTGGCTGCTAGTCAATGAACTACAATTCAGCAGAAGGTAATTCATACATTAAAACATTAAATGCTATGTTCACCGATTTATTTATTTATTTATTACTTTGGCTATTTTTCAAACTGTATAAAACTGTATAAAACACTCAAGAACACTCCTTTTCGGGGTTGTCTCTGCTTCAACAAAGGTTGCTGTTATTTTACAATAACATACTCCCTCTTATATTTGATTGCTTTGAACCTGATATCTTCACTTTGCAGTTACAAGCCTCATTTCTAGGCTTCACATCTCAGGATTAGAGTAACCTACAGAGATGATATCATAGCAAACAAGAAGACTTACCCTGTCTTACTGTCACACTTCTAGTCACTCCCTGTGTTTCTCATCAGCCTGTAAATACCAATTCCCAGGATTCAACAGAGGGATGCATGTTCTCAGCAGTCCGATCGGAGATCTGCATCACTTGAATACCATCACTTGTGTCACCATTTCATTTTGTGTTATCCAAACATGTATTTAAGTTTCCTGGTTTGTTTTCCACTTTGCGAAGTAATGTTCTCAGTGTATACCGAGAGTTACTATTTATCTTGTGTTTTGACCTAGTTTCATTTCATTACATTTGTGGATTTGTGGATTGCCCCTTATTATTAAATTGCTATTCTGCCTTTTATTCCATGTGTTTCTGCCTTGCTTCCACATTTGACATTGCTTCCCCATTAGTGACACTAACCATAGTGTTTTATCATGTTTGTGGTAAATTATCAGTGACATAACTGAGCTCAGAAAACAGCTATAATTCACTCATTTCTAACTGAATTAAATCCCAGTATAAACACCTTATATGTTTACTGAGCTGTTCACATGTACATGCTTGACCTGCATGCAGACTCCAATTGACCAGCCATAGGGGCAGGGTTAATGACATCACTGACACATATACTGGGTTATAGAGGAAAATGAGAAGAGAGGGGCCATTTGCTCTACTTTTAACTCACACAGTGTTCAGATTTCAACAAAAAATAATGAGAAGACATAAATCTGATACTGATACAAAATTATTTGCAGTTCAAACAGGATTTCTGAGAGGAAAGTGTTTAATGTCACAATATCACAAGATCCCACAAGACTAATGTGGCTAACACAGCTGTAGTTTTCCATTAGCATAGTGCTAACTGCATGTCGAAGGCCCACACTCTCAGCAAACTTGATCAAGTTTCCACCTGACTTGTTTTTATGGTTTTACATTATTTGGCTTCCTTGACAAGTGTAACTTATTCATGCTGATAACTCAGCGCCAGCAGATGAATTACGGCTTCAGCAATTTAGTTACATTAACCTTTCAGTTGTAGTGAAAAAGCATAAACAATTGGATTAATGATAGCTTTAGCAAACGTTCTACCAGAACACTCAAATACAATGCCTTCCTTCTTTCCTTAACCAATCACTTGCCCCCACCTGTCTTTAAAAGGTTTTTACTTGTGCCTTCTTCCTTCCTCCCCATTGACACCAGTTTGATTCCACTGGTCATGAAGGGGGTTGGCTTCTCCCTTGCCTTCCATACTAGCGAGTGGGCCCAGACAGGCCTGACTGCAGGCACTTTAACTCATAAATATTAACCTTACAATTGTACACCTTTGGTCAAAATAAAATGTTTCTGCATACTCCCCAGAGTCTTCAACCCACTCATTTGGAATTATGTACAGCTCTGTTCATCATTCAGGACATATAAATTGAATAACACTCATTCTTTTTATGGCTCACTCCTTCCTATTACAAAGCTATGCAGTGGTAAAACACTTGCATTAAAAACAATTACCATTCCATTATGCAGCCCTACACTCTACATGGAGAAGGACAGAAGATCAAGAAGTTTTGTGATGAGCAGTGGCCAGACTCAGAGGCCTTTTCTCCCCCATGGCTTTGGTCCAGTCCTGAGAAATTGATTACCACCCTCTCCCTGATTGCAGGGCCTCCATCTGCTACATCTAAATTGCAACTTGAAAGCGGCATGCTCTCCTCCCCTGTTCCGGTCTCATGCTAAATCAAGCTTACGGACTCCCCACCAAGTCGCCAGCCAAAAAGAGACAATTACAGGACGTAAAATTGATTGCAAATTATCATGCTGCATGACTTTTGTTATGCTGGTGGAATGGGCGGAGAGCAGGGAGAGGGGATTAAGTGGTCCAAAGTCTGAACTCCAATTAAGAGCAAGTGTGAAGTGCAAAGGACGTGAGTGATTAGTTTGGTGACAGGTCCGTTTTGAAAATTTTACTGCAATCACTTTCGACTGGGTGCTCTATTAAGCAATAGAAACACGGCATACGTGAGACGTGTCATTTCAAAGATCATGGCAACAATAAACTTGAATTGTAATAATAGGATCCCATCTCAATGATTATGCATGATTATTATGTGTTATTCACTAGAGTGTTTTTTTTAATTCCCATAAAAAACAGAGTGAATTTCCAAGCAGCACAGGATCACTGTAATGGATTGATGGGGAGGGGGAGCCCGAATTGAAAATGTGTTTGTATTGTTCTGCCTGCTGAGTGCTCACTAATGCACTTGAACACAGAGTAAGCCCTGTTTTTTTTTGTTGTTTTTTTTTTTGTTGTTTTTTTGTTTTTTTGGGTTTTTTTTTTTTTTTGCTACGCTGCAGAATTTCTCTACTTTTTTTAGGAGACAATTGGAGTTTATTCCACCAGGGAAACTGTCTGTTTAATTACCCACCATCTTTCCAGCCCAATGATTTACATTGTTAGCCATTTTAATTATACAATTCATTGCATTTTAAATGTGGGTAAACTACTTAAAATTCACGGATTAAAGGTGGTTGAATAGTACAAGCAGCTTCTGCAAATCAGGTCTAGAAAATGATGCCTGATTCCAAAGATTCCTTCCTGTTCTTTATCCTGCTCTCAGCATGACTCCACTGTTCCGCGCCTCCCAGGTGTCATTTGACGTGTCTGTTTTAATGAATCCTGGCGTTACATTAGTGAGTGGCAGCACTATTGTTGCCAGTGGCTGCTGCCTCTGCTCGAAACATGGAGCAGTTGAAGAAAGGTGGGGAAACAGCCATGATCTGGCACAGACGAGAGTGCAGTGGTCAAAAAGTTACAATGCAATGGCTGGTAAACACATACTGCCTGTTAGAATGCGGCTGACACTTTACAGATAGAGGGCCTTGGCTTTGGGTGAATGTATTATTCTATGGAGCGGCCAAGTAGTGGAGATGGAATAATAAACCAGGAGGCAGAGTTAGGATTAGGAAAACACAAACAGAGCCCAAGTCACAGCTTCTGGACCCCTTGGGGCGGCGACTGCAATCACATTCTACATACAATGTTTTTCTGAGCAGGATTTTTATCAAGGTCTTGCGGGTTGTACTATATATGCCTCTCTATTTCACATTCTTTCACTATGCTCTTAAAAAGATGGGGCTTCTTAGTAAAGGACTCTCTCTCTCTCTCTCTCTCTCTCTCTTATTTTATGTATTATTATACTATTCTAATTATACCACAGTCACCTCTACCTCCGAACTATTGTTACACTGTTTATTGCCGTGTGTGTGTGTGGGTGTGTGTGTGTGTGTGTGTGTGTGTGTGTGTGTGTGTGTGTGTGTGTGTGTGTGTGTGTGTACATACAGTCTTAACACACATTTTTTAGTGTGTGTTTGGCACTCATTTTAAAAGGTGTTCATATATGAGCCAGAGATAGGCACTAGTCATACTTAAGTCACACACAAAGAGAGTTGACTTGCAACTCATTCATAATGACTTGCAACTTGACTTGGACTCATGAATAATATCTCATGAACAATAGAAGTTTTATCCAGGCATGGATACAGAAGGTGACATTATTTTGTTCATTTTCCCCTTTTCTTGTGACACGTCACAACATCTGGCTTATGGAACTGTGAAATTGATGAGCAGAACTAAATATAAACAAAGCATCATACATGTTAAGACATTTGTTACAGGGAGCTCCAAGTCCTGAGATATAACAAGCAAAGAATGCAAATTAAAGGCACTTTAGATTGATCTATTCAAATTCATAAGGTATCTGAAACACACCTGGGCACCTGGGATCAATTTAGTAATTCTATTCTGTTCTGTTCTGTTCTATTCTATTGTCATTGTTTTAGTTTCTTATGAAAAGTGACTGTATCTATAGAAACTCGGTAGCCAAACATGGTTCCTACTTTCTCAATTCCTACTTTCTCATGATAAGATTTTAACCACATGCATTTGGTGCACTTGGTAGTCAAATGTATCTTCTCTCACTGAGTCAGACTGAAATTGCTGTGTGGGATGTAATATGCAAATCAGCTTTATATGCAACAAATAGTTGTTTATATGTTTAGATGGTTGCTGCCTCAAACTTTGCAATTTTATGTATGCATTTTTTTTAAATGTAGGGGTGGCAACAGCCTCAACAATCCATGGTGATGATGTTTTTGTACTGTGGGGAGTAGATTTACCTGTAGTGGGAGGAGTTTTGGTTGTGTCTTGGAGAGACACAGAGTTTACAATGCTATAATGTGTGTCTTGAATGCATCTCACACTACCCGAATTGGTATGAGCAAATGGTATCTGCAAGTGCACCTTAATATTAAATCTTGCATTTTAATGTGGCTTGGATATAATCCTGATACTCAAGACTGAAGAGATGAGGAGACCAGGTGTCAAGAGGGTCAAAAATGTGACATGATGTCAGTGTGGAGAGGGGCTTAAAAACAATGCTAACATCACAGTAGTGATGTAGGATATGGGCTGTGCCCAGCTTGCTAATGCTGTGGTATTGTGGTAAAACATAGCCTTTAGCCAAAGTGACCTATAGCTGATGTGGTAATGCAATGTTAACGATGTTGAGCAAAGCTGGTTGTCTGTGGCCCATAGCCAGTGTCCCAATGCTGTTATGCCATGGTAGTGATGTTGAACGAGGCCCACAGCCAGTGTCCTAATGCCGTGGTAGTGATGTTGGATGAGGCCCACAGCCAGTGTCCTAATGCCGTGGTAGTGATGTTGGACGAATACCACAGCCAGTGTCCTAATGCCATGGTAACATGTTGGACAAAGCTGATGGTTACACCATGCTAGTGATGTTGGCCAAGACCCATAGCAATGGTGGTGGCTCTTTAAGAGTATGGGTAGGAAGGCAAGTAGGTAGGAGTAGTAGTTTGACTAACAGGAACATGGTTTCGGCCAAGAGCAGTAGATGTGTCTGTAATTCATTACTGCTAAACAAAATTGCATGATATCATAATACACTATGTTCAAATGTTTGTGGACACATTCAGCTTCTTTAAGTAGGTGACACAGATGTACAAATGCACACACACAGCTTATCCTATTCCTGTAGAAAAGTACTGCAGATGAACATGAACCTACTGGCACTGTGCCTAATGCCCTGCTCCAAAATTGAGCATAAATCCTTCCCTGGACAGTAGAGACAATTGCTCCAACAAAAGCAGTATAAACCCTTGATTTGGGAAGAAACAAAGAATGAGAAGATGTCAGTACTAGTGTATATGAAGTGAATTTGAAAATGAAATAAACTCAAATCAATGAAACGTGGTTATTTATAGATTACAATTGAGAACTTCGGACTTTTAAAAGGCTCTATGTAGCACTTTTTTGTTCAGCTATTGTTACAAGTTGTCAACCCATTTTTCTGGTAAATTCTCATAAAGAATCCTTTTCTCAGTTTTGCTGAGAGACAGCAATCACAAAGCTGTGAATAAAGGAGTATTGACTGTAATCTAACATTGTACCAGCAGAGAAAAATCACACAGCAGCTGAATTAAACATGGCATAAGAGCAAACCCTTCCAAACCAGACATCTGTCTATTTTCCTTTTCCACTGTTTGCCATGTAGCTTGCGTTTAAGCACGCTTCGCCACAGCAGGCAATAACATCCGGGAGCTTAGCACTTCATCTCAATTCTCCGTCTGGCTTTATTCGACATCCTCTGCAAATCCAAGATACACATAAAAGCAGTTATTGCACACTGAAGTCTTTGGTGACTTCTTCCTCGGACTCGCTGTGTTTGGCTCCCTTTCCATCACTTTGTGAGATCAATATGATGCTGAGGCAATTATAACCATAAAACCTACGCTCACAATGACTGGCTTTGCTCCGCAGGCCTGTGTTTGGCCATTGGAGTTCCAGTTTTGTGGTGCTGTTGTAATCATGTTTGGTGCGATTGTATAAATTTGGGGCTACAGCATCGGCGGCGGCTAGAGAGAAATAAAAACAAATCAAGGGCCTGAGTTAGATTCCCAATATTGCCATTATCCTTCGCTGCCATACAACTTGCAGGACTTCTCATTTACGGTACAGAGGCCATTACTCACTTTAACAGCCCATTGCACTGAAACATTGCGGCTAGTCTAGTGCAACCCAGCATGGTTTTTCCCAGCGTTCTCCCGTGCACTGTTTCAGTGAAATGAAAACGTTCCAGGACCATGAGTTTTATACCACTACACACTGCGCCACATAGGCCCATGTGTTCAGAACTCTGTCAGAGCCTGTTTTTTCTTGATTATTATTTTCTCTCAAGGTGTGCAAAGGGCTTTGAAATGAAACTACACTCATCTGGTTTCTAAGAGCGAATGGATTATCCTTGTAATGGTCAAAGGGGACAAAGTACAAGATCGATAGGTTTGGTGACAAGCACTACAGGTGGTGCACAATGGAGGCGAAAACCAACCAATTCAGCAACTCAAGGCCTTGGCCAGTCCCCAATAGACCCTGACAGAAAGTCAAACATGTACAGTGAGGATTTCGCTATTATACCGTCATGTTTGCCAAGCAATTATGAAGACTGCGTACAGCCAGAAAAAAATGCTAGGGTGAGGAGGTATCGTTTAAAAAGGCAATCTCGCTTTTGCAGCTGGGAAGTGCTGTCCAAATATGGTTTGGATTAATTCCCATCAAGTTTAAGAAAAACACATATGGACATTAGACAGAGTTTAATTTAACACTTTAACAGCCCTCCTCATTAAAGCACAGTGGTTAAAAGCACAGGACTACAGCAGTAGCTAATGCCATAGATGGACAAACCCGCCGAGATCACAGATAAGAATGGTTTTAAAAGTGCAAAGCATGCCACTGCAACAGGCTTTATGCTTTCATACAAGCTAGGGAAACAGTAAGTGGCCACATTTGATTGAATAACACCCAGCACTTTGAACTGCACATGTAAATCTTCATTCATATTTATGGCTCTAAGTAGCGCAGCATTCCGCAAAGGGATTTAAGTCTCACATGGGGAAAAAATAGGCAATAACCAAAGGAGGGAAAGTCCTTATTATAGCAATGCATTTTTTTTTCAGTCAGCAACATCAAAAGGCAACCAGCACAGCAAGTGCAGGAATTTGAAGATTAGCGTATAATAGCAGTGAATGAGGTGGCATTTTATGACACTTTTTTCTGTTGTTCATCATTAACATGTCTGTTGGCCAGTTATCTGCACAATCTAATGGTCATTTTAGTGGACAGTTGTGATGTGGTGTAAAGGAGTGATGCAAAAACATCTAAGACAAATCCCAGTGCAAGACAATTTTGACACTTGTTGCTGACAGATGAAATGCAAATAAATAAAAACCAAAAGAAGTATTTGCAAATATGATTAATATAAATATGTTGTATTTCAAGCCATTTTTGGGGAAAATGGAGATACAATATATATTCTATTGGCAATATATATCTAGTCTAGAGAAACTGGGTGTGTGCGTTTGCATATATAGCTACTAACACCCCCCTTCAGCCAGTTCCACTGCATGTTGAGTTGAAGAGTCTTTCAGTCCTTATTTGGGAGATTTTCACCTTCGCAAAAGGATTCTAGTTCTGTGCCAACCATGACACAACCTTCAGATTTGTGTCTTCTAAATAGTTTTGAAGCAGACATTGACTTGACTTGACCTCCAGCCTTCCTGTTAAATACCATATATTAATTATAAAATGAATTGGCCAGACAACTTCCTGAAAACACTATACAATTATCTTATAGGTTTGTCCTGTTTGTTGAAATCAATTATTGTCATTTTAGAGTGCTAGGCAGCTGCTTAGTGGAAACCTTAGCAACTGATTGTTAGGACAGAGTTTGAGGAGTTGGTGTGCACCACTTGGCTTATACTAATGATGACCAAGCCATAGGCATAACAAGCTGAAGGTTATCTGAGAGGTCAGATCTCTTGGGAAGCCCAAACTGTTGCATGGTGCTCCTTTTGTTTTTTCCACTCTAAAGTTGTAAAAATAAAAAATATATATATAATAATATTGAAAACATTATGTATTTTGACAATGTTCTACTTACTAACTTAACTACTCAGGAACATTTTGAAGATTTATCCAAACCTTTTGCATGCCACACATGAGTATACTTTATCCCTATCTGACAAAAACCTCATATCTCTACAATGTCAACTTTACAGAAAATAAAAAAAAACTCATTTTGGTGCATTTATATTTGTCCATTCATCTTTAATTTTGTGCCAAATCCACATTATATACAAAAAAGTGAAAAGCAAAAATAAACACATTTATTTATGCATATAAACCTCATCCCACTACGACAACTGTATCCATTCCTGAACCATTTTATATGTATGCGCTCAGTCCATTCAACCAGATATAGTCAAGCAGGAGTGCAGCAAGTCAAGGATAGAAAGAGACATAAGCTCCGCAGGGAATCCCCAGCTGATATTTGAAATTCAGCAGGACCAAATCCATCCCAAATATTACCATTATGACTGGTCGACCTTGAAGGCAGACATTCAAAACATAGATGACTTTAACTGTAGCTCATAACTTTCTGATCATATCACATTCCATCAATTTGGCACAGCCCTGACAAGAAGGGAATTCCATATATGTAGGAGGCACATAAGCTCTCTGCAATAGTGAGCAAAATAGTGAAGAAATCATGTGCTTTGCACAGATGGACACGAAAAGAATCTTACACATATTAAATGTAAGTGGGCTTTCTTTCTAGTGCTCTCCTAAACAAATGGTTTGTGGTTTGGTTGTACACTTATAGATAAACATAAACTTATAATATAGTATAGAACCTATTTTATAAATATATTACCCTGATTATAATAAAGAAACAAAAAAAACAAAAGGAGTTACACCCAAAAGGAGGTGCTTCTTTGCAATGATAGGACAAATGATTAAAGTTACCAGGAACAATAAATGTTTAAAAAACATGGCCAATATTTATTGAGCTGTACAGCTATATAAGTAGTGTCTCTCAGTATGGTGTTGCATATAACATCTTGGAATGCAGTTCTATTGATTTGGAACGGTGTTCTGCTCTAATCCATCCCATGCAACTTTAATATTGTCACTCAGTTCCTACAGGTTTTGCAGTAGGAGTGGAGTGTTGATAGTCTAGCAATGTGACTGGCCATGGCATAGTATCTGTCTTTAAGGCAAGCTCTGTAGTGAGCAGCAGTATGTGGATGAGTGTTGTCCTGTTGGAAGAGCGCACCAGAGTGTGTGCTCAGAAAAGGTAGGGTCACTGGTTGCAGGACTTCATTAACGTAACATTAGGTTGTTAAAATACCTGTAGTGAAGACTAAAAAGGTGGTCAGGCATTGTACAATATTGTGCCACACACCATGACACCAGACCTTCTGGACATGCAAAGAATGATAAAGGGTTGATCATGATGCTGACCATGGTGCCTCCACACATGGGTTTGTTAATCACATCCAACGAGACAAAAGTGAGATTCGTCACTGAAGATCACCTGCTACCATTCTGAGTGAGTCTATGACAGTCTGGTATGACATCATTGCAGTCATGCACTGCAATCGTTCTTCTGGATCCAGCTATTTTATTGATTGTATTAAACTTCTCATTTCCTTTTTGTACATCAAAGCGAGGAGCAAATTTAAAGTTACACAAGCCTTTCATAATCATTCATAAAATGCACGTTTTCTGTCCATGTTAATATTAGTGGTCTTATAGTCTTTTGAGCACTGCCATTTATTAGTAAAGTGTCCCCAAATGTTCTTCAAGGCCTCAAGGAAGGAATCTAAGGTTCTTTGGCATCATTCCAAATAACTCACTATTATATTAAAAAAGGGAGTGCAAACCATGTGCCCAACATTCAGTCTTGCATAAAATTCCATAAAACCAACAAAAATGTGTGCTCTTTACAGACTCGTCTTTATGATGACTCACACTTGTTGGGTGAATATTTATGAAAGGCTTGTGTAGGTAGGTGTTAAAACCGCTGCCCTTCAGTAAAGTATGAATTCCAAAAAAAAAAAAAGGTTCTACATCAGCTAACGTTTTCCAAGCCATGAGCTGCATGACTTGTCAAGGCCAATGTCTAGGAATGAATTAATATTATACTCATAATATTTACTTGTCAAAGAGAAGTTTATCAAGGTTTCTTATAAAGATGAAGAATTTCAAAGCAAGAGAAAAGTGAAGGGTTTCGCATGGCCAGGTTGCTGCTTCATGTGAGCCACATTTCAGGAATGCCCTTGCATCTGGTGTACTCATTTGAACTGCCCACTTTGTCCACCAGATGTCAACCTTGAACAGCGTTGTCTGTGGCATTTGGGGTCTGTGCCCTCACTTTAACTCTTGATGTCACAGCTGGCCATTGCTGATGAATTCATGCTGCAGGCATGAAATTCATTTTAACTGATCTTTCATAAAAAATATGCCAACTGCTCTTGAATGAGGAAATGAAGTCATGAAGGAAAGCCCTGTCAATTTCACAGGTTTTCATTTTCTCATCACCCTGGCCATGATTGTGCATCATTAGCTTTCGTTTATGTGCTTTCAAACCTCATTACTTTGAAGCCATTCCCTTCAGATACCTTGAGATTTCTTTGGCTTTTAATCAGCATAGTCTGATGCAGCTGCATTTTTTAGGTCTTCAGAACAAATCATGGCTGGGAACAAGTTGGAATTTCCATAAAATAAATTTACAAAGACCTATACATTTAAAATTCCACATAATTCTTGGGTTTGCATCACACTGACACCTTCTAATGTAATGATAACATAGTGTACACTCCACCATGGTTATACCTGTAATGTGGAAGTGCCATATTCTTCACTGCCCAGCACGCTGCAGGCATTTTAATTAATTACTTCAGCTTGAATGGTTCCTGTTCCACATAAAAATGCAGGGTTTGGTCTCACTGTGCATGTTGGAGCATGACGCTGCACATGATGTAACTAATCAGCTCATCAAAACAGCTGTAATCATGACAGCCTGTGTGTGTGTGTGTGTGTGTGTGTGTGTGTGTGTTTGTGTTGGTGGGGG
>CM067520.1:15814464-15976964 GCA_034509495.1 Acestrorhynchus altus
GTGGGGGGGGGGGGGGGGGGGTTATGAATAAAATTGTACTGTTCATTTCGCTGCTTCATTGAATTGTGCTCATTTCCATTTCATTAAAGGTATTCTGTATACTGGGTATTCTGGGAGTATTATGGGTGCACTAATACACTCATTCTGAGTGATGCCACTCTCCAGTATTTCTCATGTGCATATCTGCAGATGCTGATATATAAGTCAAAACGTCAATAAAATGCAGAAACTGGATTAGCTTCGATCAGCATTAGAAGAATATAATATGATTTTCTGTGTGGTTACAAGGGCAGTAGTGAATTTTAGTGCATTAGCCCAGCATCCCACAAACTTTCTGCTCTTATATAATATATATAATAAATACATCAATAAATATCATCTTAAAAGTATCTACCAATACGGATATGATGCTGATATTATTGTATCTCTACACAAAAAGAATTAAGTTTTTATTCTAAACAGAAAATGACAAAAAGAAAAGATTGCACTATAAATAAAAATGACAAATTTAATTGCTCTGCTTTGTTGAGGAGGGCTGTTAAAGTGTTGAATTAAGCTCGGCTACTGTGTTCTTTAATACAGTTAATGAGAATTAATTCCAACTATATTTGGACAGCACACACCCAGTTGCAAAACAACATACGAAAAATCAGATCTTGATATGTTTCAGCTGAATGTGAAAAATACAAGGTGAAAAAATTAGGACACCCCATGAAATCTTGATCTCTAACTATATTTAAAAATGTGGAAAATGCCCCCTCCACGGTGTGTGCTAAAAAACTAGTGGGGGCAGAGGAGAGCAGAGTAAAGGAGGAGCTGAGAGCAGGGCATGGAGCAGAGTGAGGGAACAGATAAAAAGGTTTTATGTAAGATTGAAACATGTTGACTTTGACAAAACTTTGACACTTGATTTGAACAATATTACCTCAGCTGATATCTTGCTCTGTTTATATCCTGATATCAATATAAATATTGCTATATCACCCAGCCCTATTTTTGTAGAGTGATTGTTATGGGGTCCTTAAAGATGCATTTTTATAATGAGTGCATTTTAGCATTTTGAATCTAATCAAATGTATTTGTATGTCCATTTTTATTACTGATAACTGTCACATAAACCCAGTAATAAGACACAAGATAACAACACATACAACATATAACCCTATAAGCTTATTTGAGCAAGCCTCAGGTGACAGTGGAAAGGGAGAACTCCCAAAAGCTGTAGGAAGAAACCTCAGACACAAGTCACAAGAGGAACACATCCTCCTCTGGTCAAAACCTTGGGTGTGCTGATATGATCATAATGATTATCTTCTTCTTCTTCTTTCGGCTACTCCCTTTAGGGGTCGCCACAGCGGATCATCTGCCTCCATCTTGCCCTATCCCCTGCCTCCTCTACTGTTACACCAACCATCTCCATGTCCATCTTCACTGAAGTCACAAACCTTCTCTGTGGTCTTCCTCTTCTCCTTCTGCCCGGGAGCTCCATATCCAACATTCTTTGTCTGATAATAATCACAATGATTATAAGAATAATAAAAGAATGGAGGTAATGATGGTAGTAATAAGAATAAGTACACTAAACACAGTCGATGTAAATATCATTGTGTTTGGAGGATCATTGTAATGGAGGATGGACAAATAGTCTGAGGCAGGAGCAGTAGCTGGAGGGTGGCAGCTCATCAGAAGCAGCAGAAGAGCCCAATGGTCAGTCCTCCATCAGTGGCTGGACAGGTGGGCAGTCACTAGCTCAGACAGAGATGGAATTCTGTTTGGATTTATGGAGTACAGAGAATGTGACTTGTTCATTGATGTGCAAACAGTAGCAATGTGGCTTTGTTTGGGGTTATACGCTTATTTACAACTTATTTGCCTCAGAATGTAACATGCTCATTGTCCTTTGACAGTGCTTTTACTTGGATGTTTATGGCGCAAGTATAACATAGTTACGATATTATTTTAGTATTGTAAGAAAAACTCTGTTTACCAGAGTCTTACTGGATAGTGGTACTGTCTCATTGTGTCCTCTCTCTCTTTTAGCCTTGCCTCCACTTGTTTCAGCAAGTTTGGCTTTCTCAAGTCTTACCAGAAAAAAAATAAGACAAATAAGCCAACAGACAAAATGAGCAGGGGGGAGGGGACCATTTTAGAACATATGAAACAAGCATTATGTCTTTGCATGCCCCTGCAACCACAGCTGCATCCTAGGCTTTGGAATACAGCAACTTGGAATGTCACATTTTACTGTTTACTGATTGAATAGGTTGTTAGAGACTGTGCTCGTCAGCTGAATGTATTTTCATGTACATTTTGGGAGTGTACTAGTGCATCGAAATCTTATGAATATATATATATATATTACATTTAAAGTGATATATTTCAAGGTTTTTAAGATACTGATTTGTAATGTTGTCAAACCTGAATTTGTATATATATTGTAAAAAGGTGATATTATGGATTTCTGTTTTTTATGAGCCATAAGCCAACCTGATCAACAGTAAAACAAATGAAATGTCACTTTACATGTAACAAATCTAACACTTTTTGTATGAAATGATGAATGCCAATTAACTTTTTTCACAATATTCTAATTTTTCCAAATGCACGAGTGAATACAATGTCGGGTGTGTTTTGTGTATATTTTTAAGGAATTGCCCTGCTTTACAGTACTGTTTCTGTTGTACTAAAGGTTCTGAACTCAATTCTTTGAAGTTAATAGGAAACAGTTTGACATTCCCCCTTTACGCCTGCTTCAGTGCGTCTGTTCAGAAGGTAACACACATTTTATTCTCTCATCTGCAGGGGCAGCGAATATATAATAAAAAAAAAATCTGTCTTTGGACAGTCTGAATAATTGCACCTTTAGTGCAGGTATTCTTGCTGGTAGATGCTGGTAAACCACATGGTAACATGGCTTGAACAGGAAGCAGGTTGATTATAAATGAAATATGAAGGCTTTTCAGCATGCATGCATTATAAATGCAGATTGCACACCCTGGCCTTTAATCCCACACAGAGGCAGTGTTTAAGCCTCTTTGGCAGTCAAACCTCCCTCTCTGTGAGACAGCCTCTTGGATGGGGTTTGATATGACCTAATATGGAGATTTAACATGACCTGGATAGAATCATCTCTGTCTTTTTATCTGACTGAGAGCCAGTTAGTGTTTGAGATCCTAATAATCATTATTCTTACAACTTTGTCGAAAACGACGCGAGTTATTTAGACTTTAGTGACCGTTTCTAGTGCGCATGCGCGCCGCGAGCAAGTGCGGAGCGGAGTTGGCGAGTGCGCTTCAAAGCGCGCACTCCGACGCGGGGATGGGGACGCGGCCACGCTGCGATGTGTCCTTTTAAGCGACGCGGAGGAGGACGCGTTCCTGCCGTTTCCTTTAACTGAGCGCGCGCTCGCCACTCTGTTTACACTAGTTTGGGAAGTTTGGGGGACTTATCGCAGGATGGCGTCCGCGCGGCGAGACTACACCGCCCCGTGGTGGACTTACTGGCTGCACAGCTTCCCGCACCTGGACCTGAACCTCCACACAGTGGACAGCACCTTCAAACCGGGGGACCAGGACTACCAGCAGGTCAGTGCCCCCAGCCTCTGCGCGTGACCCCGTGCTCACCCCTGTACTCCTGCACCCCTGTACTGCCACACACTCCTCTGCACATGCACGAGCTTTGTGTCCAAACTTAAACATCAGGACACGTGATATTGGAGTTATATGGTCTGTTTTAATGTTAGAATTTAGTGATGGGTCATATTTGGACCACCAAACCACACTCTCACGCACACACACACACACACACACACACACACTCACTTGCACACATACATACACTCACATTCTCACACACAAACTCATACACTCACACTCCACACACACACACACACACACACACACACACACACACACACACACACACACACACAACAATCATACACACTCATACACTTGCATATAATATCACATTCTCACACACACACACACACACACACACACACACACACACACACACACGCGCACAAACACACACTCATTACTACTTTAAATGGTTGCACATAAGTTTGGTTTGCTCTTCACTGTTGAAGTGAAGTGTCACCTTATGTGTATTGTGACAGGTGTGGCAGAGGTTGTGTACAGTAGTCTTCAGGCCTGTAACAACGCTCAGCACAAGATAAGGGATTAAAGATGTAGCTTATGTTATATGTTAATATTTCTACTTTTGTTTTCAACTTTTCTAAAGAACATTTGAACCCAAGCTCGTTCATTGTTTCTTCTAAAATGAAGTGTATTAAAAAGTTTGTCCTGCTTTTGTAAGAGTCTTTACTGTCCAGAGAATACTTTGTACTAGACAGAGACTGCTTTGGAGTGAGTGTGAGGGTGAATAACCACCACCCAACTCCTCTCTCTCATCTTAGAAGTACTGGAGGGAGCGCCATCATTCCAGAGAACACACTTCCACAGCTCAGCGCAACCCCTTAAGCACCCATCTGGACTATACATAACTATGTATATAATTATCATTTATGTAAAAAGATACCTCATTTTATTGTGTTGGATCATATGGATATTTGATCCTTATTTCAGCAATATTAAGAGATGGGGGTAATAATATTTCATACATAAAACTGAAGGTTGTTTGAAAATAATTTGGAAAATACCCCCACATTAGGACCCCCCCCCCCCACACACACACACACACACATTTATTACTACTTAAAATGTGTAAAATTAGACTCAGATCAGCATCACATCAACTGCAAAAGAGGAGTTTGGAGGAGGCTGTCTTATTTAAACTTCACACATTAGTATGGTTTGGTCTTGTTTGTTGAAGTGAGTGGTATCACCAAAGCTCTCTGGGACCTTCAGAAAGAAGGTCATAGAGGCAGAGGAGTCTGGGAACAGATTTAAAGAGATCATGATGGGCAAACAGAACTATTAGAAATAAGCAATTTCACTGTCTGGAAAATACAAGTGAAGAACATTTGAAGCAAAGGCCATCATGGTCAGGTCCGGCCATCCTGGCACTCTCAGCCTAGATGTGTAAAGATGTGTCTTGAGATGTAGGGTTAGCTCTTGCAACAGCTGATGTCAATGTACAGAATCTACCTTCATATTTGAACAACCATAGAAGGAGCAATTAACCCTTTCATAATAGATCCGTTGGGTCAAAGCATCTCTCACTTACTAAAGCACTGTCCATATAAAACAGTCTCTCAAATATTTAAAGAAAATGATTCAAAATGAGCACGCTGTGATGATATCTGAACCAAGTCTGCTCTGTTTGGGACATAGAGTCCAGAATCTGAGAAGTTTACCGCTGTCCACTTACATATACTAATTCAGTTTTTAATAAAGCTTTAGACAGCCTTCCTTCAGTAGAGGCCTGTGTAGACAGTTGTTTGTTTTGGTGGATATTGGGAACGTTTCCCCATCATTGAGAAGAAACATTTAGGTATTCACATGGTTCTCAGAGGTCAGTCTTTTATAAAGGACAATTTACTTATTTTCCAAGAACTACTCTTGGAGAAGCTCTTTTGTAAGGAGGTTCCCCTTTAGAGGATGTAAAAAAAAATAGTGGAATTATGCAGTTATTATTTTTCAGATGGATTGAGATTTTTTTGACTCCTGAATGTTTGTTTAATTTTTATATTTTTAAAGTGACTTTCCCAAATAAGGGATTGGAATGACCTTTGAGCAAGATATGGACTGAGGCGATATAGTTTCTATTGAGTTAAAAATGCCATAACATTCTGTTTTAATCTGACTCTGCTCCGCCTCTGATCTCTATCAGCTCCTACTCTACTTTGCTCGTCTCTGCCCCTACTAACCTTCTCTCACACAGAGAGTGTAGAAGATGACTTGTGTATAAAGAAGAAATGATCAATATGTTTATTTTTTAAGTGATGAAGGATATTATGGGGTGTCCTATTTTTTTCACATTGCATTTTTCACATCATATATTGTATATTGCCATTCAGCTAAAATATACTGGGATATGATTTTTTTTTTTGTCCATTGCCACCAGCCCTACAACTCAGTTGAGTTGTAGATAGACCCTATAACTTCAAACAGAGGATCTGAAGGGAGATGTCATTATGTTTGAAGGGCTGCATCAGTCATTCTTTGGTTACAAATGTTTTTGACCCGAGTATGGCCTAAGACTCCCTTAGTATGGCCTTTTCTCCCTTCTGCACACTGACTGCCTTGACAATGTGAATATTACCACATTGATACATGGGTGCATATGAGGCAGGTTGCTGTAGCATTTGAGGCCATTTCCCAGGAAATCCAATGAAGTCTGATGAAAGTCTGTCTAACAGGATTTTAAAACTTAAAGCAGACATGAAAGCCTGCCATTCTGTGTAGTGTCACTAAGTAATTACTGTCTGCTGTGAGCGGCCATTGAGCATGCCTAGTGAAACCTGAGGGGAAGGTTTGTAAAAGTGATTTCAGAATTATGCTTTATTACCAGCAGAACAGCCAGTGTCATGTTTGTCTGCAAGCCATTTCTGCTGCCATGCATTTCATCCTTGCTGTGCTCTTACTGTAGATGGTTTCTGCTCTTCTGACATTTTTATGTATCACCATATGTGTGTTATGATAGGTGTGGCAGAGGTTTTGTACAGTAGCCTTTAGGCCTGTAATGGTTCACAGCATTCTCAACTTAGATACAGTATATCCTGATTTGATACTTTATTTCAGAATAATCGTAAAAATAAGCGATTGAAGATTTGCATTATATATTTGTTGTTGTCAAATGAAAAACAAATATCTCCAAAATGGCAATTTTACAGGAGAAGGCAAAATATTCTTAACTTTGAATGGAAGGCAAATAAAATAAGAGTAATTAAAAGTAATTTTACAACATTTCTATTGGTCTGTTCATTCATAATTATTTACTCATCTTACAGAACAACTACAGTTTGAATCATGAAGAAAACTGAAAATGTATAAAAGTAGAAATACATGGTTTTCATTGGAAAGCAGCCATATGTTTCTTATTCTTTTTCTGAGAACTTTTAACATTATAAAAGACATTTGAAACAAACACTGGATTGTATACCTTTTAAAAACAGATTCAAATAATCTTTAGTGAAGGCAGTGGTTCTTCACTCTGTGGACAAATGTATTAGGACACCTACTCATGAATTGTTTCTTACAAAATGAGGGGTATTACAATAGTTTATCCTGCTTTTGTTCAAGTAACTCTCTACTGTTCAGGGAAGGCTTTCTGCTAGACAGGGACTATTTTGGAGCTTTGCGGTGAGGATATGATTACATTCAGCAACAAAAGTGTTAGTGAGGCAGGGTGTCGAATGATCACCACCCAATTCTCCTCAACTCATCTTAAAAGCACAGGATGGAGCACCATCATTCCAGAGAACACAGTTCCATTGCCCCACAGCTCAGTGCTACCCCTTAAGCACCTGTGTGTTAGTCAGGTGCACCTCTTCAGCTGCAAAGGATTGCAAAAGAGGACTCAGGACAGGATACCTAGATGCCATGTCACTTAAATGTACTTTGTGAGGAAGGGGCATTTTTTCCAAGGAGCCGTAAGAGTGTATAAGTGCTGTTAGCACTGTGTTCAGAGCGGAAAATAGGTCCCGCATCAGCACTGGAGCACTGAGAGAAATCCTAAGCCTTTAGCTCCTTTCTATCTCAAATCTTTGACTTATGCTCTTATCTCTCTTGATTCTTGTAGTGGCTTAAACATTTCCTGCCATTTCACCTTGAACATGGACGTGTGGATGTTACTTGTGTAGAATAGGTGTACAAATGAAGGCTTGTTTGTGACTGATATTTTTTAGATAGATAGATAGATAGAAAGAATAGAACTTTATTATAGATAGATAGATAGATAGATAGAAAGAAAGAAAGAAAGAAAGAAAGAAAGAAAGAAAGAAAGAAAGAACTTCTTTTAATCCCAGAGGCAACAGTCATATATTACAGCAACACAATGCACACAAAGAGCAGGAAGACAATGCACTTGAGCCTTGTTAAGGAACATAAAAAATCTACTGGGCTACAGAGCCAAAATGTGAAGAAATATAGGAACAATACAGTACCAACAAAGGCTCATTGAGCCTGTCCTCTTGTGTACAGTACATGTATAGTGTCTAAGCAAAACAATGTGGACACAAGATATGATATATTGTCTGTGTAAAGAGATAGAAATAGAAGAGTGGTAATGTCCAGCCATTCAGTGAGTCTGTCAGTTATGTACATGTGTAGATAAAGTGTCAGAGCAGTAAATAGATGGGAGTAATAACGTCCAGCCACATTCAGGGAGCATGTTCTGTTATTGGTTCAGTGTGTAATAATGTCCCGACACAGTGAGGAGGAGTTGTACAGTGTGATTGCTGTTGGCTTAAACCTTCTCCTGTACCGCTCTTTGCTACAGAGGAGCTGAAAGAATCTGTTGATGAAAGTCTGAGCAGTAAGTCATGAAGTGGGTGAGATGTGTTGTCCAGGATAGTGGTCAGTTTGTTGAGAGTTCTGTTTTCTACCACCACCTCAAAACTCTCCGGTGAGCATCCAAGAACAGAGCCAGCCTTCTTGATCAGTTTGTTGATCTTGGCAACTTTGATGCAGCCTCCCCAACAGAGTGCTGGTAAGAAGACAGCACCCACAACAACAGACTGGTTGGCCAACACAATTGCTGCACACATTGAAGGACCTGAGCTTTCTCAGAAAGTAGTCTTCTCATCATTTTATTGTACACAGCATCAGTGTTGGCCCTCCAGTCCAATTTGTTGTCAGGCAGGACACCAAGATATTTGTGTCAACCAGCTCAATATTCTGACCCATTTTATGAGTGAAGATCATGTTCTCCATTCTTGATATACAGATTAGAGTAAATTAGAGCAGAGCAAATTTAACAATATCTAACGTTTCAGATTTTCACCTCGTTTTGCAGTTTGTTTGATGGCTTTATACCTCATCTGTTTTTGTAATCTCTGTTATAGAACATAGGACAGTTTATTTTATTTATGTTTTGTTAGAGCATATTTTGAGTTTTCCGTTTTCCTATATAACTATGAAAACCTAGGTCTAGGTTTCTAAACGTTAACATAATTCTCTTTGGAGGGAACTAAGGTACATGGGAAAAGGTACCCTGCTTGTTACTGTTACTTGGTACTTGTACCTCAGTCCCATAGTTTTGCAAGATACACTGTACACTGTACAAAATTCAGCTGTTTTAAGATGCACAGGCAGAAAAGCATTGGCAGTACTAATGGGACACTCTGCACATGATCTTAAGGTCACTTCTGTCCAATACCAGGAATCAGCAGGGGTATTAGGTTGCAATGGGTTGAAGAAAGTGAAACTGTGTAATATTAACACCACCTTTTTTCTACACTCATTGTCCATTTCAGTTCCACTTACCATACAGAAGCATTTTGTAGTTCTGTAATTACAGATTGTAGTCCATCTGTTTCTCTGCACATTCAGTATATCCAACATAGAGCAAGTATTATGTGGGAGGTGCGTCATTCTGAGCACTGCCTTGACACTGACGAGGTGGTGTGTTGGTGTATGGCACTGGCATGATGGCTTAGACATAGTTTATAAAGGAGTTTTTAAACAGTGTGTCCACTCACTTCCCACTCAATTAGACACTCCTACCTAGATACTCCACTTTGTAGCTGTGAAGTCAGAGACAGAAGCTTATCTGTTTCTGTCCAGTTTGTGTTGTTTGTTCTCTGGTCTTTAACCAGTGCTCACAGGATGCTGCCCCCAGAACATTGTGGCTGGATTTTTCTGGTTGGTGGACTATTCTTAGTCCAGCAGTGACATTGAGGGGTTTAAAAACTAGTGGTACTGCTGTGTCTGATCCATTCATACCAGCACAACACACACCAACACACCACTACCTGAGAATGATCCACCAGCAATGTTTACTCAGTGGTGGTCCTGTTGGGATCCTGATTACTGAAGAATAGGGTGAAATGAGGGTAACAATGTTCACAATGAAACAGGTGGACTGCAGTATTTGTAGAACCACAAAGTGCTCCTGTATGGTAAGTGAATCTGGTAAAATGAACAGTGAGTGTAAAAACAAGGCAGTAATAATGAATATATATTGTTTTGGAGTTAATATGTTGACTAGTCTGTGCACCTCTGGGATGAGTTGGCATGTGTTCTGAGATTACAGTCATGAGGGACCACACTGGTGTGTCTGAAATAAATGACATGACATTGGTGACAGTCTAACAATGATGGACCCGATAGACTTAATTTTAGGGTCTGTGATTCCTTTGATTTTCTTTAGCCAAACCATTCCTTTAAGGACCATGATGTATATTTTGATGGTATTTACATTGTTCATACCTTGGTGAACAAAAATGTTTATAGTAGGGCTGCAAGATATAGCGATATTATATTGTCTTACATTATCGATTATAAGAACGAGCTCTGGCATGAAGATGACTTATTTATATTTGATCTTAATTTCTTCTTTATACACATCAAGTTTAACTATAGGATGTCATGGTGTGTCCCAAATTTTACATCATATATTGTATTGTATATTGCCATTGAGATAAAAAATATGGTTTTATACATATAATTTTATATCCGTATTGCTCAGCCCTAGTTTACGGAAGCTTTTCTAAAAGTGCAAGACATCACAACCCCAGACAGTGTATTTAAAAGTCTGCTTTCACCTTGCCTTGTCTTCAGTTCTTCGATGATTTGCTATAGTGCTTGCCAGCATCGCTTATGTCAACATGACATTTGCTTTCACATTCAAAATGTTTGATACTCTTAGGAAGCTGAGATTCCAGAGCTTCATGCATTAATCCATTTTTGCACCGTATCTCAGATCTCTCTTCCACTTGGTTATGCATTTTCACATCTTTATGGTGATTTACACACAGCATGTCTTCCAACAATGTGAACGTGGCTGCTGATAACAATGGGCTAAATATAGTTGTCAGAATGAGGGCATTCTGCGCCAGCGTCAGAGCTGTAGCGGCATAGTCATGCGGTATTGTACAGGATCGCACCGTGCCCTCTGAAATGGGAACTTTTATATGGCTCATCTCTTTCACACTGCTGTTAGTACAGATTGGATTTCTCGCTCTGGCATCTGTCTGCGTATAGCTTTTTAGCGAAGATCCATTTGCACATCTAGTTAATTCCCTGCTCTTTAGCTTAGAGTAATATATCCGTGCAGAGCAGGCTTCAATACGTTTAATTTTTCTCACAAAATGAGCTGTGCTATGATGCCGTACCTGATGTGATGAGCAAAATTCAATCATGCAAATATGAGGCCTCTGAATGAGCTTAAACAGAGGATACACTGAACAGGTTGCAGATCATCTTTATGATGTTTAGAAAAACATGATGTAATACTTTGCTCGGGTGAATGTTTTAAATCTTGTCAACAAAAAAAAAAATGTGCATGAATCACATGAATGCTGAGATTTTGCTTGCAACAGTAAACTGGAATAGTCTGAAAATGCAAGTTAAGGGATTTGGCTCTTGAGATTGTCAGGAGCCAATATCTGTTACGTTATTAGCTTCTTATTCTAGTATAATATTATTACTTGTTAAATAGCCTCGTGGCTCAAAGGCAAAAGCAAGAAGCTTTTTCACAATGAATATGGCTTGGCCAATTAACTATGTGTGGTGTCCAAATGGGAAGGTTGTGTAAGTAAGTTTTTTTTTTTTTTCAGTGTGGTGCGGTTTTACAGTCACATGTTTTGTTGATTGTCTAAGTGAAATTGAGTAGATTAGGGCAGATTGTTGAGGTTGGAACAGATTGGAATTGTACTCGTTAATGGTGTTTGTATCATTTTATTAGACTGTAAATAGTAGCTCCTGTGTGAGTTGCAATTAGTGATGTAAGCTGTAATGATTGCGCTCATGTTGCTGCTTTTCTCTGTTGTCCATAAGGTTGACATGGAGTTCACATTTTCCTTTGAGCTTTGTGTAAATTACTTGCATGAAAACTTGCTTAGATGCTTTTAAAATTAGTTGGAAAATGTCTGTTATATTAGTTTAGTTTTCGGCATATTTCAACAACAGTAGTGTCTTAAGTAGCTGTTAGTAGCTGTCCCAGAAAGAATTGCTATTAACAATATTATTGTTACAACCATCTTATGCCACTTATATGAAAAATAAGTATAATAATGCAATTAAACCATTTATGAGAGCAAAAAAAAAACTGATTAGTACAAATATTCAGTCATTGAAACTGGACTAAAGTCATCATACTGGCTTATTCACTTTAATGTGTCATTCTTGCTAAGAAAAACATAGCATTAATCATAACGATGATGATTGGTTGACAGTAATAACATTATAGCCTTAGCCCCTGCTCCATAATCAGTAACTTCATGTTTGCATGAACAAAGAAAAGCCTTTATAAGGAACATTTTTATGGTCAAAGGAGACAAAAAAATGTTTGTTGGCATAAAAGTGAGGCATTCAACCCCTATAACACTGGATTAAATGTTAAGAATGGTTGTGGTAGCAACATTCTCTCTGATTTGGAATTGGTACATTGCACAAAGTAGATGCAAGAATAATAAAGTTGGACTACTGGACACAGTGAAATGTTTTGCAGGAAAGTGACTCAAAACACACACTAAAGTTATTGGGAATTTGATAAAGCAAGCAAATATTAAGATTTTTGAATGACCTTTGCAAATTTCTGAACTTAACCAAATAGAAATGTATGAATTCTGTCAGACTTATACTAGAAAACATGCACATTTAATTGAGCTTTACCAGTTCTGACTGGATAAGTACTGATAGAGTTTGGTTAGAATGAAATTAGATTGTTTTTTTTAGCTAGATGTACAATGTGCTAAATGATTTAATCCAATAATAGGTGCACTATTTTTGTAAGTGTAATTATGACCCTATTTTGATAACTGTAAAAAACCTGAGGCAATGTCGACAACAAAGTGTCAAGATTTTGACAGTTTAAGTACACAGATGTTTTTAGCAACAAATAAATAAGTATATAAATAAATAACTACAACTCAAGAGCACTAATCTTATCACATAGTTTTGCAGTAAATGCCATTTATTTGTTAACATTTATATTTACAGCATTTAGCAGATTTACCAAAATTGCTTTCCTGTTCACTCAGATATCTTTAGGTAGTAGATGAGGCTAGAATCTAGAAGCTGGAATCTAGAGGCTAGAATCTCACACACTTAGATGCTGTTGAAAACAAATGTCAGATTAACTGAAGTTGACTTGTTATTTCAAGTAAAATATACTAATTTAGAATTTAAGTACACCATCCATTTAATTATGCGGCAACATATCATGTTTGTTTTGGATCCTCGATATTAGAAAAGATTGCAGGATGTTGATTTACTATTTTGTGGACATTACCTGTGACCTTTTTGTGATTTTATAACCCCTCCAAAATTAAAAAGTTAAAAATTTAAAACAGAAAAAAAAGGTCAGTATTTACAAAATATGTCACAAAAAGGACAATATTGCCATTGCAGGACCATGATGAGGGTATATAAACTAGGGCTGCACAATATATATATATATATATATATATATATATATGATATATAATTTAGCATAGTCTTCACAATGTTGGCCTGCTTAGTAGTCACATCATAGGATGTGCAATGTTAAGTAAGTCAGGGTTTCTCAACCTGTGTATCGTGAAGAACTCTCTAGGGGGGACAGTAGTCCATAATGCCAAAATGCTGATCATGCCACAATTATTCATAAAGTTTGACATGAAAAAATAATAACGTTGCAGAAGTTTTACGTTATTAAAGGCAGTAATAAATTTACATAGAGTTTTGTTTTCTTGTGGGCAGTTATGCTTATTATTACTAATAATAATAATATTAATACAGTGTGGCAGAAAACAAAAACTTGGAACATCAGCATTTTTTTCCAATAGCCTGCATGCCTAATGTAAATGTCCAAGTACTGCAGTATATGAAACATTTATATACTTTATTTACTTTATATAAATGTACCCTATTGTCAGCTGTTACATTCTGCTGACTGGTCAGCAGACAGCTTTCAGGCCCAAAGCAGATTTTCAGGGGAGAATCCCATTGATGGTTAAGTTTACTTAAGGACGAGGCTTAATCTGTGTCTGAAAACCTAAATCTCCTTAAAATTAATTGGTGTCCTCCCAGTGACTCTCTTTTTAGATGTCTGTCTTATTTCATTGGCTGAACGCACTTACCTTGTGTAGTAAAATGTCCTTTTGTCTTTGTTAAGCCAAGTTTATTGGATTGAACAGACTTTGGTCACAGTTTACACAATTGGATCATTGGACACAAAAAAAAAATGGGATGGTTGATGATTGAAGAACTGATTTGCTTTTGTGCTGGTTTTGTGTAATTAGACTATAAAAACAGACCAATGAAAACAGGTCAGTCATTAAGAAAATGTTTATTTTTTCAGCAGTTGAACCTGCACCTGTTGCACCTGAAAACTTAATTTTTAGTAAAATAATGCATATTTTATACATTTTAATGCAAATGATGTGATTTATTTTTATATACAGTTTGTTTATATATATATATATATATATATATATATATATATATATATATATATATATATATACTATATATATATATATATATATATATACTATATATATATATATATATATATATATATATATATATATAATATGAGAGAGAGTTTTATTGTGGTCATATTGTTATATGATTGTGTTATATGCACAATCTAAATCAAATGACTCTGCTGATTGTCACTGTCAGCTTAGCTGTTCCTATTATGCAATGTGAGCTGCTCTATTAGAGTTGCTATTTGCTGCTCTAATAGCATGAGCCTGGTGTGATTGACTCCCATGATTTCGTAGCTGTCTGAAAGTGACTGCTATTTAGAAAGGATGTATTATTCCCCGAGTAACTCACGGAAGCATTTTACATTTCAGTCTTTCCAACAGGCGTGCTGTGGCTGCAGACCCCTAATCAGAGCTTTCACTCGCTCACCCTCTCAATTCTCTTCACCCTTCGTCCTTTACTGCACCTCTGCTACAGGCTGTGGTAACACAGGGGTCACAAGACCGGAGGGGCTGTCTTATACCCTGCCGGCATTTATCACATGATGTCCGATTCAAAGAGACCATTTGAGCCTTTCCAGTTTCTCAATCCACGTGGGTTACCATGGCGATATGCCTAGGCTCTCTCCTGCAGCCATCAGCAGGCTCTCTTCTTATCCAATCATGACTTTTCCACTCAAATCTATGCTCATATTCAGAGCAACACACATATTAGTACATACACACACACACACACATTCTGCAGTATGCTTAATCTGTCTCATAGTCTGAGTTCCAAACATGTGACCAGTTTGTACTAGTACACATTACACACAGTGCGTTCACAGTTATTAATGCTGACACGTTTTGGTTCCTAACACCAGAGCCCTTTTGTCCTTAAGTATAACTACATTTATTTCAGAGAAAGCTGCAGAAAGTTATGCATTTGCAGTGGTGAGCAATGAGAATGTAATTTATCTTTTAAAAATAGTCACTATACACTTTTCTGGGAATTTTGCCGATATTATCGATACTTAATGAACATTTTAAATAGGCTTTGTTTCTTTCATGAAAAAAAAAACAGAATAAGTCCCAAAATTTACTTCTTATTAAACAGTTTTTTTTAGAAGTGTCAGCCACCGTCTCTTTTCAAATTTTGCCATTGCATCATTTCTGTGCAGCCAATGCATTCTGAGGAAAGCGCTGTGTCCACAGCTCCAAGCGGCATCCTCCCACTCGAGCATGGCCAATTTTGCTCCAGCTGCTGATGGCAAGCAGCATGACCCAGGATGCAATCCTAGGATCATAGTGCTACCCTATTAGTGTGCTGAGCCACTCAAGAGCACATCTTGTGAAATACTTTTTTTCATGCTGCAAATTTACATCACTATTTAAACATAATTTATACACAACTAATACCATAGTTACATAATTGCAACAGGTTCCAAACTGTTTTCCATTTGTTACAATGTAAAAAAAGAACAAATGCAAAACAGTACAGTAACTTATCCCATTCAAAATATGTGCTGGGTCAAATGACCTCAAATCAGTTGCATTTCAATATTTTACCTCAATTACAATTAATGAACAATTCTTTTGATTGGTATTTTTGGGGATATTGTTTGCTGATAGGGTTTGTGCTTGGAAAACTTAGGAAAACTTTATATAAAAAAACAATATCAGCAAAATTATGTCAAAGGTTCTGAATATTGATTTAAATGCATTTTTCATTCATTGAAAAATCATTTCAAAACCTAGTAAAATGTCTATTTTTATGTTTAGAAAAATGAAAAATCCACAGACAGAATTTCTGAGTAAGAAATGATTAATATTAAGTTGTGACATGCTTTTGTTGTTACTGCTATCACATGCACATCCTCTCTTCTTCCTGTGTTTGCAGTCTTTGATCTTCCTGGCCTGTGTGGCAGCAGTAGGCCTAGGTCTGAGCCTGCTGGTGCTGGCCATTTACTTGACCTGCCTGTGCTTCTGCTGCAGAGAAGAGGCTGAGGAGACCAAGCGGCCTGACGGCTGCTGCATCACATGGGCTGCTGTGATCACGGGCCTGGTCATATGGTGAGTAAATCCACCTCATTCTCACAGGCTACAATCTCCCGGGGCCACGCTCAGCACCCTGGAATGTGGCCTGATTTGTTTACAGTGTGAGAAAGAAAGATTAGATGGAGCTCAGCGAGTGCTGTGTGAAAACAAAGGCTGGATAGTAGAGTTTTCTCCCTGTCTTTCTGATGCAGTGAGACACTTTGGCATAGCTGACTTGAACTCTAATGTAAGCTCACAGAGTAGTTACATCATAGCTACCATGTTTTTCATTAGTATATTAAAATAAATCTTATATATTTTAACTGAGTGGTAATATATGATACAAAAAAATACAATGTGAAAAAATAGGATACCCCATGAAATCCTTCTTCCCTGTTTTTTAATAAATTGAATTATGGATTTTCTGATATATTTTAGCTAAGTGGTAATATATGATGTTAAAAATACAATGTGACACCCCATGAAATCCTTCTTCCCTCTTTTTTAATATATTGAAACATATTGTTCAGAATCATTTAACCTCATCCTAAAAAAAACAGCCATGGGTTCTTCTAAGCAGCTACCTAACACTCTGAAAATGAAATTGGTTAAGATCCACAAACCAAGAGAAGGATATAAGAAGATAGCAAAGCATTTTCATTTCCACAGTGAGGTGTACTCACTTGTGTTGCCAGATATTTGGACATTAATGTCTGTATGTTGAGTTATTTTCAGAAGACAGTAAATTTATATACATCTATACAAGCTGTAACTGACTTTTTTAAGAGTTTAATTTGCATAGTGTTGTCCCATGAAAATATATAACAACATTTTTGCGGGACTGTGAGGGCTGTACTCACTCTTGATAGGGTTCCTATCAAGCATATAAGTACATTTATAATGCAGTTCAAAGCATGTATTCATTTGCTTTCTTAGAGAAACAGTAAAGGTGGCTTAAAGATAGATGAAACTACTGAACTTCAGAACAAATATGCTGTTGTTATTATATACTGCATACTCATAAGTAAATGCAAAACATTATGCAGATAACAGTAGTAACAATACAATAGACATGAAGGCTCAGTGATCCTGTTCGTTGTGTACAGCAGGATAGAAGAAGTAATAAAGTCCAGCCATATTCAGGGAGCATGTTGCTATTGGCTCAGTGTGTAATAATGTCCCAACAGAGTGAGGCGGAGTTGTACAGGGTGATCGCTGTGGATATGAACGACCTCCTGTACCACTCCTTGTTACAGCGGAGCTGAATGAGTATGTTGCTGAAAGTATTCCGCTGCCTGACCAGTAAGTCATGGAAGGGGTAAGATGTGTTGTCCAGGATAGCGGTCAGTTTGTTGAGAGTTCTATTTTCTTCCACCACCTTAAAACTCTCCAGTGACCGTCAAAAAACAGAGCCAGCTTTCTTGATCAGGTTCTTGATCTTCTTGGCATCTCCACCTTTGATGCAGCCTCCCCAACAGATTGCTGCGAAGAAGACAGCACCCGCAACAGCAGACTGCTTGGTCTTGGTCACATTAAGGAGCAGGTGGTTTTTTGCACACCACTCCACAGAGCTGCTTAGTAGGTCTCTGTATTTGCCATCTTGTCTATTTTTGATGCACCGGACCATGGCAGAGTCATCAAAGTGTGAAGTTCATGCCGATTTAGTTGTTTGCTTGTGGTTTGTGGCACACAGGCCATTAAAAATCAAATGTTTTTCTATTTCACTGGATTATTTTCTTTACATATTAAAAGTAAAATTGAAAATATTAAGGAATGATATTATTAAAGGAGAAGAATAGCCAGAAGATATATATTTTTGCTTCAGCATTAAGCTTCACTGCACAGTTGCACTGGTCACATGGCTGTCACATTTCTTCAGCCCCTTCCTTTTGTTGGAAAGGTGATTAATGAGGAAGAGTCATAATTAAATACTATGCTACTTCACTTTGACACTGAATACAGGTACAAGACATTGAGTTCAGGTATTCCGAGAATTAGAATTTTCTCTCGACCTCAGGGCTTTGTGTTTTTAGACAGGAAAGGTGGTGACAGTGCAGGCTTTATAATAATGTTCTATTCAGAATTCACATCCCTGCTCTGTTCCGAGTGAAATGCTTAGACAGGACCTGCATTGCCCCTCATGCTTATGAGCCATTGGCAGGGAAAACTGCTGGGGGTGGGGAGGTGATGTGAATAGAACGAGATTGACGTTAACCTGTGACATTTCATTTGGAGTGGCTGATGTATTTTGCCAAGGATAATGAGGCATTATAGTAAAGGCTGGATTTATAATTCCGCAGGTAGAGAAGGGGAGGGGATCCAGCTAAGTGGATATGACTGGGTTTTAAGCCAAAGGCTCTGTGTACTGTTACCTGTGGAGTTACAAACAGATAATGCTTGAAGCCAAAGAGGAAAAGAGAAACGCCTAATATGAGAGCTGCAATTTTTACTCATTTGCATTTCTCAGGAGATAAGATGGAGGCCCAGTTTTAATGTGGGGAGAAAAAGGAGCTTCTGCACGCCCACTCTGCAGTCAGAGCCTAGTCATGGCACTGACTGGGCTTCTGCAGTCACTTTGAAGGCACAGCCTCCTCCAGACCCATGAATCATTACGCCCAACACAAGGAGCTGAAATAGACAAAGATGAAGCAAACACCAAAATGCCCTGATGACACAAATGTGTCCATAACTTGCAGGATTCCCCATCTCTTGACAGGCGCACTTGCATACTCGCCACCACAAATCCTTCCATAGCAGAAGTGGTGAGAGGAAGTGGGTGAGAGTGAGATGTCCCTGGGCTGGAAACAGGCCAGTGAGCATGAATTTGAAGGACATCAACAGTCCACAGGAATCAGTTCCCAGTTTGGTTCATGCCACTGGTTCATGGCATGGCTCTTACTTTTTGTCGACCTCTTAACGCTGAAGTGCTCTTCAGAAGTAACGCTGAGATGAGCCTTAAACTCTACGTAACCCTGTATTATTCAAGCACATACTACATGCTTATCACTTTTAACTCAAACTTTTGTAAATATGCTCATTAACAAAAACAAAAAGCACCAATAAGGAGTTTTTGAAAATGATTGAAACATTATATGTTGTGAAAATATTATAGCGAATGGATACATTAGTTGGAGAAGACCTTGTTGGGCTCCCTCTTGCCAGGATACAAGATGAAATATAGTTGGACTAGGAGGCATAAAGGATCCATATGGCATCCACAGATACATTTAACAACAGATGTTACAGCTGGGCTTGTAGCTCCTGCATAATCATATGATGCTGAAACTGGTGTCCCAGTTGGTCCCATAAATGCTTGTTTACAATTTTATGCCCTCATCTGACAAGAGCCAGTGTCAAATCAGACCACACATGTAATCATTCACATATCTGCCTGAGTTGTACCGCAGTCTGACAGTGCATGTGTTGTATTATTAATTTTGAGAAGGGGGTAGGCTTATGCCACTAGAGAATTCCCCAAATACAGCACAGCAGCTTATCATCATTATTAACCTAAGCCATAGATATATTCTATTCAATAATAATGCACCAGAACAAAGATGAATTATGTTCAGTTTGAAATAGTTTTCATTCTCTGAAATGATTCGCTTTTTAAAGATGACTGAGAAGTTCATTTGTGTAAATAGTTACTGTAGCAACCAATACAAATATCAAATATTAGGTTTTCATCAAAATTTGATGATTTTTTTTTTTTTTTACTGCTGTAGTCTGTAAGAATTCTGCTCCATTTTCAAGTGGCAAGCACTATATGAGAGTAGAGCTCCAGTGATGTGCAGGGTTTTTAGACTGGCCTTATTTATAATGGATGTGGGGTCTCAACAGGAGATGTTTGGACATGAGTTAAATTTGCATAGTTGTTGAACTAAATAATTCCACAACATTTACCCCTGTAATTGAGTTTGAGCGTGCACCAGAATTTTCAATTCTAGCAATGATGCTGCCAACTACTGAAGGTTTCTGAACTTGTTACTTTTTCATTCTTTGCGAGTTTGCATGTCTGATGTTAACATTTGAAATAATTACTGAATTATTCATTTTAGTTACTGAAAAGTTTAAATAAAAACAGACCAATAAGCCTAGGATTCAGGTGTCTTAAACAACCATTTTTTTCAACATAATCTGAAAATGATTGCTTCCCACAGGCAATCATTTCAATATATTTAGTAAAAGGGGGTGAAGTATCTCTTAACTGCCATAAAAGTGAGTACTGTTGTTTTCTAAGCACAGGAATATGTGTCAAAATGATTTTCCATGACACAAACAGAAGTGAAATGTGATGTGTTAAAAAGCATTCGCCAAATATCCTTGGATGTGAAAATTGTTCCCCTCAGCTCTGCAATGACTAAGTTGTCATTACTTATTTGTTATGCCCTCAGCCTGAGCCTTTTTATGTTGTAATGCTACGTAACCAGTCTCTTAGAGGGCCAAGTGGGGTCAGCGCACTGCTCACATTACTTGCTTTTTATAATGCCAATGATGGAGAACAAAGGATTTTTGCCAAACTGCTTAATTGAATTGCAGGAAGGTTCACCTTAATCTTGTGACAGTCATTTAAGTGCTGAGATATGATTGAATTAGCTTGCTGTTAACATTCCACCTCTGAACACAGAGCCCCTTGTAGTGTTAAGTGCTACAGCATGATGCTGCTTAGCAAAGAGGGTCTCTCTTAACCCCTTCCTGTCCCCTGTTTCTTTATTGCTTACTGCAGCTTATTGATATTTCAATCCTTTTTAAAGCATGTGTTTATTTATTGAATACTTTTTGAGTTTCAGTTGAACAACATCTGGCGGAAAGATATCCTGACATTTTACTTTAGAGTTTGCTGGTATAATTCAGATTTCATTGTTTCATTAATGGTCCAAATGCAGCAAAATGGGCCCAAAAAACAATACTACCACCACCGTGTTTCACGGTTTTAGATGAAATTTGTGCAGAAATTTAGAAAGTTCTAAGGGTTCATAAACTTTCAAGCAACACTTCATATCCTATGCTTTACCTTCATATGTTGCAAATCATCCATTAGCATGCATTTGCAGTAGTTTAAAGATAAAATTGACTTTAGGACTAAATAGGATAAAATGCCCAGAGGGATTGTTTGTGGTTTCTGACATCTAATATAACCACAATTCCTCTCAGTATGTGAGCTTAATTTCCCTGAATTGGTTTTGTTAGTTTTTTCCTGTTGCTGCATGAGATGTTGCTGCTGGAAATACCATTGATGTTGGAATTCTGTTGTGATAAGTCTTTAGTATGTGAAAAATGTTGGAAGTGCAGATAATATTATTCTTGTTGCTATAATTCACTGGTATTCTCTTTATACATGAGTATAATCATAAGCAATTTTAGTCCTTTTTGCTAATACCAGGAGAGTTATTGTGTAGAAGTCCAGGGTGTGGCCTTTGAGCTTTGCTCTGCGTTCTGATGATGTAACTGAGCCTATTAGAGGTGGTGTGTATGGATGGCTGGAGGCCCAGCCGCAGTGAAAACCTTCTGCAGTTTTTGTGCCTCGAACTGCCTTCCAGCAAACAGAAGCAACAGCTGGAGTGGCAGATTAGCACGAGAGCCTATGTTGTTAGTGCTGAGACATTTAGCCACATCCAGTCTGCGAGCAAATCCTGAGCTGCTCTCACGTTAATTAGTTCAAATGCTGTCCAGATATTCAGCAAAGTAATAGCCGATAATGCTCTTACAGTGAGATGGAGTGAAGGATCAGAGCACATTCACTCTAATGCTCATAGCTGTGGTTTGTAGTGTCTAAAACAGGTGAATGAATGAAGATACACTTATATAACACCTTTCTAGGTGCCCAAGAATGCTTCACAATCACACTCAGCACGGCAACCAAACATCCAAGCACCTGGTTCACCCCGGACAGAGTGCCAATCCATGTCTGGACATACAGACTTACAGGGAGAACATGGAAGGTCCAACCTTCAATCCGAGAGCCAGCACTGGGAGACTAACATACTATCCACCAAGCCACTGTGCCACCCAATTTTCAGGTGCAGTGTTCAAGTCCCATTCACATTCAGCTGTATTTGTGTCCAATACAATAATAATGAATATTATTAACATATGATTCATAAATAAGGGCTCAAGTGAATGTGTAGATGCCAGTTTTGACTGGTAGGAAACAACCATCAGCTTACTTTTGTGGTAAACCCCCTATTTCAGATGCTCAACTCTGCTTGCTTATAGGTGTCAGTAGCTGTGTCCATATGAACTTGCTGATGATTCATTAAAGCCAAATATCCAATAGCGAAATGCAGTCCAAACACGGATGCACATACACTGTGTGGAAGTGTTGGGACACATGCTCATCAACTCATCCCCAACTCGATGAGTTGGACATATCAAAAATGTCTTTGAGTTGCACTCAATGCGCACAGATGTAGAGCTAAATTTCATGGCCTGAAAAAGGGGCTGACGTAAAGGTCATACTTGCAGACCTTATACTAATGTGATGCATTTCTAAATATAAGAAAATGATGTATGATCTTGGTAAAACCGCCTGTGTTTGGATCAGTGTGGTGTTTCTGTGGGTTTCTAATGATTTATATAGAACTGTGTGCTAGAAAAGGGGTGTTAAACTACATCCACTGCAGGTTTACCTTCTAAACAACCAGCAGTGACACTTGATTCCACTCGTTTAGTGAACTGGCTTGTCTGCAGACAGCTGAATACATGTGCTTCCGTTTGGCTGGAATGAAAATGTGCAGCCACACTGGCCCGCTGTGGATATGGTTTAACACCCCTAGATGATAACATCATCAGAATGATGGCCACTTTTCACACACAAATACTGCACTGATCCAAAGACTGGTGCTTTTAATTCAATTTTAATTTAATTTAATTTAATTCAAGCAATTCACACACCTGGCATTAACAATCATTTGATCATATTATCTGGATAGTTTCTGAATATACTTTTTTACAATTTTAAAATGTTTTTGTTACCTGATACGAGAGGAATATTCACACTGTTCTCATTTTCAACTACCAGGTAGTTTCGCTCTGCCCATTTTCATTTATTTTACTCCAATATGGGATACACATAGTGCTTTATTAATATGTTGGTTAGTGCTATTAATAAGTTTGTTTCATTTTTTTCCTCCATATTATATTTTTTCCCCAAATTCCATTACATTTTTTGTCCCTTTTCTGTTTTGTGTTCTTTTGCCAATTGCATTATTTAATCCTGTTGGCTTTATACCCCTCTATTGCATGGCTGACATTAGGCATGGTGCAAATATGCTGATATTTATCTGCTCCAGAGAGTCCTATTGTATTGACAGACAAGCCAAGTGGAGTAGACAAGTGTGTGTGTTCATTTGCACATTTAAATTCAATTGTTCATTCGTTTTGTTTTGTTTTTTTCATTTTTTGTCAAATTCCGTTCCATTTTTTTCTGCCAAATATCATTTTGTTTTTTCTGTTGCCACTTGTATAATTTTGTGTTTCTTTTTTTCTCCATAAAGGAAAAATGTACGATTAAATATGTCATGGAAATCATCAAGCCCTAAACCTGGTGAACTTTGTGTATCTTTTCACAATATATATCTCAGAACAACTAATATATTGCAAAGTCAGTTTTTCCAGTATTTTACAGCAGTAATTTGTAATCATAATTCATAATCCGATCACAATGTATCCTGGGGGTGTTTACACCTGGCATGTTATATGGACATGTGAAATCAGGATATGATCTGGTCACCAAATCTGCATGATAATTTCAGGTGTAAACATAGTGTGTCCTGCTCAAACCACTCAAATGACCATTGCACTAGCCCACAGAAAGAAACCCATAGCTAACAACACATCACACACAGTGAGTGTGTCCTGTTTCAAACTAGATTTGTGCCGAGATTAGATTAGGTTTCTTCTTTTTTCCCCCTTTTATATCCAGTTCACCGTTTTCTGTGGATATCAGGTGTACTCACTGATGCTTAATCCACTGTTATTTGTCATGAATTTTCGAGAGCATTTACATGTACTTGTATCATTGCACCTTCACTGATTACTTTCTTCTCTCTCTCGTTCAGATGGTCCATGCACATTACTCACACATCAGCCCAGCTTCACTCTATTCATTTTCATTTACGCCTGATTTGATTAGTCAGGGGGAATAAATGGAAATGTGCAGGCTTTAAGTGAGATGTAATGTAATCAAAGCTCAGCTTTCACTCCTAGTTGGGGAGAAGCAGCAAGCGTGGCGAGCCCCCAATGAGAGCTGAAGCTCTGCTGGCCTGAGAGAGTTGTAGCAGTGACAGAGTGAGAGGACCAGGCATCCATCATGATTAGGGGGTTCCAGAGACAGGATGGTCTCCTACTACTCACACATGCGTGCACACACACACACCTAGGCACGCACGCACACCCACACAAACAAACACATCCAAACACCCTGTGAGAGGATGTGTAACAGTTGAAAAAACCTCTCCCGCCTCTCACATCCACTCTGAGAGTTGTAACAGCAGGGCTGCTTGGCCCATCTGTTCAGTCCCCATTGTCCTCTCATGGATTTCCTTTGTTTACATTCTGAACGATTTTAGACTGCTTTTGTTCTTAACAGTGTGAAATCTCACTACAGTTTATTATTACTCTCTTTCCCTATGTATAGTTGCTGTCATAACAAAACAAAATCATTTAATTAGGGTTTGATCGATAGGTGTTTTTTGTTTGTTTGTTTTAGCTGATGGTGATTGTGAGTGAACAACCAGACTTATAACCAGTTACTAAGCCAACATTTAATTCCCTTGGATTTATAACATTCAGACTCTGAATCCAGATAGAACCTTATAATGATTCATTTTCCATAAATTTTAAGTTTAAGGAAAATTACTACTGCATCTAACTTCCTTTCTGATCACAATTTCATTCAAAACATTAAACTGTCATATTTTATATTCATTACACATAAAATGACATTTCAAGCCTATTTTTATTTATTTATTTATTTATTTACTCTTGATCAGTTTGGCTTATAGCTCATGAAATCCAGAATCTCAAAATATTAGAAAAAATAATTTCAAATTTGAATAGATTACTAATCACAGTATCAACGTTCAAACATAAAAGTTTGAAATATATCACTTTAAATGTAATGAATATAAAATATATGACCATTTAAGTTTTTAATTATTTTTTTCAAAAACCTTCTTTACAGTATTCAATTTTTTGAGATGCAATAATATGGGAATACAATTACTGCCCAAAACAAACATTAATGGAACATAATAAATATTAAACTAAAATGAAATGAAAGAAGTTACACTTATGTAGCATCTTTCAAGCCAATTGCAGCCAGTGTACTCTATGGCAGAAATGGCTTTCTACCTGGAAGACTGCATCGAGCACAAGCGGGGTTCACCCAGGACAAATTTCCAGTCCATATCTGGGCATACATACATTCACATACATATACACACACACATTCACACACAGCAGAGCAATTTAGAGTCACCAGTTCATCTGACATCCATGTTTTTGGACTGTGAGGGTAAATCCAGGGAAAACCCATACAGACATGGAGAGAACATCTAAATTCCACCTAGATAGGGCCTTGAACTAAAGACCCCAGTGCTGAGATGAGAACATATTCAAGGAAAAATATTATTGTAGATTGGTCTGTATTGAAGCTTTCATGTTACTATATATAATGAGTGAAAAGGGGAGCCCTTTGTGTTTATAATCTTCCTTAAAGAAGAAGCTACAGAGGCTTTTTCTCTTCCATGAACTTTCACCATATTAATGTGCTATTTTATTCACCGGCTTCTCAGTAGAATTTTCGGTTCCATCTGAAACAGCGGCTTCAGGCATAAACACTGGTTTGGGGCTAGTGGTGCATCATGCACTAGTCATATTTGTTTGGCTGTGCTGTACACGTTGAGCTTTTTGCCAAATGGCTATGAGGTTCAGCCTCGGCATGGTTCCATCCCTCCACTCTGTCTCAAACAAGGCTGACTGGTTTCACTCAACACATGGTCTAGGTTTCAACCAACTCTTAGCATAGGTGGATGAGACATTGCATTTTTTAGAAGTGCTGAAGCTTTGACTGGTTGTATTTGGTATGTCATGTTTATTTTGACCAGTCTAGTAAGGTTGTGGGCAGACATTCAGCCAGTAGTTTGTTCCTGTCATGGTTTTATTAAACATATGCATCACACATTCATATTTTAAATCAGTTATAATAAGCCAATTCTGAATATCAGTAAAGATTTTAATATTTAGGTTTATGATCATTAAAAAATGAGTCTGTCATTATATTTTATATTCACAAATAAGCTTTTTAACGATATTCACATTTTTGGGAGATGCAGTAGTATATGTGCACTTGATTAATTTGATTATTAGCCCAGAACTTTACTGTAACATTAGCTGATACAGTGTTCGTTGATTCCCTGCTTTAATGCGCGCTGCTGCTCTGAAAGGACTTGTTAATTAGCTGAATAATTGAACCAAGGGAAAAGTGAATCCACTAAATATGCAGAGCAGGGGGGTGCCAGGGCAAGGTTTGAGGAACACTGAGCTAACATAAGAGAATGGGAAGAGAGAGTGACTTCAGTTGTGTCTGTTGTAGTCCTGGCCATGCATTGGAGGCAGTCAAACTCAGACATTATAGACAACGCTTAAACACTTGGGAGCCTGGACACCTATATTCTCAGGAAAGAAAGTACCAAACTATCACTGGAGCAGTAACCTTGATACTACTTTTAGACCATGTTGGACTGCATTAGTACTAGGACTGAGTGATCTATATCAATATTTATATCTATTTTGGGATATCAACAGAGCACAACGACACACACCATGAAGTGTATATGAGAAATGATTTTTGTCCATATCTCCCAGCCCTAATTATTACCTTTGACAATTATTTGCAAATCAACTTTGCATTGGTATGGGTTTCAATGTCGGACCAAACTACGACAAGTGGACTCAAACTATTCCAGCAAAAATGTATCAAGCACCCAGATCTCTATGTCCTGGCAAATGTGAATTGGTCATGCAGATTCTTCCTTTAAAACATCTGTAAAATTTGACATTCTCTGGTTTCCTATAGCTGACCATTAGATTCAAAACCTTAAGACTAGCCTACAAATCCACAAATGAGCCAGCCCCTCCACACACGATGACAATGGTCAAAACCTGCTTTGTACAAAGAGATCTTTGAGTATCAAATACAGCTCATCTTGAGCCACCATCCCTCAAGATACATGGAAGACAAGCAACCAGACTCTTTTCCGTCCTGGCGCCAAACTGGTGGATTGAACTTCCCCTGGGGGCCTGGACAGCTGAGACACTTGCTTATACAGTCCCTCACAAGTTCTGTTGCTTATCCGTGTTGTGGAAACAAAAGCTCATAACCTGACTTTAAATTCATCCATTGGTTTTAGAAATGACTCATATGAAAGCTGAAACCCTCCCAAATGAGGTTTAATTTACCATACTGAATGTAACCCCAGACCATGATCTTTCCAACACCAAACTTAACTGTTTTCTGGGTGAATCTTGGATCCATACGGGCTCCAGTAGGTCTCCTGCAGTATTAGAGGTGGAAATGCTGTAATTCAACTGAAGATTCATCTGAGAAATCCATCTTCTGCCACTTTTCCAGCGTCCGTCCGTTTAGCGGGCTGTGGGCCTTGGCAAATGCCACACAGTTTTTTAATTGCTTTTTGTTTAGTGCTGACTTCTGGGAACTGATTCGACCATGGAGGCCATTTCAAGACAGAATCCTACAAACTGTTCTAGTTGACACAGGGACTTGAGGTGACCAGGCCTGGTGGAGCTCTACTGCAGTGGAAAAGGGGCTGGCTTTGGATTTTCTAACCAACAAAGTTCCTCCTGAGCAGTTGCCTTGCGGGGTCTGCCAGACCTGGGCTTGTCAAAAACATCTCCAGTCTCTTCAGATTTTTTTTTTTTAATTTTTTGTACTTGACGCTGAGACACATTAAAGGTGCCAGACACCTCTGCAGTGGATCTGGTCTTCAGCCTCTTGATAATCAAGACTTCGGTCGCAGGGTGGATTTTTGGCATGTTGTCAAGTTGCAGTTCAAGTGAAGGTCTGGGGTGCTGGGGTTCTTTTTATACACACCCACTAATTAACCGATCAATTAGTGAGCACAAGTGAGGCTGTAAACTAGGCTTGGGTGCATTATATGACAAGGCGACAAAATGTTTGTCTTGCCAAAATCTGACCTTTCTGTATTCATTAAATGATCAATATTTCTGCAGTGAAGTGAATTTTATTTCCGTAAATTAAACCTCATTTGGGAGGGTTTCAGCTTTCATATGAGTCATTTCTAAAACCAATGGATGAATTTAAAGTCAGGTTATGAGCTTTTGTTTCCACAACATGGATAAGTGACAGAACTTCTGTCAGGGACTGTATGTCTTGTGTGATAAAGTGTAATGTATTGAGCACTGGGTCTTGAGGTATCCCTTCCGACATCGGGGTATCTCTGGATTCCAGCCTCTACAAACTACTGAAGGATATTTTCTGAGTGAAGAGCAAAGCACTTTTTTAAGTCGCTCTGGAAAGGAGCCTTCGATAAACCTTTACTTATTTACCCACCCTTTAATCATTTCAATATTTTGCTCTTGTCATCTTGATTCAAAATCAAGTACTGCATGCATGCCTCACAGCGTGGTAGGAAGTTAATTGTCTGTGTCATGCTGTACACCTGTCTGAAAACATCTGTACTCATTTTTTCTCCCCATTCACTTATTCAGATTTAAATTTAGTTTGTCCCCTGTCTAAACGTGTGTGTGTGTGTGTGTGTGTGTGTGTGTGTGTGTGTGTGTGTGTGTGTGTGTGTGTGTGTGTGTGTGTGTTGCCTTATGTTGTTTGTGACTCTGATTGTTGTTGACAGATGGGTACTGAAACCGTCATGATCACAGCATAAAGTTTCCTACATCCTTTATATTCTTCCTGAAAGAGGAAACATGACACTTCTATTGTGTTCCTCAATTCTATTTGCGTATTGATGTTTCATTATTCGGTTGGTATTTCTTTTATTTGGAAAGGAGTCCTCAAATCATCTCAGTCAACTCACGATGCTTAACCAACAGCAGGAGAGGTTAATCCAGTGCGCACCTTCTAGCTGCTTTCTAGCTGTTTTCTCTTTTCCACGGCTTCTGAGAGATAGCATCTCCCTACGAAAAAAGATAGGCAGTGTGGGAAGCTCAAAGAGCAAGGAATGGTGGAGAAAGACATCAAAGACAGATGAGCACACACCGAGACAAGATCTCATACATCCATTCAAATCACAAGGAGGGGGTGGGTGGGGGTTGGGTTGGTGTTTATGTGCCTGGCTGCTGAAGGACGGTCTGACTGATCCTTGCACCATAGTGGGAACTACAGTGTGAAGTGCATAGGGCTCTAATGAGGTAGTCTAATGAGACCAATCAGTGGTTAGAAGAGAGTCAGGAAGGACTTTGGGTTTATGGCTCATAATACAATACTGTACTCTAATTAGGCTGACTTACCCAGACTCTGAAGTTTTACTTTGTTCTCATCTTCTATTCAAAATGACAAGTTATATTAATGGAAACGTGCTTCAGAATATGTGGACCCACTTTCATTAGGACAGTTTTCATATTGCTGTTGAAATGGACTTCATGAATATTGTGTCTTATGAATATTGCCTACACTCTAAAATGTCGATCATTTGCTCATGAATAAAATGTTACTTGCGTAATTCAGCTAAAAAACACGCTGTACTCTTACAAATCAAGTAAATTCACCACATGACTTTTTTGGGGCTTGTTTTTTTTTTATTTGTTCACATTCTCACTCGCATTGACTTTTACTCAGAACAAATATAATTCATAAGACACCGTAAGCATTCTGCAAATCATGTTGTGTATTTGATTTGTGCTTGCAAAATTATATTAGATCATGTGACTAATCTGAAGAAGAATTTGTGTTGAAACTGTCCTTTGGCCTTTTCCCTCACAGTTCTGCAGTGGGAGTTGGTTTCTATGGAAACAGCGAGACCAATGATGGGGTCTACCAGCTGACCTATTCACTTTACAACGCCAATCACACTCTGGGTGGTATCGATAGACTGGTAAGAGTCTGTGTTCCATTATGTGTTTCATATATCTCTCTCTCTCTCCCTCTCTCTCTTTAGATGTGTATAAGAGACAGCTCTCTCTCTCTCTCTCTCTCTCTCTCTCTCTCTCTCTCTCTCTCTCTTTTATAAATTGTCACACAGCCACTGTTGCCTGAGGGGTAAAAATGCACACCCACTGAAAACAACAAGGGGCTTAAAGTTTTTGAGAAACGGGTAGGAACAGAGTAATAGGTGTGTGTGTGAGTGTGTGGAGGAGGGGGCTCAGAAAAATGCATTAATCACAGTTAGAAGTCTGGGAAGAAATACCAATCTGACTTGATGGGGATTAAAAACTTTGTATTTGTGTTTCTGTTCACCAACAGGGATCTTTAATATGAAGGTGGTAGGTGAAGGGATGGAGGGCGGGAGGGATGGGATGGAACGGGATAGACAGACGGATACACCATGTATATCTAAGCAGTACATGTTGCATAGTCCCCATGTTTGAAACGCCCTGTAGTGTCTATTCCACATTATTGTTTTCACACACTCATCTTTAGGCCTTTTGCAGCTTCTTCCATTTCCACTCATTCATCTGTGAAAAACATTACACAGCTCTCAGATGACTTCTCCGATAGTCTACACTGGAATTACATTAGAAACCTTCATGGACTCAAGTGAGTTTCATCAGAAATCAAGAAAAACAAGAAGATGTATGCTGTTGTACTTATAGGGGATCCAACTGAGTTTAGTAGAATGAGAAATTGTAGAACCTTCACAAAGAGGCCTATGTCGTTTGAGAAGCCAGTGTTCTCACATTCACTTGTTAAAAGGAATTTCATCCATGTACAGTACTGAACTACAGCCAAAGATATAGGTACAATTATAGGTGCAAAAGTTATTGGTATAATTTAAATTAAATTAAATTAATCACAAGATTCTGTGTAGTGTGCTGGCTGTGAAGCGTCCTTGGATATCTAGAGTGCAACTAATTAACTACACTCACTGTTCTTTTTCTCCAGCGCAACACACCCTAATGACCACAACACGACCACTGTGTCAGTATCACTGCATATGTACACTACCGATTTAGCCCACTTTGGGTGTTCTTAATTTTTTGCCGGTAGTGTATATTGATAAGTTTTAAATGAAATTAGAGTAAGGGAGTGAGAGTAGAGACTTAATCCATATCTTATCATAAATAAAATGTAATCACCTTCCGAATATTTGCACCGTATTGCCTTGTTTACATTTCTAAATAAAGCAGCTAACATGTCAGTGTTTTATGTGGGGAAAAACTTTGTGTTCAAAATGAATACTAATTTAAAAAATTCATAAACTGGTACAATTTAGGAATAACTCAGTTGGTTTGCAATGCTTTACTTGTAATTACTGATGAGTAATCTATAGGGTGTAACAGATGTTCACAAGTCACACATAAAAGTCCAAGTCACAAGACTTTACACAAGTCAAAGTCAAGTCATTGGTTTTTAAGCTAGAGTCTAAGTCAAGTCTCAAGTCAGACTTTTACACAAAGCACAATATACAGATACACACATACACAAGTTATTGTTATTCAGGAATTCAAGTCAAGGTGCAAGTCATTATGGACGTGTAGTGAGTCAAGTCTGAAGTCTATTTGTATGCAACTTAAGTGTGACTCAAGTTCTCGCCATAGAAGAATCATAACTCGAAGAACTATTTGACGTGCATGAGTGTGCTTCTTGATTTTGAATGACCAAGCTTTTTGAGAAACACCTGATATCTTTATATGTCTTTATGTGTATATATAGCCCTCTAATTCTGAAAGCACATTGACAACAATTGTTGTAAAAGCGGCTGAAAACTGAGGTGAATGTGAAGGAAAATGATTTTGGGATGAAGTCGTTTAGAAAAACAACTGCCTCTAGACAAAGCCAGTGGATCCTTTTCTTTTTTCAGCCTCAGTTTTCTCTGCAGCTGTCTGCATTGTGTGATAAGCTGATGGCTATCTCGGGAGAGCCCGTCCTCTCCTACTGCCGATTGAATGGCTACGCTGTGTTATCAAGACTCAAACTCCACAACCCATTTCCTTTGTAATTCCAGGCTTGTGGCATTTTAAAGCATCGAGCTGGCAGCCGCATGTCCTGGTGTGGATCTGCTCACTGGTTTGCTGGAATGCAGCAGAGGAATGGCTGGGCTGCCTGGATATCAGAGCCCCACTCACCTCACCCTTACCAATCTCTCTGGCAACCTGTCGACCAGCTTTGCTCAGCCTCTTTTATACATGGCCCACATCACTCAGCAGTCCCTGGCCACTTCCATGCTCTTTAAAGTGCGAGTTCAGACAAAAATCTTTTTTCAATTTATACAACTTTCCCCATAACTCTGTATATTTCAGATATAGTTGGTGAGACCAGGGCCATGTGATGCCCTTATTTTTGTACTGGAAACGAATGTAGCTGAGAACGAATAGAAAATTAGTCTAATTGGTTATCATTGTGTAAACCATTTGTTTTATTTCTGACATGGTGCCTTCCTACTACTGAGTAATTAAAGGTTCCTAATCTTAAATTAAAATTTCTTGTATTTTATTTTCATCCTGAGGTTCACTTATTGAACCAGAGATCGGCAATTTTCAGGCAGTTACATGCTGTTTCCTAGGCTTCATATCGCAAGATCAGAATAATTTTATGTGTGATGAATAATTTGTGTGTAATCCAGCTTGGAAAAAACCTAAACTTCACTCATTTCCAGCTGAATTAAATCTTAAAGGATAAATCTTTAAATGTTAAAGGAGCCTTCCATGGCATATTTACTGCTCTGTCCACATTTGCATTCTCAACCTGCATGCAGAATCTGACTGACCAGTGAGAGGGATTACAAATGCAAATGTTTAACTTCTCTTAGCTTTTACATCTCAAAGGAAGACATATTTTGACAAAGTAATTGTATGTCAAACTATGAAAACATCCCACGAAGTTGGCCGAAGGTTCTAGTGGTTAAATATTTCTATATTTTCTGTCAGTTTCCAGCAGCATGGTCCTGTTGTTTTTTTGTTTTTTTTAACTGTTCCGTTAAAGGTGCCCTATAGTGAAAAACTGTATTCACCTTGGCATAGTTTGTTGGTGAACCAGGCCTTGTGACTGCATCTTTGCCTAATGACACTAGCTGGTGTGCAAGAAAACAATAACACAGAACACAAGCTTGCCTAGTCTAATAACAGTTCAGATAAGGTTATTCCTGGATGGATGCTAAAAATACTTACAACATTCTTGTTAAATTGCTAAAATCAAAGCTATGACTATACTAACATTGTGGCAGGACATTGTGTGACTCACTGCACTGGCTTTTTTTTTTTAAATAGCCAATCAGGGCAGAGCTCATCAAATTTTAAGTGGTTCTGAGTTGGGTTGGGGTTGTGAATACATGTGTAAAACCACTTCTATGGATGCTATATGTCCAAATATTTGGACCCCTTCAAATGAACCCAATTCAGCAAAGTTATACCCACTGCTGACACAGATGTGCAAATCCATATAAGTATAGACCCTGTAGGGAAGTACTGCCAATAGAATAGGACTCTGTGGAACATATAAACATGAATCATTTGACACCATGGCTAATGCCAGGCATGGACTACAGGGGTATAAAGCCCCAGGATTGAACTGTGAAGCAGAGGAACTGTGCTGTCTGGAACAACTGTGCTCCTTCCAAAGCTTTTTAAGAAAAGCAGTCTGGGCTGAAACACTTTATAAATTCAACATGAATGGCCTGTTTAAACTGTATTAGGCTGAATTAATAAGTAAACGTGAACGCAGTGTTTTTTATGACCTTACAATGCAGTTGAAACAGGATGCTTTTCCCACCTACTTTAAATATAGACTGAATAAATGAAATATCTTAATTGGAAAGTGAGTGGGACATTCCAGATAATTTAAGTGCTTGCATCTGTGGTTTCTGTCACTGATTGACATACTGCTATTTATAAAAATACATTATAGAAATATGGTCCTAATTTCAACTAACAGCAGATTATAGTGGAATGAATGCATTTTTTTGTTAACCTACATTTTCTTATTGATAAGAGAGTATCATAAAGTGCCAGAAACAACATAAGCGAGCTTCCAATATTTGTAACAGCATTAATTTCATATATCTGCTGCATCCCTTAAGCAAATTTCAAATTTGAATATGTATTTGTTTATGGAGGTAAGGGGAAAATTGTGTAAGATTGATTTTTGGACAGACTACTGCTTTAAGAGTGCTCCTACATATCTATATTCTCTATATATCTATATTGTGATATATATCTATATCTATATTCTAAAGCCCTCCAGGTTCCGGGCCCTGTGCTATCTCTTATTGCTGCAAAATCAAGTGGACCTAATGTAAATCAAGTGGAAGACGTGCTTTGAGAAAGAATAGCACAGGTGCACATCTTCATATGTTTACGGGGGCAAAGCTGGAGGGCACAACTGATTTTGTGAATGTGCAGCTGATTGCTGAAGTAATGCACAGCATTAGACTCTCCCTATTCGCTGAGTATCAGTTTCATTTTAGGCATTTAAGACAGAATCAGATTATTTTTACATACTTATTTTTACAAGCACCACAATGGTCTGGGAGTCCTGAGAAGCACCAGAAATGTCCCTTTGGAGACTTAAATATATGACTTGGTTTGAAGCTAAGCTTGGATAGATCCCAGGGGTTGTAAATGGAGGCAGGCTACAAGCATCCTAATTTCCTGTGGGACAAAATGGAGGAACTGGACAGATGGGCTTGCACTGCATCTCTAGATTGCTTGTGCCCTGTTGCAGGAGGTGGTTTACCTATCTAGTGCAGAGGGAGAGCTATACATAAACCCATAGTCTCTGTTACAAACAGCTTGGGCAGTACCACTAGAATCATTAAAACTGATTAAATCTAGAATGGACTTTAATGGAAGCTATTGCTGCAAGTAAAGGTTTAGTACAACTGATTAGGTAGGTGAGAATGCATTGGCTTCAGAGGCACAACATACAATTTACGTGGTCTTTCTACTGAGGACAGTTTTGGCCTCTAAAAAGCTATTTAAAAGCTCCATGTGTTTTCCTGAGTTAAAGCACTCTGATGAAAAGAGCATTGTGCTTCACATTTGTTTATTACCTCCCTCTAGTCAGGCCTTTACTCTACCTGGCTTTAAAAGCCCCATCAACGTTCACTGGAGATGAAAAGCCTGACATATTCGACAGCTCCTGTATGTTCCTGTTCCTTTGACAAACTGCAGGCAAACACACAGAGATAAACAAAAACAGATGTTTACAGTGCAAATAAAAGACATACCTTTGAATAAAACATACTTTTGTTATTCAAGAAAGACTTTTATATCAGTTCTATATCAAGCCTCGATTGATTGTCCTCCATAGAACCTTCAACAGATGAGCTTTTCTGTTCTATTCATTACTAAAGTGCTTTTAAGGGGCTTATTTCTGGTGTTTTCCTCGAGTCTGCTTGAGAATATGTGAGCGTTAATGCATTTGCACACCTTTTTATCCCCTAGAATCAAACAGGCTGGTTTTGTTACTGTGTTTTGTGTCTAACACTGATACCCTATATGTCCAAATGTCTGCAGATTCCCCTTTTAATGCATGCATTCAGCTACTTTAAATTGCACTCATTGCTGACACAGATGTGCAAATGCACTCACAGTGTGTCTGCATCACTTTCTGAAGCAGGTCAACATGAACCTAATGCCAGACATGGCCTAGAGGGCTATAATGACCCCAGCATTGAGATGTGTTCTGTGGAATGATTGTGCATCCAATTCTTTTGAAAAGAGTTGGGGAATTGTGGATGAGGTGGGGTGGTGACCATCCAACATCCTGACCTCTTGTCACTGAATGCAATCAAGCCCTCACAGCAATGCTCCAGAATAGTAGAAAGCCTCCCCTGGAGAGTAGAGAGATTTACTCCCAACAAAAACAGGATAAACTATCTTCAGTACCCTTGATTTTGGAATAAGCAGCGACTGAGCAGGTGTCCCAATACTTTTGTGCATATAATGTATCTGTTGTACTTGGCTGCCTTGTATTGTGTCCCATTTAGATATATTTTAGGTTGAAACTGTCCTTATTTTGAGGGTAAATGGGACAGGCTACACTGGCCTAAATTGTAGATACACAGTGTGGTCCTTTAACCGTATCATGTCAGTGGTCTTCTCAGGTGTGGCCCCTTTAATTAAACTGAGAAACTCTGGTTCAGAATCTGGGCCAGTTGGAGATGCACTAGAGGCAGAGAGTATGCAGTGTAGTGCTCAGGCAGTCCAAAATGGATCCTCTCTGTCTGTCATCTCTCTGGGGCTTTGGCCCATATTCATCGTGTGCCTCTAAGAGTTTAGATTTTTGCGTTGCACATATCCATTAATAAATGACAAAGTCAAAACTAATTCAAGATTAGCACTCTCAAGAAGTTTGATAACAACGACTGTCTCACTTTCATATGCATTGAAAATCATAACCTCCCCTCCATCTAATCTTGACCCTGCTTCCTCAATATGGCATTCTCATCTCTCCAGCTACATTCTGATGATTCTAATGGCTCTAATGGCTTTCCTGGCTCTCTCAGGTGGCCAGCACCCTGATGAGCATGCAGACGCAGCTGAAGGAGCACCTGGCACGGCTAGAAGAGATCTTCTCACCTCAGCGCAACTACATCCAAACCTTGAGTTTCATACAGCAGATGGCTGACAACATCATTCGCCAGCTCAATGGCTTGCCAGATATCAGCAAGGCCAGACACGACCTTGCGAACGTCGCTGACCAGGCCAGCTACATCGAGTACTACAGGTGACTTGCTCAAAAATCTAGATTATTTTTGCAGGTTTGGAGAGGTTCAAGTTTACGTTACTTACCCCTCACAGACCACACCAGTAGAATGTGATTAGTCATTTTGCATGTTAGTCTAAAATAGCCTCTTTCTGTCAAAGCAGGCAATTCTTTGATCTCACCAGTTTATATTGTGAAAGCCACTTGCCTAAAATGAGCAAAAGTACCCAAAGCCACTTTAAAGTATTACTTTTGTCAATGTTGCAGAGTGAGGCAAGCGTGCGTTGATTTAGATATGAAGTTTGTGCAATGCATTGCTTGTAATCCATGATCAATGGGAGCTTGTTACCGTTCAAAAAATGTTTTCCCATTTTGACATAATTTTAATAGCTACAGCTCCCATTATTCAGTATGACTTGACTTCTCTTCATATTAACACATTTATGTAAAGTAAAGAGCAACACCAGCAGCCTTTTAGCCACACCTCTTTTGTCTGTGTACCTTTGGGGTTCTGGAGGAACAGCCGCTATTGTTGTGAGGGCACTGGCTACAGGCCTCATCCAACATCACTACTTCCAGCATTAGTATGCCTGCTATGGGCCACGTCCAGCATCCCTTCTGTAGTGCTAGTATGCTTGCTACGGGCCTTGTCCAACATTGCTATCTTGGCATAAGGCCATTCAGATGCTGGCTTCATCCAACATCTTTAGTATGGCATTAACACTCATTCAACATTGACATCATGTCATTTTTCTGAGATTCATTGACAAGTAGACATTGAGAACACAATGAGCTACCAGGTGTTACTGGTGTTGCTCTTTAAAGTGATAACTTCTCCCAAGACAATACCATATTAGTTACAAGGCTACAGTTCAGTGATAGTATCTTGACTGATACTGGACTTTGGTACATGGAAAATGATCATTTTAAAAAGACATATTCAGTCCCGTTTCCTGCTCTTTTTAATCCTGCAAAGCCTCACCTCCATGTGCTTAGCATATGATGGATCACAAGTCAGGTCACCCATACCTCTCCAACATCTCATGTAATGCTATTCACAAGGCTATTAAGAGGCTGAACTGACTTTTGGCCTACGGACAAGCCCCATTAACTAGCGCAGCATCATATCAAGGAGTCACTTCTACCATTGACCTTTAGCCAAGTGCAAAAACAGCCTCCCATTTCCATTGCCCTTTTGGAGCTGTTAGTCCCGGCCAATTGACTCGTATATCCTCTATGAAGATCACGTTGCCGTTTGTAGGCCAGTGTGTTATGAACTAGCAGTGGGCGTATTGATGAAGGGCTTGTATTTCCGATGGCCGGAGGTCCGTGGTATCGAGCGAGAACGTGCACACACTCTTAGCCCATTACTCACAGGGCAAATCAAATCAGCTACCCTCTGTGCTCCCTTGTTCTCTGTTTCTTTCACTATAAAGACATATGGACATATCTTTTGGTCTCATGGTGCAGAGTTGTGGCCACATTTGCCTGCTCTGGCAATTCTGTAGCATTCAAAAGCCAATATAATAACGGTGCAACCCTGAATGGATATGTTGTGTGCATGATTTATAAAGAAGCCTGTTCAGCTGTCATCATTTCTGTTTGACCTAACCTGATAAACAATAAATAGAGCACAAACAATAAATAGAGATGGCACAGTATCTCTTATTAAATATTGATAGTTTTTAGCTATTTTCAAGTGAAGCACTTCACTTAAGAGATCCATCTAAATGTATCCTGCTGTGTTGTTTTACTGTCATTCAGATAGTTGTACGGACTTGAATCCTGACTGTTTAGATGGGTAAGACTCAATATGTCCAGTGTTATTACAATATTGTAAAAAACTTGATTTATGATTTTAAAAGGGACGAAGTCTATGCACACGTATGATGGGATAATAAGAATTACAGCAGTACATATCTAAAACTTAAAATATATTCAATATTCAGTTTTTCATGAAAATGTGTCATTATCCAAGAGCCTAACTTTACTGATTGCCTTTTTTCTTCCATTTCCCATAGAGTCTGGAACAAAATATGACCACATGGAACTCCCAGTAGAGAGATTTTTGCTTTATTTATTTTCTTTTGAAAAAAGAATAAAAAAAATTTTCATACTAATGCTCATTTTAAAGTCTTGCATGTAGGCATTTACTTTTATATAATCAAATCCGATTATTTAAAATAAAGGATGATTTTATAATACTTAAAGGACATGTGCAAGATTCTAGAAAACCAATTTGAACCTGAATTCAAGTTGAATTTGAATTCAGCAACACCGCAACCACGCCCCAAGCCCATCCCCCATGCATGCACATGTGTTGCCAAGGTATCAAAACAGGCTTCTGTTTTCCTGTTCTGTTAGGCTTCAAGTTTGTGACGGTCTGAACTTTTCTTTTTGGACTGTTTTTCTGGCATCTCTACTTGTGTGTACAACAAGTTTTCTTCCACAAGCCCCATCCCTCCTTTCCACTTGTTCATGAACAGAAACACCCCCTGCTGTAGTAGTCGGGTTGAGACTCTTATGTTTTTCCTTATTTACAGCACCAAGGCTGAAGTAAAAGTACTGGACTTCAAACACTTATAACCATTTTCAAGTGTGCAAACATTCAATGAAATATACAAAAAATGTAAAGAATTGAAATTGTGCACATTTCCTTGTTAGCACACACATTTCCAAGTGCTTGTTAACGTTATAATATATTGTTGATTGTTGCTTACATTCCAATTTACTTTTGTCTTGCTGCAGTTCTGTGATTTTCATGTAGAGGTGAGCACTATAACACAAATGTAATGTGATGATACTTCAAGAAACAGTATATTTAGTTTTTAAATAGCTGATAAATTGGAGCCAATAAGAGTCAGTACTAGCACATAAAAATACACACAGTTTTTAATGGGTGACTGACCTAAACCAATATCTGTTACATGGCTGCAACAATATATGTAGTCCAGATGAAAGCACATTTTGCATGTTTGAAAGCTTCTTTGAATAAAATGTACTTGAATGCAAAATTGCTGCAAAAGCACTTTTCACTTCTAATCCATGGCAATTGAATTCTCCTATTCAATTACTGTGAATGAAATGATGCTGTTAATTGAAGCTCACTGCTATTATGTTTTTGTACTTATTCTTCCTGCCGTCACTTTTTTCTTTCAGCTCTCTGAAACCACTCTAGCGGGGAAGTGATTCAGCCACTAAATGTCACTCTTTCAAGCTTATTAGATTTTGTTTGTCACAAAGAACACTGCCTTTTACCAGAATAAAATATAGAAGTGGAATGCTATAAATGTCAGGGTTTATTGGCACCTCAGTTTGGCAGAAGCATCTGTAACTTGAGTTTCTTGAAAATCATCACTGTCAATAAAAAGTGGCGTTAGTGCATCCCTAAAAATACTATCAAATATTATGGCTGTGACCGAAATGGATCCCTATTTACATTTTAGGGCACTAATGAGAATGATAAATTTTCATCTGAGTTTCCAAATGTAAAAGTGGACATTATTTTGAGGGTGTTATAATCTCCCATAAATTCATTGGTATTTTATTATAAACATCGTAGCTCACTGCTTGAGTTGAATATGGACCAGAATGCCACTGTGAGGCTGTGGCTGAAATGGATCCCTAGTCCCTCATTAGTATTGCACTATATAGAGATAAAATGTTTAGTTTCGGACTGTTGCTCACCATCAACATGCATCTGCAGCTGTCACATACATAAGCACATGAGCTGTGTTTGAGCTTGGTACACACACACACACACACACACACACACACACACACACACACACACACACACACACAAACACGCACTAACTGCTTTAGCCTTGGCTATATGAGAGAACATCATCAGTTCCAGTTGTTTACTTTAGAGTGATGAGACTCACAATTGCATTCTGGTCCATATTCAGCTCACATAGTGCGCTACGATGTTTACTATACAGTGCCTATACAATATTCACCCCCTTGCCATTTTTTGTGTTTTACTACCACACAACCTGGAATTAAAATTGATTATTTGAGTGTTCACATCATTTCATATACAGAACAAGCCGCCAACTTTGAACATTTGCGTTAGCAGTTACTTTGAGTCACCGTTCTATTGGAAGGTTAACCTCCATTCCAGCCTTAAATCACTGACAGACTGAAATATATATTGACTATCCCTGTATTTAGCACCATTCATCCCCTCAACTCTGACCAGTTTCCCATTACCTGCTGCTGAAAAACATCCCCACAGCATAATGCTGCCACCACCAAGTTTCACTTGTAGTGATTTCATCTGACCTGAGCATCTTCCCACATTTGGGGAGTCGCCAACATGTCTTTTGGCAAACTCAGAATGAGTAAAGGCTTAAGGTTGCATGGACAGATATTTCACTTATATAATCACTTATATATATCACTTCACTTCACCAACTTAGAGTTTTGTGCAATGATTATAGTGCTTTCAAAATCACATTGGGATGATTCAGAGGCAAATGGCTGCCATACTCATTAGTTCCCTCAAACGTAAAAAGGGATCCATTACATTCTCAGTCTTAGTCTCGTTACTAAGCAACACAGTGGAACGAATAGACTGACGCAATTTGCTATTATAGCTAGCCACTAAACCAGTGATGGTTACGAGCCACTGGACACTGGACAAGTTCAGATGTTTTCCCCTAATGTTAATTAATTAATTGGAGCATTATGTTTGTAAGCAACATAATCAAGGACTATTCCATGAACAGCACAGAGCTTTGACTAACTTAAATTCAGAATTTAGTTAAATTCAGATATGTTTTGAAATGCATTGTTGATGAGGGGTTATCTGAATTCAGTCTATCCCTATATAAAGCAATACTAATGAAGGAATAGGGATCTATTTGGGTCACAGCTAATGAGTACAGATGGTTTTACTTGCTATAACTATAAATATCCTATTGGCCAGCTAGAACACTACCAGAACCTGATTGGATTTGTTTGACCTTCGATATCTGTTCCAGCATTATCGGCTGATATCATTCCCGGTCCAGATACTAGTTTTTGGATAGCTGCCATTTGAACACATGTTTGGTCCAGATTAAGTAGCGTCATTTTTCACTCTAGAAGCCAGTGCACACACTGGCTCACAGACGAATACACATGCATGGGAGGAGACGCGCTGTCAGAATGAGTTGTTGTACACAGCATCTGTTCTCTCAGACCACACACTCTAGCTCATGAAATACTCATGTGAATGGATTTGCTCTGTTAAATTATTAATTGTCCAGAAAGTGCAGTAAAACACACATACAGGCACATTTGGAGTCCCCGTGGTAGTGGCTTATGTACTGGACCCTTTTTAAGTGCTGTACGCTATGTGTTATGCAATGTGTTACAACATGCTTATGAAAGCAGGCAATTTATTATTATGATCCAATTCTGCTTCTTCCAGATGGCTGACATACCTTTTGCTGCTGATTCTAGACCTGGTTATCTGCCTGGTGGCCTGTTTGGGGCTGGCAAAGCAATCTCGCTGGCTGCTCACACTGTGAGTATTTCTCACATTTCTGCATAATGAATGAGGTAGCAGAGATCTCCACATCACCTGTCTGTGAACCCAGTGCTTTTCCAGTTTGAACAGTAGAGGTGAAAATATGCCAGGGAATTACCGTATTTTCCAGACTATAAGCTGCTTCATTTTTCCACGCTTAAAACCATGCGGCTTATAATGAGGTGCAGATTTTTCTTCTTATATATGTTATTTTCTAGGGTTGTTGTTCTTTTTTACTTTGTGGGTGTGGCTTATATTCCGGGGCGGCTTATAGTCCAGAAAAAAACGGTAGGTAAGAATACCTATTTTATGTGATGTTATATGGTCCTTTGTAGGTGTACATTTACTGATGGTAGCCCATCTGTTGCTGGACAATTTGGCAGCCATCCCCTGCCCCTGCCCCTTCCATTATCGTAATGAGCCATCAAAAGACCACTGCTGACCAGATATTACATGGGTGGTGGGCCATTCTCAGCAAAATGAGGACACTAAAATGTGATCACTGGTGGGTTTAGAATTGTCTAATAATCAAAAATATCCAGACTACTGCAGTTGCTTGCTGCTGAAGAGCTACAGGACAACTTTAGTAAATATTTGTGGACACCCCTTTGAATCACTGCATTTAGCTACTTTAAATTGCACCCATTGCTGACACATATGTGCAAAACCAAACACACAGCTTTTCTAATTCCTGTAGAGAAGTATTGCCAATATAATATGTCTCTCTGGAACTATTGACACTATGTCTAATGAAAGCATGGGCTGAAGGTGTTTAAAGCCTGCCAGAATTTAGCTGTGGAGCAGTGGATCTGTATTCTCGAATGATGGTGCTCCATCCAATACAAGGTGATCATCCAACTAATGTTCTTTATGCTGAATGTAATCCAATTCCCTAGAGCAGTGCTCTAGTAGAAATCTAGTAGAAAGCCCTCCCTGGATAGCAGAGAGTGACTCCAACTCTTTTAAATTGAATTCAGAAGAAACAATGAATGAGCAGGAGGCCCAGTACTATTTGCCTATATATGTATCATATTCCCTCTAACTGTACATCTGTGAGATGTAGCACAAAGGAATATATTGCTGATTAAGTGACCAGGGAATGTACACAGTGCTAGGGTCTGGCTGAAATAAGTAACCAAGCGCGAAAGGCCAATTCTTTATTACTTAATTTTGTAATAGCATTATGGCCTGTTTATTGTCAAACCTGGTTTTCCAGTCCAGTGTCTAGTTGCAAAACTCTGATATTTCATTCCTTTCATTGAGAAACTGAACCTTTTGACAACAGTCATGCCACTTCCCAAAAATATGGGTTGCCTAATGTTCAAATGTTCATCCATCCTGTATATCAAATGAACCCTAGTTACAAATCAAAACCATTATCTGAAGGTTTCGCACAAAACGTTAAAGCAATTTGAGTCACACCAGACCTGTGTACTCGTGATGTTTTTAGCCACATTGGGCAGAAGTCTGTTTGAAGGAAGGGCTGTAGAATTTCATGTTAAGAACACCACTCCAGCTGTTAAGGATATGGATTGGGCATGCTTTGGGCTTGTGTTGCATCCAGTGCAAGGGGCAAGGAACACTTCAGTGGTAAAGGGAAAATGATTCAATTATTTCAAGCGGAAGATGCATTATTGATGTGAGGGTGGGCCACATTTTAGCAGCCATTCTATAAATCAGTTAGACCCTAGTTACAACCCTATATCTAGCTGATTTCCTGATATGTTTAATGTGAATTGCTTCTCCACCCAAATCCTATCTGATTGGTTTCAGTTCGATTTTGTAAACCCAAAGTGGTGCTGTGTGGTCTTTTCACAGATACTGATAAATTAGCCGGGGAGGTACAAGGTCAATGTGACACACAGAACTCAACTGTGGAAAGTGGAGGTTCAGTCCACTACTGTGGACCTTTTCGTCCCTTCATTTATAGTATGTTTTTAATTTAGAAAACACCTTTTAAAGCCCATTGAAGTTAATTTAAATGCACTTCCCTCCCTCTACCTTCCCTGCTGGTCACCATGACCTGTGCAGCTCTGTTCAGCTGCTTCTTCAGTAGCAGTGTCCTTCTTACCTTGTTTGTCCTTGCTTGTCCAGATTTAACTGTGAGTAATAATGTTACACAGTGACTGTGAACAGGAGGTATTCAGAGCCAGGCTGGAAATGGTTATGTGGTTAGCGAGTCTCCAGTATGCTGGCCAGCTATTTTATTCTCTCCCTCTCTCATTTCACATGCGTTCAGCCTTCTGTCTCTCTGTCCGCCTTCCCATTCTCTCCACTTACCTCACTAATGCCTATCGATCCCTATGCCGGGATATGTGTGTGTGTGTGTGTGTGTGTGTGTGTGTGTGTGTGTGTGTGTGTGTGTGCGTGCGCGTGCGTGTGCGTGTGTGCCCTTAACTAATTATTAAGTGCTTCCAACCCACTTTTATTGGTGCTTTTAAGACCATCATCAGACAAGAGAGTTGCTTCGAGAAAATCTCAGCTGCATTTTGCTGCCCAACAGGGAGTCGTTTTCCCCGTTTATTTCTTTCCCTCCCTCTCTCTTTCCCTGTCTTGGTGTAATTTATGCACACAATGCTCACTTGCTCCCATTTTGTTTTGCTTTTAGTATTTGTGCTTCCTTTTTTCTTATTTGTAAAGAGAAGAAAGGTTTGAAAATGTTTGGATGCTTGAGAGGGAGTTTGTGCTTTGTGTACCAATGTCTTTCTCCCTCTCACTTTCTCTGTCTGCTGCAGCATTATGGCATTTGGTGTGCTGACTATGATCCTGAGCTGGACATCGCTTGGATTGGGCACAGCCACTGCAGTGGTAAGTTGTCACTGATGCTCCTACACTGGCTGCCCTTCTGTTTAATCACATAGACACCTTCAATTATCTTTTTTGGAAAGAACAAAGCGGATGTGTGTTTCTAGGTCACCAGTGTGGGGGAAGATAAAGTCTCGGAAGATTACTGAGGCTCAGTCACTGACTCTTATTCCCTTAGTTAGTCTGAGTTGAGTTTCGCCACGGTTCATGCCAGTTACCAAAGCAGATTATAGGGAGCTCCGCTCACTGCTCATTTAGGTTAGACAACCCTTAGGCTTATTGTTGTAAACACCTCTGTCCTCTAGGTCATTGACTGGCTAAGCTGGACAATCTGCTGCTCTCGCCTCAGTTCTGTTATGCCTCTCCATCTCATCTCTCTCTCTCTCTCTCTCTCTCTCTCTCTCTCTCTCTCTCTCCCTCTCTCTCTCTCTCTGCTAACTCTCTTCATTCCATGCACACACTTCAGACATGTTGTGTTTGTGTGTGTGTGTGTGTGTGTGTGTGTATACATACACTGGCTACGGTATTTGGATTATGGATGCGGTACTGGCGCCAGGTTTCTGAGCTATCTGCATGGATATGGATTATCCGTCGAGCTTCTACAGCTGCACAGCTGTGCTGTTTTCACCCCGCAAGCTGTGTCAGAAAGTGGACGTAGAATTTAGGTGTCAAAACTGCTTAGAGAAACTCCATAGACATTTTACCTGGGTTTCCTCTGGGTACTCAGGTTTCACACCTCCCAATAATCCACATGCTAAATGTGTGCTTGTGTGTGTGTGGTACCCTGCTGTGGACTAGTGTCCAGGGGGTATTCATGCCTTGCCCCAAATGATTCCAGGTAATCTCTGGGTCCATGATGACCAGGATGAAGCGGATAAGATAATTACTAATTAGAAAAATGTATATCATAATATAACATAATATCATGGTACTGATATATCGATATTTTCTTACATCCCTGTTGAAAATGAAGCTAGAAAAAGGCTTGTTTTTAATTCTTTATTTTTGTGATGTCATAAAAACCAACTCACATATATCAACCTGTTCTCTCAACAGCAGTTTATGTCCATTTATTCACCTTGAAATTATGCAGTTGTAGGCATGGACTGAGTCACCCATAATATAGGGCATCCAATCAGAAAAGATGTCATTAACATGTGACTTGTAAAAGCACAAGAACAAACAGTCTAGAAAAATAGAAAGGGAGGAAAGAATTATGACTTGTTTAAGGTACATAAACCCACACAAACATCTTAAGTAAATACAAGAAAAATGTAGGATCCAGGCCCTTAAAGTGCTTCTTCCTGTTCCACTGGTGTACCTTCTAAGCTTCCAGAGCACTGAGTTAAGCCAGACGTAATTGCTCTATTTCCTTGTCGCTGTGAGAAACTACCCCTTTGGAGCTAGATCTACTACGACGAGGCAGCAAGCCATTAATGATGTCACCCATCAGACACGAGCCATTGACTCTGTGGCTAGTAGAAGTAGCCCGTTTCTCTAGGGGATTGAGTTTTAAGCGTGGTCAGAGGAGGACAAGAGCAAGAGCTGGTCACCCTAGGTAAAGTGGATTATCCCTTCACATTGAATCCAGCCTGCTGTCTCTGTTTATTCATCGCCACGCAGAATAAAATGTATAACAGAAACATCACAAGCTCGGATGTTGCATGCCAAAATATTTCCTCTAGAGCCAAACAGCAAGGGAGGCAATCATCATTGCTCTTTCTACAGCTGTACTTTACCCTGTAGTCAATTACAGAAAATAACAGGTCTCCTCCGGATTTAATTTGCGTGAAGATGAATGTGATGAAGTACTGTAATTGCTGCGCGTTCCAACAAATTACACTCGTGCAAATCAATGTGGATGAGATGATTCTTAGATGGTTTCGTTCATGAAAGAATGTGGTGTTTTGTGTTCATATTAGTTCAATAGGTTAATAGAGGTGTGATAACTAGCTTTTTTTTTATTCAGTTACTTTTTGCTGGCATGTTCTCAGTCATTTGGTGGGTCTGATGTGTCATAGTGGACATGACTGATGTTAAGAGATGTAGATTACTTTATGTAATAACCTTGGAACATTTTCCATGGGTCAGCTGTGGCCTGGTGGTTAGGGAACCAGCCTTGTTACTGGAACGTTGCCGGTTCAAATCCCTAACCAAGACACTTAACTCCTTAGCTGCTGCCCAAGTGCCATAGATAGGGCTGCCCACTGCTCTGGGCACTTGTGCTCGCTGCCCCCTAGTGTATTATTGACTAGTGTGTAGGAGAGCAAACATACTGGGTCTATGAGCACATTTATTTTTAGGCTGTGAACGAAATGACCCTTATTTATGTTTTTAGGCACTAATGGGCATCTCAGCCAGTGTCTGTGAATCTAGTTACTGAGGAGGCCAGTGGAACGAATGGAGCCGATGATGTCTGCTCATATAGCTTCTAGCAAAGCCAGTGAGAGTCACGAACCACTGGATTCTGTAAAGTTCGGATGTTTATGTGTCTGTTCATTAATGGGAGGCTTATGTTTGTGAGCAACATAATCAATGATTGTTCTATGAACAGCACAGAGCTTTTACTAACTTCAATTCAGAATTCAGTTTGTGTGTGTGTATAGTGCTCAAACACAGCTCAGACACTCATGTCCATTCCTGTATAGCACAATACTTATGAGGGAGTAGGGATCCATTTTGGCCACAGCCTTATTTTATCCCATCTTACCTCACATGTTATTATTGATATGTTCAGAGTCTTGTGCTTCAGAATAGTCAGGGCACACATGTATCAACACATTAAAATTAAAACACACTAAAGATCATCACAATTTGCTTTTCTTAGCACATCACAGATATTGGGAGTACTTACGTGACACTGACTGAATGTTTTATTCAAAAGAGAGCAACATTAGCTCTGTTATAAGGAACTAAATGCTTAATGCACTGAATCTGACAAAAATACACAACATTATGGCACACACAGATTCTGTTAGTCTGTTTGCTTAATGTTTGTATCCATATTTAACTTATAACATGTATTGTGTATTGGGAACAAGTTCAAGGTAAAGCATGGGGTGAACATACTGAGCTGCTTTTAGTGGCTTTTCTTTCAACTGAAATCACCAAAAGATAAAATGTCACCCTGACAGGCGTCCCAGAGTCACGTCTCTACATGGTGCTTTTTCTGAGGCACCTCAGCACAGCTATGAACTGATCTCTCTCCAGGCAAAACATATAAAGATTAATGTGGCCCCACCACAAATGAAACACCCAGTGCCAAGTGGTGTGGTGGTGTAATTGAGTAACCAAAATGCATTTTTGCCTACATGCACAATATGACTTAAATTGCAGCTGTAGGCCATCTTGACAATCTAGCAGAACAGTGTCTGCAAACAGCCATTTTTGGTCATTTACCCAAACTTAACATGCACACGGCCGACACGTTTACTCCACGTTGGTTGCAGTTTTCACATTAGTAAATACTTAATTCTTCACTATGTTATTTGGTCTTTTCATTTATTCCATTCCAGGATGAATAATTTGGTTGCCAAACATCAAGTGCATCCCTAATATTTTTGCTGTGTTGCCAACAACTAAGATGCACTATGCTTCCTTTATTATTAGATGCACTGGGTTAGTTTTTCAGCAACAGTGTGAGCACTCAGAAGGGAATTCAAATCTCTGAGCTTATTATTGATTTATTTTATCAGTAACAATAAAATGCAACTGAAGTTGGCAGTATATTTGTATTCATGTGTTTTCTTCCTCACAATGGTGGTTTGTGTTACCTTTGGGACACCTCAGAAGCATGTGCAAGTGTGGTCCCCGGTGAGTCCAAGAATGCCTATTGTCCTGATTTTTTTTGGGTTGGTTGGATGCCCTTTCCTTTCCACTCACCAGTTAGTTTCTTTTAGGCATTTGGTAGTTAGTGTCCTTTCCCAAGTGTGCTCAGCCCTTCAGTGATGTTGCATCAGTGGAATTTCAAAAACATGCTGTGGTGCTTCACATGTCCCAGCTTGGTAGTATTGCATAGCAGGTTGAAAGTGTCCATGACTGAATCGGACATTGAGAATCAAGCTATGGAAGGAGATTAATGCATTCAAAGGCTCTGCCCTAAATCTGGGGAACACTGAAATGTGAACTTGACTTGCCACTTTGCATATTTGCAGATTCATTAGATGTATTCATTGTTTATGTGCAGCATATGGTGAGCTGCAGTGAATTATGCCAATGAATTCTGCCCTGTCCACAGTGACAGTAATTTGTCAAAACAAATGTTTTCCTGCTGAAATGAGAAGGATTGTAATGCAGCAAATGTTGCAGAGACCAGATAAATCTGTATTTGTAATTTCATTGCACACAGTGGAACAACATCAGATTTTAGCTTGAGGGTTAAATAATAACCGAATATTGAGAGCAAGATACCCAAAATGTATTGGATAACATGAAGTAAAGCAGTCATTTATATTCATAATGATGTTAGAATGCAGGCTCCAAGCAAGTTGATGCAGCTAGCAAAGCATTCTGGATCTTATTGCCAGGAGGTCAAATCCCAACTTCTAATCCTGACAGCACTGCTGCTATCCATTGCTGGCAGACCATGAGAGCCCAGTTGGCTCTCCTGTCTGGTTTGGAAGGATTGCTAGTTTCTCTTTCCTGTTGACCTACAGCAGCGTCGGCCAGTTGTGGGCACCTGCCAACTCGCATAAACAGAACTGGGCAGTTCATCCTGGGGGATTCACCAAAATAGAAGTTCTTGGCTGAGTCGCTAATCAATAATTAAGAACCTGTCGTGGCTCAGAATCCTATCCTACATGATTAGATTATTTTACACACTTGAGAGCAGCTTCATTAGTAATTGGGTATAGGAGTGGCATTCCTGCTTGAATGTGGGGTTATGGTATGGTAGGGTATCCACTGTGCTATCATTTGATTTGAGTTGGAAAGAATAGATTTAAAATGACTACCACTAGAAGTGGACAGATAGAGAAGTTCCTCTGATTTCTGGGATTTTAAAACATATATTTAATGAATCTTTATTTAATATTATTTATTTATTGATAGTATTCTAGTACTTGTCTTGTTTCAGTATTATGTTTTGGTTTTTAATATGACAGAAAAAATTTAGTCCCATCAGGTCCAATTAGATGAAACCAAACTTGTTCTCTCATTGATACATGAGCAGAACTGAAAGCTTAATGTTTCAGAAAATGCAACATGATTAGGAACTGACAATGAAATCAACCATCCAACCAACCTTTCACTTACAGCTGGTGAATTTTACATGAAAACCCTTGAATTTAACAACCAATCCTCAAGGTTTTAGGAAAAATTTACATTTAGCATAGCAGCCCCAACCCATGATGCTCACTCTACCATGCTTCACAGTTTGGATGCGGTTTTAATGTTGGTGAGTGGTGTTCTTTTCCTGAAAGTCCTAGATATGTCACTGGCTGTGAATACAGTTAGACAAAGCAGAGCAGAAAATCTGCTGTTTTAGAAGTTATGTTTTAAAAGTAAATGACCTTTTGATTCCTGCTGATCATGGCACCGTTAACATTCTTTTCCTCCGTGGTCTTGGTTCTGTGTTGGATATAGTAAATTATAATGTACGTCTATCTTTCTTCTGCTGGCATTTCATAACATCCTTAGGTTGTTTCCTTTCCTACCAGGCAGACAGCAATTCATTACTGTCAGCAAACATAGTTCATCTGCAGCACCTTTTACTCAAGGGATTCCTCAAGGATCCATTCTTGGTCTCTTTCTTTTCATCATTTACATATTACCCTCAGGCCCAAGTATCCACTGCTGTAATCTTAGCTATGCCAACAACATCCAGATATATGTCAGCACAAAATTCACTTCTGACTTTCCACCCCAGGCTCTGGCATCATGCATCCATAAATTAAAACTTTGGATGAACAACAATTTCTTCAACTAAATACAAAGAAAATTGAGGCACTGACAATAGGGTGCAAACTTATAATGTCCAACATTGTGCTACGTATTGCTAGAAATCTTGGAATATTGTTTGATTCCTCACTCACTAACCCAACACGAAGAAGCAGCAACCGTGCTTAAAACAAGGAATGTCCACACATTGCCTCCATTCTTCCACCATAACTGCTTACCAGTAAAGTAATAATGCTGCTCACTACTTTCAAAGCCCTTCATGGTCTGGTCCCCGTATATCTTGGGAAACTTCTCTGGAATTCCTTGCCCCATCTTTTGAAGACTGTAATTCTATTTTTCTCCTCCATTCTCATGTGATGTTTTTTTTTCCCGCTATAAACATTACTTATGTCCTTCTTCTGCCTCATAATTCATGAATATTACTTTTATGAAAATGTTCATATAAATTGTCATTGCTATTATGATGGTCATTACTCTTCTCCATTATATTGTTTGAGAAGCGGATGTGGTGTTTTTTTTCCTTTGAGGTTTTCTGCTGCTTACCAATAAAGTGTATTTTAGAAAATATTTGGGAATTAATGATGACTAAGTTTGGAGATAATTGAGCAAAGTAGACAAATAATATAAATAAAAATTCAAATTACTGCTACCCCTGTGTGCCCTTGCATACTGATTTAATTCTTGATTCTTGATTTGTTTCTTTTTTTGCTGAAGCCAGATTTTCTCAAGAAATGTGTTTCTTTTGGTCTCTGTACCTATATCCCAGGAAACTGTTGGCCCAGTGCAGAGGCTTGGCTTGTTTTTTACCAAGGACACTGAACTTTCCAAGTTGCATAGAGGATATAATTGCTTGAGCATGGCCATCAGCCCTGCACACTTAAACCAGCCCATGTGTGTGGGAGCAGCCTGCACGGTCCTGTTGCAGGTAGTAAAGTAGATTACAGGGTTTACACAGCTCTGGAGCAACCTGATATAAACAAATCAGGCCCAAGTGTACAAATTCCACAACACACAGCATGCTGTAAATGCTTATGCACATATCTGTTTTTAAACGGTGAAACTTTTATTTGGTGAAACTTTTCTGGGATGTAAATAAAATGTATTATTATATTATAAAAAAAATATTCTTATATTATGTTATATTATATTGTAATTCCACATATTGCTTGAAATGTTTTCCTGATACTATTCAACTAAATAACACAGATTGTTTGAAATGTTTAGGGCACCAGTGACTTTTGTGTATCTCCTGACAAGTTCATTGTGAATGAAACCAAGGACTTCTTAAGTGAAGGCAAGTCATTTGTTCCTACTATTTTTTTAAGCTTGCAGGTTATTTAATGAATAAAATGTTATGAAATTGTTATAATTACAGACAAATACTTGTACTGTTAATATATTTAATTGAACACATTGTGCAAACATCTACAACACAGACTAGAAAAAAGAAAGTGTTGAGAAGGAATTTTGGACCAGTCCTTCTGCAAATGTGTTTCAGTTCATCAGTATTTTTTGGGTTGCATCTTGGTGTAATACAGCAACAAGTTCATGACTCTGACTTCAAAAATCTTATTTTTCATCCATTTTGTAGTTGATATATGTGTGTAATTCGGGCCATTCTTTGGTTGCTTACCCTTACATTTTACTACACTATGTTCTGATACCCTTTGGTCTCTTTTGTACATTTCCCAGAAGCATTGAGGAACAGCCACATGATCTTAAGCAGCTTCCTTCATAATGTCCTTCCATGAGCATTATTCCTGTTCAGTATTTTTCTATTAGTGGACATATGAACAGTGTTTTGCTGTTCAAAGTTTTCTGTTGGTTGATCTTTTTTTTAACCTCTTTCAGGATTGCCAGTTATGCTCTTAGTGTCTTTAACAACTGGATCACTAGAATACATAATCATGGAGCTTTTGATAAATTGTATGTCTTTCATTAAAACAAGCAGGCAAGAGGAATACTTACTAAGGTTATGATCCAAATTCAGTTTCCGTCAGTTTTAATATTGTGCCCATTTTGTTTATATGCCTTGCAGACATTGTGCACTACTACTTGTACTGTAGCCAGACACTGCCCAATCCATTTCAGCAGGTAAGTCATGACTACTGAATTTGTAAGCTGTCTGCTTATGAATTCCTCTCAGGCATCCTTAGCAGGGCAATTATTAGGAGCCTATGGCATAATTGTACCGGTTAATTGAGAGAAAGCTCCATGTTAAACCCATTATTATGGCATGGTTAAAATATCAGCATGCTTAATTTAATTACTTAAAGGCGATATGGAAATAAACTTTGATCAAAGGGAATCCTTTTAGTCTGTGGGTTTGTAGTAATTAGCTTTGTCTGGCTTCTATAGTGTGCCTGTGGGATTCCTTTAAAAGCTTTTACAGGCATTTTTAGGTTGTTGGATCTAGACTGCATTTCGACATTTATTAAGTAAACCACTCAAGGGCAAAATGCACAAGCCTGGGGCATATGGAGATGGAGACTATAACCATTAAAGGATTTACATTTACAGTATTAACAGAAGATTGTAATCCGTCTTTCAGTCATCCAATACAAATCCCAAAATTTAAATACATTTCATAGTCCGGATAAGAGAGAGGCCAGTATGTCTCGGCGGGACACTTCTAGGATTATAGGGAAGCTTGTCTTAAGTACATGTAAAAGTGTTTAAGTAACCATGTACTTCTGTGTTGCAGTCTCTGACCATCTTCCAGAGGTCACTGACGACAATGCAGCTTCAGGTGCAAGGCCTGCTGCAGTTTTCCATCCCTGTCTTCCCCACTGCTGAGGTAAGAGAGCTGCTCCACCTGCCTAATGCCTGGATTATGGCCAAAATTGTGTTTGGGCCCTATTCAGGGGGATTAGTTTAACATGGGGAATTGGGGTGAAGTCATTTTTGCTAGAGGTAATCAGTGGTTTTTGTATCAGTACTCTACACGATATACCTGTACCAGTGCAACACACCATGTTGATGTGCTGGTCAACCATTCAAATATTGTCTGTACTGGAGATACAATGGTCCCTACAGTGGTAGGGAGGCCAAGTTGTTCAGCAACAGATGGACTACAGTGTACCTGTATGGTTGGTGTTTTTGATAAAGTGTATGAAGAATGTGGCTGGAAGGAGATGTGATATCTCTGCTTTTCATTCATGTAAACATAACTAATGCAGTTGTTCCTCATTGGTTCATCAGAGGGATCTGTTAGGTATTCAGCACCTACTGAACTCCACAGAGTTCAGCCTGCACCAGCTCACTGCATTGCTGGACTGTCGGAGCCTGCATAAGGTGAGTTTTCTCTCTTCCCCTTAATGTTTCCCTCTAACTCACCGCTCTAAATCAGCGTATCTGTGTGTGTCATGACCCCTGCAGGACTACCTGGATGCCCTGGTGGGTGTGTGTTATGATGGGGTGGAGGGTCTGCTCTATCTGTGCCTCTTTTCCCTGCTGGCAGCCAGTGCCTTCTGTGCCATGCTGTGCGCCATTCCGCGAGCATTTATCCTCATGGCCAGCAGGTAGAAACATCACCTCATTTCAGTTCTCGCAGTCTAGAGCACTGCTGCTCCAGTCGGCTGATGTAAGCTTTTCTGTCCTCTCTTGCAGGGACAGGGACTATGACGATATAGATGAGGAGGACCCCTTTAATCCACAGGCACGGCGCATGACCTCCTACAACCCAAGCCGAGCTCAGGTGCACAGCTTCTGCAGCTACAGCAGCAGCCTAGGTAGCCAGACCAGCCTACAGCCACCAGCACAGGCTGCCTCAGCTGGAGCAACAGTGGAGTACATGTGAGTATAAGTGAAGTGGACTAAAGCCAAACTACAGCATGCATTGAAACTACCTGTCAAATTATAAAGGGAAACCTAGATATAAAAAAATGCAAATGCAGCTTTCTTTGTCGGTTTCCAATTACTGACTCGCCAGGTTTATTTAAATGAAAAAGTCACATGTAGATATTTGTGCAAGTATTTCTGACTGTGCTTGGGAATTGTGGACGTCCAAAGTGCCTTAATGTGAATGTACCAGTCTGATCTGATCTTGGCAACCACATAATAAAGGTAACATATGCTGCCATTTAAGGTGTTTAGGACAAGTGAACTATAAGGACAAAAGTTTTGGGACACCTGCTCATTCATCATTTCTTCTAAAAACATGGGCACAAAAAAGTTTATGCTGCTTTTGTTGGATTAACTGCCGTGCCAGAAGTCCAGAATGGAGAACTATGATTCCAGAGAACACTGTTCCACTGCTCTAAAGCTCAATGCTGGGGGGCTTTATAGCCCACTAGCCCGTGCCTAACTTTAGGCATTGTGCCAATAGGGGAATTTTTATCTGCTCAAGAGAGTTCTATTCTGCTGGCAGTGTCAGCCAAGTGTCACCGATAAGTGTAACCTAAAGTAGCAGAATGCATTCATTAGAATGGCTTTCCAAAAACAGTTGGACAAATGTTGTAAATAATATGACTCTGTTATGATATGATTTATTTCTTTAGTGTAGCTGCAGTTAAATCATTTCATTTTAATATGTGTTTGACAGAGTATGAATGGATATCCTCTTTTTTTCCCTCTAACATTAGTCTGCACCTCTCGCTCAGTTGTGAACAGACTGTTCAATGCTGGTTTAAAAACAAAGAAAGGAGTGCTGTACTCCCGTGGGTAAAATGTAGCTTGTAGTTTTGTTTTGAACCAGCCATAATTCAAGACTGAAAGGCATGGCAGTGGTGTATTGCATTACCCACCTTTTGAGGGATAAGAAAATAGACAAACTGCTGATATTTAAACTGCATTGTTACCTTCTGAGAACACGACTCACTACTGCAGGTTGTGCGTAATGTCTGTTTATGGTGCCTCTGACTCTGTAAAAAACAGGATTGGATGTGGATTGGGCATAAATTGTGTAAACACAGTCATATGCATATACATATACATACAGGATGTGTTCCTCTCGAGTTTCAAGAAGCCAAGCATCCACTTGAACTCAACACATTTGGAGGCGAGCACTAATTGCCAATTCTTAGGGAGGACCCAGAGAGAGTGAGGCTAATTATGTTCTCTGGGACTCCTGGACGCAGATGGCTGTGCATCACTGGGGATAAAACCAAACCTGAGATCTCCCAATGATACAAGCAGCACTTAGACAGCTGTGCCACTCAGGAGCCTCCAGACCTCATTTATTTTTTCCCTTTGTTGCTAGTGTTTACACCACACTTTAGGGCCGTGCCGGATTCCTGTACAGTTTGCTGTTTTCTCTTAAACCTGCTAAACCTGGTTATTAACAGGTGAGTTGACTCCGGTATAATGGAGCAGGAAAAGCACAGATGTGCACAAGAATCCAGCACACCAGGACCAGGATTGCCTACCTGCTTTAAGGCAGAATATATTTTTCATTACTTGCTTGGAAAATTATCATTTTTAATGGAATGCAAGCTCTTCATAACAAGAGGGAAGCTCCTGAATGTTGTCAGGAGTACCCAAACTTTTTAGTACCCAAAGTCACCATTTCCACTGTATCGTATAGTGTAAATTTTACAGCAGAATAAAATAACCTATTTAAATTTCAGCAAAATTCAATGTAAAATATTATATTCAGCCATATTGGATAATTGTGTTCAAATATTAATTGTGAAATTTTGACACTGTGTAAAGAACTGCTGATTGGTTCAAGCAATGTATTAGAAGTAGGGCCGGGTGATATGGACAGAAAAGTCACATCCCGATATATTTTAGCTGGATGGCGATACAATATCTTTTAACTGTTTTCTAAATTATATTTTAACTATATATTAAAACATATGAAATTGATTATTTCAGTCATCTTCATGCCAGAGCTCTGCTTTATACCCAAGAATGTAACATGTATTTGGGAAAAGAATGTATGTTAGCTGTGTAAGTAGAGCATTTATTTGTGTCTGTCCTTTATTGTTTAGGAATCAGTCGATGCTGTTTGGAGGGAACCCTCGATATGAAAATGTGCCGTTGATTGGGAGAGGTTCACCCCCACCATCGGTATGTTGGTTCTGTTGGTTTTTGTTAAGGATAAAACTGTGACCCAGCATGCAGCAGACAAGCTTCATCATTTTCAAAACAACTGGATATGTCTGTGTGCACTGACAATTCCTCTGACACACGCGCATCATTCCGTTAGAGCTGGTGAAAGATTGCCCTCTGCTGTTGTACCTGTGAACGTCTAATTCCTTCTCTTTCTCTCCTTAGCCTGAGCTTTCTTTTTGTCTCGCTTTTGCCTGCGCCTTAAGCATGCCTAACCTCGCTCTCTCTTTTCTCTCTATATATATAAATTACGTACTACATAGACCTTATTCGTATGACGAGCGTAATTAGCAGTAATGGTTAAAAACTGACTCTGACCTGATCTCCACTTGTAATGGAATTGGTAATAGCTCAGCAGGGTTGTACAAGTCCATGAACCTGAGATGAATCTTCAGCAGTCGGGGATGAGCACTTGTAATCTAATTCAGTCCACATTAATTGCTAGAGCATTGATTAGCTCTTTGGATCTCTCTGGATTTAGGTGTGATGTAGTGCAATACACTATCACAGAGGTGCTGAATAGGTGCAGGTTGTGTTCTCTGTCTCCATCTTAATGCAGTGATTTTTTATGCAAATTTTATATTAAATGTATTATAAAGGATAAATAAAAAGAAAAGTATGATATTTAAAGCTGAAGAAACTATCTTACTGATCTTAACCCTGGTGTTGGAGTCTCCAATCACAGTAGCAGGATCAGACCCTGGCTCGTTCCAGATAAAGCATATAAACAGTCAAATTGAGAACCTTTCAAACCTGGTTTGAAATGCCATGTTAATTCATGACTGATGTAAATAGACCAAGTAGAATCAAGATAGCTTAAAGGAAATGTGCATAATTTCAATTCATTACACTTTTTGTAAAATTCTGTGAATGTTTCCTCACCATCCACTAGATCTCTGGTCTGTTGGTATACTGGTGGTATACTCAGCCTTGTCTCTGTAAGTTGGGAAAAAACAGATGTGTCTAAACCTGACAATTCCAATAGGGGGCATTCCAGCTCATGCACAGGTGGAAAAGGAGGGACAGAGAGGGGGACACATATTTGGACACACAAGTAGACATGGCAGAGAAACAGCCATAAAGGAAAAGTTCAGACCATCATAAAATTTATTTTGGTCTCGAAGCTAGTGTTGTTACCATGGTAACCATTCATACCATGCCTGATTTAGGGGGTGGACCTTCTGAAGGGAAGTTACATGTTAACATAGAAAGAGCTAAACAGCTTAGGGCTCTTAAGAGTTCAAATGATTTTGTTTATTAATTTATTAAATTTATTAAAAAATAGGGACGTTACAATGTATCCGAGAAATCATAATATTGTAAAATGTGAGACTGAGTGGAGCACAGAATTTCTATTCAATTCTATATTCTAATGCAGTTGTATTAATTCAACATTAAACAATCTGTACTAATCAACACCCCACTCCAGCCATGCGTCACATGCTTGTTGTTTGATTGATAGATTACTCGAAAACATTGATACTTGAAATTATTGAAATTATTTTGTTCAGTATACACTCACTGTCAAAAAAAAAAATAGTTGCACAAAAAAAGTAGCACCCATATGAGCAATATTTATTGAGCAGCATGGTTTCAGGTATAGCGCAACATGCCAGATGTCTCAGTTGTAAAGTGGGGATGCAACTGGCCGTGGCATAGTATCTGTGTCTTAAAGGGAAGCTATTGAGACAGCAGCAGTATGCAGATCAGTGCTGTCCAGTTGGAACAGGGCACCCGTGTCTGCGTTCAGAAAAGATAGGGCCAAGACCTCATTACGAATTGCACCCCACACCATGACATTGTTGAACTTCCCATTGACCAAGATGCCTCCACAAATGGATTCTTTGATCATCTCCATAACAAGTGCTTTATTGCAATCAGTTGATTCTGCGTGCAACTATTTTAACAATGAATCCCTGGAATCACAAACCAAGTATGACTTGAATCGGATCGTGAGCTGAGTGTATCGTGACACACCTATTCCAGATCTTCATCAATTGATTTCAAGCATCATATTACACCAGGCATTGCTGAGAATATGATTTAAGCATTTATGAATCTTATGTCTACTCATAGTTTTTGGTAAATTGATTTCAAATATTAAACCATAAAATATTAACCATGTAATCGCATCTAGATGTTTGTAACCATTTACATTTTTAGGAGTGGCAGCCTCTGAAGCCAAAGCCCCATTACCTTTTTGAACTTCCTTTGAATTATGCTTTGATCCATTATACATAATTCCTAGAAGTGTGTAGTATTTTAATGTGCTTGTACTGTTGTACTGCAAGAATAATGCATGGAGGACTCATTAATTTTTTATTTCCAGTGCCGACTGAAATATTTTTCAAGAGGCTCCTTTCACAGAATATTACTTTGCAGCTAATTGAGTGTTTTTTCCCTTTCTTTTGTCGTCATATCTGGATTTATATCCCCAGACATTTAGAAACAGTAAGTAAGTGGGTTCCCTCACATGTACAGTGTCTCCCTTTCTTGCCTTTGTTCTCTGTCTCCTTACTGTTCTCCCTTCAGGCTGTAATTACCTGATCCACCAGTGTACTTTGTTCTTTGATCATCATCACTGTACTTCACAGCTCTGCTAAGACGTTGTTTTGCTTTGGATTCAATTATTCATGCAAGTCTCACTTCTCAGTTACATGAACTTTGACCTCCTGCTGTGTCATTCTTGTTGTTGTGGTGTCTGTTTGTTTTGTCTCAGAGTGCGCCCCAAACTAAACCCTTCATCTCTGCTTCAACTGCTCCTGAAAACATTTCTGTCTGTCCTTGTTCACATCCTGGATTTCACATTGATGAAAAAACTCAGCATAGCACCCTCCATCCGCATCTCTTTCACTGATATTAAACTGAAATTGGCTTGTGGGGCCTGATGGTTTTCACTGAACATGGATTGTTAACAGAATTTACATGAACATGCAATCATTCAGATCCCTTAAGGGTGACATGGAGGTAACGTTTAATAAGGCATGGCCACAAGATAATATATTGAGGCTCAGAATAATATTTTGCGATACCATGGCATCAGCTTTAGATTTGGGAGTTGGACTGGGGTTCAGGTGGCTTCAAGTGGGGTTCAGAGTGACCGTTAAATGGAGGAGATGAGGTGGTCATAGATTGTGAAGACTTTGTCATGGACACATGAAGGTAGAGATGGAATTTATGAAGTTAACTTATGTGAAGTTAACTAACAGGAAAAACTCTTATGTCATAACTCTTCTTCATCTTGTGGCCTCAAAATATTATTGTGTGGCTTCAATATATTATCAGATTACATCAATATATTATTTTGTGGCCTCCAAAATCCTCTCTAATGATGCTCTAATCATCTGCAGCCAATTTGCATCTGATTCTAATTTTAGACATTTAAGTTGTTACAAAAGTGGTGGGTTCGAATATTTTCAGAAGAAAATTGCATTTCTAATAATTGTACAAATGACTTTTTAAAATTGTTTAATTGTATTTCCCCATCTATTAGTATTCTTCAAATGAAGATTAAATGTCCAGATGTTTAAATATTTTAAATTAGACAAAGGTTATCCATGGGATTCACAAGACTATAGTATCCCGTAGAGCAGGGTTTCTCAACCTGTGGGTCGGGGACCACTAGTAGGAAGTGAAGCGCTCTCTAGTGGTCCCCCAGCCCATCCTCACGGGGAAACAGTATGTCACATAGACTTTTATAACTTTTATAATGTGTTATTTAGTATAAGGGATATAAACTATATAAACTTTATAAATATATATGCATAAATAACATAACATCAGTTAGAGGCATCATAGACCGTTATGCTTTCTAGATATGAACAGGTGGGCTGTGAGACACAAATGGTTGAGAATCCCTGGCTTACATCATAGGTGCTTTTATTCAGAGAAAAAAGAATGGTAGTTGGTTTGCTCACAAACAGGGAATCTGGACAAGGAATCAAACTTCAGTCTCCCATGTGGAAGACTGGAATGTTAGTGAGTGCGCTAACCAGCTGCTCAGGTGCTCATAGTTTCTTTAGTGTATATGCAGACATTCTCCAATTAAATTGTATCCTTGGTTAAAAAAAGCACTAATAATACATTTTCCTAACCTACAGATCAGTGACTAACATATTTGTATAGTGCACAATTTACAATTGTGAATTCAGTCTAATCATTCATTGACGGATGGATGGAATTCTGGGCTATATTGATGTTTATATAGATGGAGTATATGTAAAATGTAGCTTTAATGCTGAAAACTTGAGTACTCACTTTGGAATTCTGTGCACTTTAAAACCCTAGCCTACCTAAATAATGATTTTTGGTTCAATAAGATATCAAAAATATATAAAATAGAAAAATTATGCGAGTAAGTGAGAAAATGGGGAAAAATAAAAACAGAATCCTCAGGGCCCTAAGCTTTTAAAGGTCTTTGAATTGTAGCTAATGGAAGATCTTTGCTTTCTCTCCCCATCCTCCCCCTCCTCTCTCTTTCATTCTTGCTCTCTCTCTCTCTCTCTCTCTCTCTCTCTCTCTCTCTCTCTCTGCCCTATCCACACAGTATTCACCCAGCATGAGGACCACCTACCTATCTATGACTGATGCCCAGATCAGACACTTTGGAAGAGACTTCCATGTGTAGAAGCAGGAGCCCTTTCCTTGTCTGCATTTAAGCCACGATTGAGCTGTGTATGGATTCAGCCTGTTCCTCTGTCCTTATTTGAGGAATTGAAGACTCACAGCAAGTGAAGTTTATTCTGTTGAAAGGATTTCACAGAGGCTGCATGTGCACCAGACTGAAATAATGCAGCTTGGACATCAAAATCTTCAGGTTAAACATATATCAACCACATCAACCATCATGTAAATCCAAGTACTTTTAATTTCCTCAGATTTGATTATGCCAAGAACATATCAGAACCACGAGCAGCAGTAAATGTAAAAAAAAAAAAAAGAAGCAAAACTTGCCATCGGGTGAATTTTCCACACAAAAGCCTTCATCTCCACAACAAGCCTTCCATTTGTCCTAATCTGGTTTTGAAGTGGAGGACCAGACATCAGCATATAACATCAGGGCATAAAAAGTCTAAAAAGAATAATGACTATGACTGGTGACCTTTAGAAATTACATTGGCTATAGAGATGGCACAATACGCGGCATTGCAATCTTGAGTATCAGAGATTGAGTCTCTTTCCACAGTCCCTCTAGTGGCCATTCTGACAGTAAAATGGAAATGAACAGGTTATATATATTTTTCAGCTGGTTTAAATCTGCCACCAGAGGACTGCACACAGTCCTGCAGCATGTAGAACTGATGCTTCCTGTGCACTACTATGTTTTTATCACTGTGTAAAGATACATAAGGCTTTCATTCTTGTTTTTCATTCTTCTTTTTCATTTTGGATTGCTAAGCATTTGCTATTCTTGCTTCCGTTAAGAGTACTGATACAGTGTGAGGGAAATGTGATTTTTATTCTTTTTGCATGAGTTTCTGACAGAAATAACTGGACATTCTGCTCTGTTAGATCACATTCTTTACATATTGTGTGGTGTGTAAATTAAAGGTTAGAAATGCCAGCCACTCAGGACTCTGTGGAAAGAGGTTAACTGAAGCGCTTCACTTGAGATGATAATCTGAAAAAAAGGCTACCACACAGGGCAAAAACACAGTGAACAAAGCACAATACTGACACCCATTGGTACTGGTGAACACAATTAAAATACCTCATCTTGGTAGTCAAACTATGTTTTCAAGCCACGACAGCTGCATCAAAAGCAAGAACTGTATGTTAATCATGTTGCGTTGCATTGATGGTGCCAATCTGAAGTATGTGAAGACAGCGTTTTATTCATTCTAAGCTCAGGTCTGAGAGAACTTGCCTGTTTATATCAATGTCTGTATGTTAAATCCCAGACTGAAGTGTTTAATGTCACACACTTTAGTATACATGTGGTGATAATGGCATCTGTATTCTAGAGATTTCAATCAGATTTGTGTGTGTGTGTGTGTGTGTGTGTGTGTGTGTGCACGCACATCTTTGAATGGTATGCTATCAGTTTTAGACAGAACCCAGTGAAAATGTAACAAGAGTGAAATTGTATAGTATTGAGAATATCTAGCCTGATTCCTAGCACTGTTCCTTCAGTATCTCTTTATAAAGTGCATCACAAGATTTCACATTTTTTATTGTTTGTTTTAGACCAATTTGGCATATGTAAGTCTTTATTAAATAAATAATTGGTCTCTTATTGTTGCTAATGTTTTTTTTTTTACTTCTCCTTTAGTTCTGTTTTGCTGTATTGTTGTTAAAAAACTACATCTAAAAAAATTACAGTTAACAATGGGCCCAATGTTTCAATATAAAGGGGCAAATATTTAGTAAAACAAAAGTTTTGGGTTTTTTTTTAAGTAAATGACCTTGGTGTATGTTGAGTACATGGCAAAACATACATTCATGCCCCAGTTCATATATTAAAACTAAAAATGCTATTATTAACTAAAACTATTTTTATTAACTAAAATGTATTATTATTGTTGCAAATAAAAAGAAAAGTAGTAGTTTCATTATACAGTTCCCTTAATCCAGAAATCATTCTACTTACACTGAACCACATTAGAGTATTTATTTATTTATTTATTCATTCATTCATTCATTCCTCATTTCACGTAAAAATACAAATGTATACATAGATCCATTATGTTTGCACACAAGGGAATTCATCCTCCACATTTAACAATGGCCCTATCAGCAGGTGGATACATACCCATTGTGGAGGTTGATATTTTCTCAAGAATCTCCGAAAAGGACCAAATGGTGAAACTAGCCACAGGACAGAATCTCAAAAAGGGAAGGTAAGTCCAAAAGTGCTCTTAGAAAGAACAACCAGTGAAGTAGTGACAGGGACATGGCACCTAAAGCACATTGATCATTGATGCAGTCCATGGAGGTCCCACCTCACAACTTACAGAACTTAAAGGAGTTCTGCTAATATCTTTGCACTAGATACCACTGGACACCTTTAGAGGTCTTGTGGAGTTCATGCCTCAATTTGTCAGAACTGTTCAGGCAGTATAGGGGGTGGACCTTCACAGAATCAGTCTGGTGGTGTTCATGTGATGGCTGATCAGTATACATATTAGGCAGCAAATTAACTAATGAACCTTGAGTTCTTAAAGGTTAAAAGCAGAAATAAATGGGCAAGCATGAGGATCTGAGGCACTCTAACAAGGCTCAAACTGATGGAGAGACCATTTGGACAGAGCATCTCCAGAACATGAGGTCATGTGGGTTGTTTTCAGAATGCAATATTTAGTACTGACCAAATGTGGAGAAAGGAAGGACAACATTTGGACCACTGATAGTGGTGTGGATGCCCAAGGCCTGCAGAAGAGGTACTGTACTACAAATTGTCAATAAAGTTAAGTGGGTCTTGTGGTCCTCTTTCATACTCTTTTAAGCTGCCAATGACGTTGATTAGGTTAATGCTGTATGAGATCAATCTGCCAACTACAGATAAATGGTTCATTCATTTGAAGTTCAGAAGTGCAAACGAGATCATTGCTGTAAGATCAATCACAACTTTGCTGCTCTGAGATCTTTAAATCTGTAATAATGTTTGATTTTATAATCAAATGAAGAGATGGCCTTCTGAAGAATTTCCGAATTTCCTCCATGTCATATTAAACACAATGTATCATTTTAGATCACTGTGAAATTCATATTTAATCTGTCAAAACAAACCTGCCTCTAAATTGAAATCTAGACTCAGACCTTCCTAATCTCATAATTCACTCAGATGTGTGATACATCACTGTATACAAGGAACTGTGCTGTGATTTCCTGTTGATTTTCATATATACGTTAAAATACCTCTGATCACCAGCACACATTCGTGTTACATAGAAAGAAAACATGAACACTATATTGGACTTTTAATTATTATATATATATTATATATATAGAAATTATAATAGCTATTAAGGACTTTTATTTTAACATCTGCCGCCCGTTGCTAACCGGTAATATCCTGGCTCTGATTTGGGATCAGCTCTACTGATGAAGGTGCGTATTCTGAGGCGAGTCTGCCGCAGCGGGATCTGATCCTGGATCAGATCGGACTCCAGGCAGCAGGCCGGCTCGCCGCGGCCCGTCGCTCCGCCCCGTTGTTGTGGTGATCCTCCTGTGTGGGGCTGACGGATAGAACCGTAACAGAACCCCAACAGAACGTCAGGGCTCCTCAGGGTTCCTGCGGTCTGGAATGAAGACCTGAGGGCGGTTCATAGAGGAAGCGGCTGCAGTAGAGTGGCGGGGATGTTGCTTCACGATGGGAAACGTTTTCTCCAGAAAGGGACGGCCGAGTCGCGTGACCGCGCAGGACAGGGCCATTCTGGTAACGAGCTGCCGCTCAGCTCCTCTGCGCACTTACACCATGTTCCTGAGACAGGGTTAGGAGGATTAGCACTCAGGGGTTCGTCTGCTGTCCCTCAGCCTGTCCTCCACGCACACTGTCCTGTAGGTTTTTAGGGCAGAAGGTTGAGCACAGACCCGCTGCTGGCTGGGATCACAGTAACCTACATATCACATATCACATCAAGACTTATCCTGTCTAAGCACGGCAGTCTTATTAAATCAAGCTTTTTATTGTCATTACATCTGAGTACAGGTACCCAGTGCACGTTCCTCCGGTGTACATGTAGATGTAGAAGATAGCAGCAGTTACTGAGGTAGAGCGTTTACAGACATCACAAAACAGCTCAACTCTTTGCTCCATCCGAGAGAAATCCCAGTCATATGATTTTGGGTGGAAATGAAAACAAGAAGGGAGGGGCTGTTTGACCTCTTTTATATTTATATATATATATATATATATATATATATATATATATATATATATATATTTATAAATATATATATAATATTATGTATAATGTATTACGTATAATCATTACATTCAAAGTGATATTTTGTTTTAATTTTGATAGTGAATTATTATTTAGTCAAACCTGAATTTAATGATGTATAAAATAAATATATAAATTGTAATAATGTGGGATTCTGGATTAAAAAAGAAAAAAAAAAAAGAATTGTGTCATTTTACATGTAACGAACAGAAACCGACTCAAACACGAATTAACTTTTTCCACATTTTTCTGAGATGCACTAGAACATAAATAATAAAAATAGTAAAGGACATTCAGGTTGACCACTGTCAAGTATTTTGAAGAATGTATTGTAAATAATGTCAGTCTAATCGTTACAAATGATCAAAATTGTTGTATTTTCAGCTCAAAAACACTATTTTTTTTTTAAGTGTTCCTTAGTCCTTATAAGCAAAACAATGTAGGTGCAAGTATATTTTTGATTAAAAAATGGTCACATTCATACAAACATCTATATTCCTTTAATTGATACATATATAAAAATTGAATAGCCTTGGATCTTCTGAAAATAACAGTATCAGAGATGTGTGTTTCCAAATATTTTTGTTAATGTATACTATACTGTGTCATACTACTTAAACATCCCACAACATTGGCATAGGGTTCAAACGGTTTAATGTTACTGTTACTGTTACTCCTTAATTTCCCTGAAGGGAACCCTCCCTAGGATCAATAAAGTTCTATTCTATTCTATTCTACTCTACTGATGCACACATTCCAGTGACTCACACATTAGCTACCAAGCTACTGTAGCTCAAATGGTCTCTCACCTAAATTAGATTTGGTCTTTTGGACTGTAAGTGACCAGTGAGTAATGATATTACATCTGGCCTCTCACCCCAGATCAGATCTGTCATGATACTCAGAATTAGTTTTCCTTGAATTTTCTCATCTGAAAGTAGAGCCACATTTTAATAAATACACTCAAAATCTACACTGTGACGTTGATTTAATGTTTTTACGTTCTGTGCTGCTCTGTACCTGCTCTAAAACTCACATTTACTATGATTTCAGATGAAATGAAAACACAATAGAGAACACAGGTGGGCTATACGGATAACAGCACCTCTATGTTGTGGGTCCATAAGCTCATGAAGTGGTTACTGACTGGGTGGGAATAAGATGGGTCTTAATGAAGTGAATGGTGAGGGGTTGTTTGTTTGCTTCATATAGGTCCACTTAGTGTCTGGCCCCTTGTTCAGTTCCCCTCTCTCCCAATTCCCAAAGGATTTCCAATTGACTCAAATCAATTGGCTAACGAAACAGGCCCGGCCGAGAACGAGTGCCTCTACACAATACTCTTCAAAATAAAGGTGCTTCACATGGTTCTTTAAGTGATTCCATAGAACAAATCTTTTTTTTCCTTAAGGAACCATGTTTGTAATAGAGGTGTGTGAGTGTGAAGGTCTTTTACATCAAGTGAAGGTTCGGCTGTATGGCTGCTTGTGGAAACTGCTTGTATTACTCAAAGAACCATTTGAGGCACCTTTTGTTTTTAACAGTCAAGGCTTAGTTGCTTATATCGGCTCATTGTTTCAGCTTTAATCTTCCTGCTTCTCTTTGTTTCCATTGACCAGCAACTGAAACAGCAGCGAGATAAGCTGAAGCAGTACCAGAAAAAACTCACACTGCAGCTCGAAAAAGAGAGGCTTCTAGCCAAACAGCTCCTGAAGGATGGAAAGAAGGAGTAAGGCTGTCATTTCTTATCTCTCTATTAATATGTTGGATGAAAAGTTGTTAATTATTTCATGGTTCATTTATTATTGCATCCTCTAGCTATGTTTCAGCACCCGGGCTTTTAAAATACTCCTCGATGAGATTGAATGTTCCTCGAGGCCCGAAAACTAAGCTGCCTTAATTGAAGTATAATCTAAATCCTTGTGTGAGTGCAGTGCTGTCTGCATTCTGCTTATTGGAAATTGATCATTACGATGAAGTGATAATACATTCTTCTGCTTTCACTGCAGGAGAGCTCTTCTACTGCTCAAGAAGAAGCGCTACCAGGATCAGCTCCTGGACAAGACTGAGACCCAGATAAGCAACATAGAGCGCATGGTAGGAGTCGCCTGCTGCCCTTCTGAGACTGAACTCTCTAGTGATAATCCACTATCAGACTGTACTCCTTGATTGATTGGATGTAATTAGTGTGTGATTACACTTTTTTGCAGGTTCAAGATCTTGAATTTGCTCAGATTGAAGTTACAGTTCTTGAAGGACTGAAGGTTGGCAATGACTGCCTGAAGAAAATGCATGAGGTAAGCAACATAACTACATAAATACGTAGTTATTGTTTTATGGGTTTATGTCATAACTACATAAAGCAAATGCATACATTTTACTGACACTTTCCCTTTTGTTTTAGAGTCATAATATATAAGGGATTTCCCAATCCTGTTATTTTGCCCTCCTATTCAAATACCTTGATGCTGAGAATTGTTTGATTTCAATAAGATCTGATAGATGTGTTTCTATAAATACAATATCATGCAATTTCTGCAACATGTGCTGCTAATGTTGAAGTAATATTGTCATTTGCCAAGTTTGTAAGGATGAAATGGTTCCATTTAAATGGTTTTGTTACCTTCTGAGCGCACACCTCACTGCTGCTTGCTATGAATACTGTCAGTTAATGGCACCTAGATGACAGCAGAGGGCAAAAACAAAGGATTGAAGATGGATCAGACATCAAACAGCCCATATTCAGTCTGGATCAGGACATCCTTATATGTTATGTAATACATATGTTGATCTTAACAATTTATAAATCTCTTGACTTTATGTTGATATTCAGTATCTAGTTTATCTAACCAGTCCTTCATTGCAGTCAGATGAGCTGCTGGTGGAATTGAACAAACCCATACAGTGACTGGAGAACTCATCAACCATCCCTATGTTCTACTATACACTACTCAGTCATAATATTAACGCTACCTGCCTAATATTTAATTGGTTCCCCTTCTGCTGCCCAAGCAGAATTAACAATTCGATATCTGACACCATGATGTGAACATGAGATCTGTAAGTCCTGTAAGTTGTGAGGTGGGTCCTCCATAGTTCACGTAAATGAGACTTAGTTGCCCCTGACCCTGTGTCCAATTCACTGGTTTTCATTCTTAAAGTTCTTTTGGTTGTTGTCTACTGCATTCCAGAAAATACCCACTTGACCGGTCCGATGTTTCAGAAATGTTCTGACCATGTAGTTGTCACAAATTTGCTCTTGTCAAAGGGGTTCAGGTCCTTACACTTGCCCATTTTTCCTGATATTAACAAATCAACTTCAGGAACTGACTGTAAATTCATTATGAATTAGTGTTATGCTCACACTTGTATGAGTTATGAGGTGTTATCTTGTGAGTGAGGTCAAACACTGGCCAGCATGGTCATGGCAAGGTGACATGAATTATCTGCGTTTAATGGTAATGGTGATGGGTTCAAGGTGGATGGGACACTCCATTTCCAAAGCTGTGGGCATTTACCATTTTCCATGATAACACTTTTTTTTCCCACTCATTGTTAGTGGTTGGGTGAATTTATTGTCAAACGACTGTTTTCTCTTTTCAAATCCTAATTACAACCAAAAACATCCAAATGACCCTGATCAAAAGTTCGCAATCCCTGGTGATTTTGGCCTAATAACATGCACAGAAGTTGACACAAATGGGTTTGAATGGCTGCTAAAGGTAACATCCTCACCTGTGACCAGTTTGCTTGTAATCAGTGTGTGAGCATACACGCTGAGTGAGTTTCTGGGATCTGGACAGACTCTTGCATCTTTCATCCAGCCACTGACGTTTCTGGATTGTGAGTCATGGGGAAAGCAAAACAATTGTCAACAGATCTAAAGGAAAAGGTAGTTGAACTGTATAAAACAGGAAATGGATACAAAGAGATATCCAAGGAATTGATAATGCCAGTCAGCAGTGTTCAAGCTGTGATTAACAAATGGAAAATCAGGGCTCTGTTAAAACCTAACCACGGTCAGGTAGACCAACAAAAATCTCAGCCACATCTGACAGGAAAATTGTTTGTGATGCAAAGAAAAACCCAGAAATAGCATCAGCTGGAATATAGGACTCTCTGGAAACTAGCGGTGTGGCTGTTTGAAGATGCACAATAAGGAGGCACTTGAAGAAAAATGGGCTGCATGGTCGAGTCGCCAGAAAAAAGCCATTACTGCGCAAATATCACAAAGTATCTGGCCTGTAATATGCCAAACAGCACAGAGACGAGCCTCAAAACTTCTGGAACAAGGTCATTTGGAGTGATGAGACCAGAATCAAACTTTGGCCACAACCATAAACGGTTCATTTGGAGAGGTGTCAACAAGGCCTATAAAGCATGGAGGTAGATCACTGATGTTGGATGTGTGAGCTACAAAGGCACAGGAAACTTGGTCAAAGTTTAAGGAAAGATGAATGTAGTGCATTATCAGCAAATACTGGAGCCAAATTTGCACTCATCAGCCCGGAAGCTGTGCATGCATGGGACGTACTTGGACGTTCCCACATAACAACGATCCAAAACACAAGGCCAAGTCAACCTGTCATTGGCTACAGCAGAAAAAAGTGAAGATTATGGAGTGTCCATCTCAGTGTCCTGACCTCAATATCATTGAGCCACTCTGGGGAGATCTCAAGTGCGCAGTTCATGCAAGACACCCCATGAATTTACAGGAACTGGAGGCTTTTTGCCAAGAAGAATGAGCAGCTTTACCATCTGAGAAAATAAAGAGCCTCATCCACAACTACCATGAAAGACTTCAGGCTCCCATTGATGTAAGAGGGGGCAATACACTATATTAAGAACTGGTGTATGTACGTGATCAAGGTCATTTGGATGTTTTTGGTTGTCATTATGATGTGAAAAGATTGTTTGACAATAAATGGCTTCACCCAACCACTAACAATGAGTGGAAACAAGTTGTTGGGCTATTATTCATATTCTCTGATAAAGGGTCAAGAAAAACTGTGTACAGTTGGGGGCACTCATGAGCCACCCCTGCGGTATTGCCCATTTATAATCAGTGTACATAGTGCTATTTCATGACTTTAGGCATGTCTGTGTAATAGACTGGATTACTGGACATGCATTAGGCTTATTTTTGGACTTTACTATGTCAGTAATATCAGATAATGGAAAGTCTCAGTGTAGGGTTAAGAATACTGATCATGTAACTGAAAATACATCATATCAGGTCCAGTGAATGGGTCAATAGTAGACTGTGTAATTGTTCAGTTCACCAAGGGAGGTTTGTGTATTTTAATGCCCGTGTAGGGGTCATTAGGGGTCAATCGCTAGATTAAGCGATTGCAGATCAAGGCCTTGTTTTGAAAAGTATAGCGATACTCCCTGAACTGGTTTACTTACAAAGCTTTTTGTTCTGATTTACTTGAGTTGTTTAACAGAATGATCTGTTTCTTTAGGTCCTGTCCATTGAAGAGGTGGAGAGGATAATGGAGGAGACACAGGAGGCAATAGAATATCAGAAGGTTGGTCTATTGGTTTCTGAGAGCAGAAACAACTGCTGTCTTTCTTTTCAAACGCAGTTCACATTCACCTGCAGCTGAAATGCTGAGCCGCTGACCTTTGTTAATCGAACTCTCGCAGCAAATCGACGAGATCCTTGCTGGCTCTCTGAGCCAGGAGGACGAGGAGGCTGTGCTCGCAGAGCTGGAGGCCATCACACAGGTGGGTTGTTCTTCCTGTGCTAATGTTGTATCAGATGTGCTGTCTCTTCAGTTCTACACCATGATAGACAGTTCAGTCCTCTAACTTGACATTATTCGCCACAGTGTTACTGATGTGTTCTGCCTGTTAGTGTAGCACGTGAGACACGACTGGGTACAAAGGACTGTACCTTGGTCTTAAGCAGGCATATGTGTGAAAGCAGTACATAGCACAGTAGACAGTAATCAAAATAAATTGTCCAGCAATAGCTCACTAATTTACTGTAATGAAGGGCTGATTATATGAACTAGGTATGGGATGGTCACTGTAAGTGCTGACCTTTCTCAGAAGGAGCTTTAAAATGGTTAAATGCTTTATCTTTATTTGTATTTTATTCTGCTCATTGCAAAGTTTATTCGATATTTGTGTTATTACACAAATACACACTTTACATATGATTTTCTCAGTTGGTAATAAACCCATTGTGCTTAATTAAGGTACTCACTCCTAGACTGATGTTCACCCCTGACCTATGACATGTGACTTACAGCAATACAATACAGCACTGTTCAATTCCTCTGAACATCAAAACACACCACACATGATTTTTTCATTTCTGTATTAAATGACAAAAAAAACAGCAGATTACACAGAAAATTACACCAAGAATCACAAACAGATGAACGGGCAAGCATGTATTTGTTTGACAGCTCACATGGTTGCTTCAGTCATTCATAAAGCACTAAATTCACTGAATCTACATGATTAGAGTTTAAATGACCTCAAACCTGATGTTTCTGCAGCACATTCTAGTGGGTATGTGTATTCGTCTCAGTCCGCCATGATATCAGGCGTGTCACAATAACAATTTTTGTTTGGTGATAGATTATTGCAAAACTGATGTAGTGATAATATAGTAGCATATGCAGTTATAATGTAAAGAAAGATTAGACAACTTTAATTTTTTAAGAATATTCAGACATTGGAATTGGAATAGAATTTTCCCTAAAAATCTTGAATAAATTGTGGATTTATAAAGTAGGGCTGGGTGATATGGGATATGCTGATATATTTTAGCTGAATGACGATATACAGTACAATACTTGATGTCACATACAATGTGAAAAAATTTGGACTCTCCATGAAATACTTCTTCAGTCTTTTTTGACTATATTTAACCGAACTGAAACTTCATTTCTGTTCTTTCTTATACAATAAGTCATATGTCTCCTCCATTGTGTGTACATGAGAGTGCGAATGGGAGTGGATGAGAGCAGAGTAAAGGAGGAGCTGAGAACAGGGGGCGAGACATTATTTAAACATTTTCATATGCAATATGAACAATATTGCCTCAGCCCATATCGTTTATATGGCTCTATATGACACAGCCCTAATATACAATAAAACTGAAGTTTATAAACAACAACCTGGCTAATTCACATTAATGGGTTCTCCTTGCTAAAAAAAATAACCAGAACAGGCAATATTGTAGTCCGCAAAACATTTTCAGGTTATGTCCATTTATTATACGATACATTGATAACATAATTATCATTACAGGCCTAATGATTATCGATGTTAAAATTCATTGCATGCATTTATACACAAAATATGAATGAATTTAATACATGTGTAAAATACCTGATTTTGTCTGTGTTGGATGGGCTTCATGTCCTCATTTGCTAATATTCCCTTTAAAGCTTTAAAAGTTGACTCAAAAATGAGGTGTCAGTTAATCTATAATAAGGGAACCAATGATTTTGTGTACAGACAGTGATATTTTTTTTTATATAAAAAGCATTGCTTAAATTTGCATAATGATGCCTTGTTATCGCAGCTGTGATAAACACTTCTCTGCTTCTCCTTTGCAGGATGAGGATGTTGCACTTCCGGAGGTGCCCACGGAGCCCCTGCCTGTGCTGCCTAAGGGGGAGAAGGGTGCGACTCTCTTACGGTCAAACGCAGCACTGTAGCTGCCAATACCTGCCATAATGTTATTATGGAGTATTTCGATTGGCACTTTATGTTTGTGTCGTTTTGTTTTCCAGAGAAAAAAGCCGTGGAAATCAAGCAGGATGGAGAGATGCTGGCAGCATAGAGATGCCCCGTCGTCTTGCGAGATGGTTTGATCACACACATTATCACACTTCATCTGTTTGAACTGAGCGTTAAAGGAACACAAGTACACTGTTCGTTGTTTTTCTCTCAGCTCTTTTCACGAAGCTTCATTTACCTTGAAGTCAACATGTGGAACCAGCTTTTACTTTGATGATGCAAGAAATGTTGGATTTGAATGATGAATGGACTTTGCTGTTTCTAAAATAATTAAGTTTAATAGTTAAGTTTTAGGCAATTTTGGCAGTACACATTCTTGAAACATTCGGTGGATTGTTGTAGTCAGCAAGTATTTGCAGGATATGATCTCAGCTAATGTAAATTATTATTTATTTTTAGAATAATTATTTTAAAGAAAATGTCACCCAGATGTCTGGAAGGCTGACCTTTCCTTTTGTGCTTTAGAGTAACATCCAAATCCGTGTACACAATAAATGGATTTGCTCTTCAGTATTGCGCTGTAATAGTATGACCACCAGGGGGATCTTTGTAAACATTAGTGCAGTGGATATCTCCTCATGTCCTTGGGTATGACTGACAGTTCTGATGAAATCGCTGCTTGCAAATAGAAATGGTGTACCTATCCCAAGAATCATGAGGAGATATATATAAAATTTATTTTATTTTTATTTATTTTTTTGGCTAAGGGGATACAGTCTGTCTTACACCATTGCTCAGTATGTATTGTATAGATGACTTAATTTTATTCATGAATTGGGAAAGGGGGGATACAAAACTTCAAGAATCTTACACCATGCTCTATAGTACTGTAGTTATGAAATACTTTTATTTATAATTGACTCAGTTCTCTCTTGTGATAGGTAACTGACTTTGCTGTGCTGTATAGACACTTTTGGTATGTCTTGTAATGCTCTGCTCTTGTAACAGTGAAAAAAATAAAGCGCCTGGTTTTGATATAGTAATTATACTCATTTGACCCACTGTGTTCTGCTCACACAAGAATTAATCTTCCGCATTTTACCCATCCACACACAATGATACACACACTAGTAATTTCACACACCAGGGGGCAGTGAGCACACATACCCAGAGCAGTGGGCAGCCCTATCCTCAGCTGGGGAGTTCAGTTCATTGCCCAAGGGCACTTCTGTCATTTCCTGCCAATCCAGGGATTTGAATCAGCGACCTCCCGGTCATAAGGCTCCGTCCCTAACCACCAGGCCACAGCTGCTCCCATTGGGTTGTTTTGGTTAGATATGTGTCAGACAGAAGGTGCACATTGTATGCAAAACCAGTCATGTTGCTGTGACCAAATTAGTGTCACCATGCCTTAAACCTACTGCTTGGCATAAAACAAATCCTTTAATTGAGCCAACCAGGCAGTTGGAACAAAATCCTGGGGTGGATTTTGGCTTGCTTGACCTGAAATACTCACCTTTGGCAAACTGGCCAGTCAATATGTGTACAACTGTGGTGAACACCCTCACCCTGAAGTGAGTTAATATAATGATTGCCATATGATTATGATTATCACTTTGAAAAAGTTCAAAGTGAATCTGATATGATATGACATTTTCGGCCACTGCGTACGGTTGTTTGACCTTTTTGAGGCATGTTGACAGGACACTCATCAGCCCCTATATTTTTTCTATACAACAATGCTGATCATTGGCCTGCAATTACATGATGTAATTGTTGGCCTGACTGACCACAGGTTTTGGACTCCTAATAACAAAATTGGCAGGTTGTGTTTATTTTATGCAACTAAATTGTGAAAGGCTTTGAAATTTGTTTTTACCACCAGTCAAGTGAGGGCCTCTGTATTCACCCACAAAGGGGCAGGCATTACACAAAGACAAAGTACCCCGATGTGTTGCTCTCATCTATGTCAGACTTCATGGCTACAGTTAGTAACTTTACTGAAGAACAGCCTTCTTGAGACTCGCACTTATTTGTGGGCATCTTGCTTTGTTCTTCCACCCACAAGTGTTCCCTTTGCCAAGGGAACACTAATTACTACTCTTCGTTTAGAAAACTAGTACTGTCAACTGCATTTCTTGTTGGGGACAAATAATACAATTAAAATTGGGTAGCTTGAGGGGAGAGAGTCCCCACAATAAGATTCAGCTATTTGAAAATTTAAATGGTTCTTCGTGTACAAGAGACCGTGGATATGGTTCTATTTGGTGCCAAAAATGGTCCATTAGGCATTATTTAACAAATTATACATTCTGTAAGACTTGATGTAGATTCATTAGGGGTCCATCATATATATTCACAGCTTTTGGCGAGACACTCAGAATTGAGCTGTATCTTCTTTCCACTGATCATCCTTCAGATGTTTCTACAGCTTTATTGGACACCTGTGGTGAATACAGTTGATTGGACATGATTTGGAAAGACACACACCTGTTTATTTAATGTCCCATAGTAGACAGTGAATGTCAGAGCACAAACCAAATGCTGTAGACCTCTGAGACAGGAGGTAGGAACTGTCTGTAGACCTCCGAGACAGGATTGTATAAAAACACAGATCTGTAGAAGAGCACAGAAAAAAATTCTGCTGCGTTGAAGGTCCCCAGTGAGCACAGTGGCCTCCATCATCCATAAATGGAAGAAGAACTAGGACTCTTCACAGAGCTGGACGCCCAGCTAAAATGAGTGATCATGGTTGAGCGGCCTTAGTCAGGGATGTGACCAAAAACCCAATGATCTCTCTGAGAGGCCTCCAGTGTTGTTCTGTGGAGAGAGGGGAACCTTCTAGAAGGATAACCATTTCTGCAGCACTTCATCAGTCAAGCCTGTATGACAGAGTGGCCAGATGAAAGCCAATCCTCAGTAACAGGCAAATGACAGCCCATCTGGAGTTGGCCAAAAGGAACCTAAAGGACTCTCAGACCATGAGAAACAAAAAGATTGAACTTTTTGGACCAAACGCCAAGCATCATGTCTGGAGGAAACTAGACACTGCTCATCACCTAGCCAATACCATTCCTACAGTGAAGCATGGTGGTGGCAGGATGACATAAGCCTGTAATATAACAAAATGTGGAAGAGGTGAAGCTCTGTGAATGCTTTCTGGATGCAGTGTACATGCTGTTTAGTAGGCTTCATAACTCAGGACCAGACTAACCTACAGAGATGATACACATAAACTACATTTACTCTGTTATGCATGCAGGCTCTGATTGATCAGTGAGAGGGCATCACTGATATAGATAATGGGATACAAAAGAAACAATAAGGGAGGGGGTGTTTGCTCACTGTCTTTATTCATACAGTGTTCAAATTTCAGAAAATAAAAGTCCTGAGAAGGGATAATAATGATACATAAATAAATAGCAAAACAACAAAGGATATTCGGGATGTTTTTATTTTATTTGGATTTTGAAGAACATATTTTTTTTCAGTTCTTGTCAAAACTGCCTTTTCAGTTCAAAAACACTCTGGACGATCAATTTCCAAAATGATTTATTAGATAAAAAGTGTTTTTAATTCTTAAAAGGAAAATAATAATAATATTAATAATAATAGTGCAAGTAAATGATTGAAATATGATCAAATTCATAGAAATATTAAAACTTCTCAAATGAAAACAAATTTGAGTAGCCTATAATATCCTAATAATAATAATAATAATAATAATAATAATAATAATAATAATAATAGTAGTAGTAGTAGTAGTAGTAGTAGTAATAATAATAATAATAATATCTGGCATGTGTTACTCTCCTATACTTTGAGAAGATTTTGCCAACAATACTGGGCAGCCAATCAGAACATACATGATTTACATATCTCAGTGTTAAAGACAGGTTCAAAATAAATATTTAAAGATACATTAAATGATTACAGTGGGGAGAAATTGTTGGTTTATTTGAAGCGCTGAGAGTCAGAATATTTAAATATTCATGTGGAGTGTCCCCGCCCCTGCCTCTCGCTCTCGTTACCCACGCTGCATTACCATGGTTACCCCGACGAGGGAGGCGGGGCAACGCGAACAGGTACGCGAGATCACGCCCAGTGGGAGGGGTTATGGGAGGGGGCGGTGCTCGGACAAATTGAGAGAGCTGTCCGCTTCAATTACTGCCGCTCGGTGGGAGACTGAGCACTAGTGCTGCGAGGAGCCAGCAGCGCGCCGAGGAGCTGCCTCAGAATTAGAATCAAAGTCAGCGTCAGCCTCTCTCCGCCTCCCCGCGCCCGCTCGGATAAGTGCTCTGCCGGGTGTTTATGGTCTGGACTGAGGAGCTCGCCATGTCTCGCGCAGAGGAGGTGAACCGCGTGACGGAGAACGTCTACAAGGTACAGTAACGGTCAGCTCAGTAACGCTTGGCGGTGTGGAGGCAGAAGTGCTGTTGGTGTAACCTCTCCGGACTGAGCGTTACCTACTCAGCTCTGTGGCTGTTAGTAAACAAAGTTCACACTGTCAGCTTTTCTCTCTGTTGGAGACGGTTGCTCTCTCCGTCTCTCACTCTTCCACTCTCTCACTCTACCACACACCCTCTATCACTCTCACACACTCAGTCACCCTTTCCCACACTTTCTCACTCCCACACTCCCTCCTACACTCCCTCTTTCACTCTTTCACACCCTCTCTCCCTCTAGCACTCTCCCACACTCTCTCACTCATTCACCCTTTCCCACACTTTCTCACTCACACACTCACTCCCACCTCTTTCCAGGCACACTCACTCTCACATATTCTCTCTCTCACACACTCTCACACTTTCCCACTCTCTCTCTCTCTCTCTCTCTCTCTCTCTCTCTCTCATATGACCGAGTCAGTCTATCTGCTATCTCCAGGTTCTTTCAGGCTTTGGTTTGTACTCGAACACTGCAGACAGATCACTCCACACTTGCTGCTTTCTGAGCTGCAACAGGTTCAGTCAGCTCTGCCCTCGGGCTCTTCTCCACATAAAAGTCCACCCCAGACACCCCCCTTTACATTCCCTGCTGCTGCCTTCCTACCACACATCCCCTCCAAAAGCAAAAAGCCCAAACTCGGCTTCCCCTCTGGATTAATGTCCTCCTGTGATCCATAAGCCTGGCGTTAAATAGGCCACCTGAAGTCCAACACCTAAAACGAGGACAAAGAAACTATTCTGAGGGATCAAGGCCAGGCGGATGTGTCCTTGTATCAGGGTGTTGCCTTCTGCATTTAGAGAGCTTGTGGAAGTCTGCCTAGCTGCTCACTGCTTCCTCACTCTACCCACACTGTACACACACCTGGCTTTTCCAGCTTCAAACTGGAAGTTTCTTGGCACTGCTGGCACAGTGCTGGGATTGGTCAGGCTGTGTTGTAAGGGCTGGGAACAGGACAGGTTGGTACAGACTGTGTGGATACTGAGGACGTGCTGAGCACTTTAAAGCACCTTTCAGGCATTGCCCCCTGCTTGATGAAGCACATCTTCTGGAGTGTTGGTGATGACCTTTCCATGTGACCCATCTAGAAGATTCCTCACGCTTTGTGAGAGACTGCTCAGTTAGGTGGTTGAGTTCTGTCTCTGATTCAGGGTGTTGCCTTGTGCATTTGAAGAGCTTGTGGAAGTCTGCCTAGTTCACTGCCTCCTCACTGTGCCCGCAACTCTGCATGTGGCAGAGTGACTTTTCGGGAAGAGGGCTGGTTGGTTGGTGCCAGACTGGCTTAGCAAGGACCTGTAGAGTAGGGTTGGGCGATACAAGAAAAAAAAAAAAAAAAAAAAGAATTGCAATACATGATGCACCATATGGTAAATGTGGGGGAAAAAAGTGGAAAATTACCACACAGTGAAATCCTTTATTCTTTTCTTTCTTTCTTTCTTTGTTTCTTTCTTTGTTTCTTTCTTTGTTTTTTTTTTTTTTTTTTAAAGGATATTTAAATTTCTTCCAGTGTGTGAGAATACAAATGGGAGCGGAGCAGAAAAAAGGTTTCCGCAAGATTGAAACTCACTGTTATTTTAAAGAACGATTTGGCCCATATCTTGCTCTGTTTATATTCCGATATTGATATATCGATATGTTACCCGACCATGCTCCAGAGCACATTTAAAGAACCTGTTTTCTCAGGTGTACCCTCTGCTGGCTGGGGCAAATCTTCTGGAGTTGTGGCGGTGACCTTTTTCATGTGACCTGTCTAGAAGTTTCCTCACCTTTTTAGAAAGATTAGGTGTTTAATTAGGTGGAACCATAAGGTGTTGGAGATTGAGACAGTGGATGAGGGTTGAGGTCTATCTTTGTGTCACACTGTGCTGGAGAGTCAGTGGAGATGGTCAGTGAACAGTGGGTTGGTCAAATGGGTTGAATAATCACAGGACAGAGAATAGACGCCAACTGCAGTGCTGTGACTCACACCTGACTGCAGGGGTGTGTGTGCTTGTCTGTTTAAACACAGGGTGTGTGTGTATATGAATTCCTTTTGAGGTCCGTTGTGCTCACACACTCACACAAACACATACACACATACATAAGGCACTCCCTGCCTGGAGGTAGAACCTGTGGAGCAGTCAGGTCGGGTGTGTGATAAGAGGCCCTCCTGTGAGTCGGCCTCTGTTTCCTGACTCTGCACACAGTGTCGGGCACTGCTTTCTGGGGTCAGAATGATGTGTGGACAAAAATATTGGGACACCTACTCATTCATAGGTTATATTTGTATAATTTCTCCTACTTTGTTGAGTAACTGTGTTGTCCAGGGAATGCTTTCTGTTCAATTCTGGAGCACTGCTGTGAGGATTTGATCAGGATGTTGGATGGTCACCACCCACTTCATCCCCAACTCATCCCAGAATTAGGGGTGTAAGAAAATATTGATGCACTTGAGTATCACAATATTGTTTTACGATAAATCAAATCAAAATGTATTTGTACAACTCATTTCACAACTGATGTCACAGAGCAGCTTTACAGAAATCAAAATTTCTAAAGGTTCACGAAACATAAAGAAAGCATAAGACATAAACTGATACTATCAAAAATTAAGAAATCATTTTGAATTTACACTTTAAATGCAACACATCGCAGGTTATGGTTTCATGGAGGCTGCTTGCTGTTACTCTAAGCTTCATAACTCTGGTTTAGAGGAACCTACAGACATCATACAAATTGTTTTGTTTTATTTTTGTTTATATGGAGAGGATCAAATTTTTGGACGAATCAATAATCTCTGGATATAGCTGGGGACACGTCACTTCCATCAAAGCCAAATCTACATCCTCGGTTACAACCCACTGAGGAACTCCGTCAAAAATGGATCAAATGCTCCAATTGTTTAACTTTTTTTATTATTCTGCTAATACTTTCCTCACTGTGTGCTCATGCAGTGTCCCCTTAAAACATACAACTGCATATTTAGTCACATGACTCCACCCTGTATGGTCTGTGCTTTGGAAGCAACATGGTGGAGAACTGTATGGTCGTTGTGTACTGTGAGAATGTCTTTAATTATCATATATTTAAATATTCCTGCCATATTAAACGTATTGTTGCAGTTTCCTCACAAATTTTGCCAGGATTCTGCAAACTTTGTCCAAGCTGGCAGAATTTCCTCTGTTTGTAAGAATGTGTTCATAAGGAAGTCGTGGATAAATCAGTTTCCCATCCATGCAGAAACTACTGCTACTATACCAATAAGATTTGAGTGTCTTGCAATGATTGGTTAACAACCTTACATTTGATCAAGAGGTGTTATTAAACACGTCTTGATCAAATGTACAGATATACATCAGGCTTTTAGGTGACTGTTTACTCATATGCAAGTCCGTTGGCAAGCATTGGGGTGTAACATTGCACTCCTACCATGATTGAATTCTGTGATATTGAATGAAAATTGGAATGAAGAAAATTGCGGGTTCTGGTTGTTACTTGGGACAAGGAGCGAGTGAATCACACGAATAACATCATCGGTTCATAGTTCTAGACGTATACTTTATTAACAGTTGTGTGATTTTTAAATGTTGCTGGTATGCAAATGTCCTTTGTCTTTTTTTAGCTGAAGAGGCAAACGTGGCTCACCAACATGGCTGATTAGTTCATATTAGAGACTGTAAATGCCGACATCTTTAGACTCCACCAGGTTGGTCATTTCCAGGCAGGTTCATGTACTTGCACAGATAAAAAAGAGAGTGGGGGGGGTTCACCTGTGTAAAGCACTGAACTTAAGCCACCTGGTGCTCGCCAGACTCAATCTCCTGAGCAACAGAGGGAGCGAAAATCACCTTACGCCAGCCAAGTCCTCCAAGTTGTTGGCAGCCCTTCACAAAGCAAGGGCTTGTGAAGGGAGGGGTGTGTGGATAAACAGTACCTGTTGCTGTGCGCCTGGGCAGGGTATGACTTGTTGAGAGTCTTGAGCAGAAACAGCACTTGAGAGGGGAGTGTCTCCACACCTCTCCCAGAGAGTCAACGGTGGATGGAAGTTTACTTGGTTGGATATGACCAACGTGTTAGTGTATCCCTCAATGGAAACTTCCAGGTGTGGTCTTTGCTTTGCACATGCCATAGAGGTTATGAGCATGGAAATGATAATGAGATGATATGGAAAGCTGTTTGTTTCAGATTTTCCATAGTAAAGGTCTAGAAATCTTTTTGGGTTTGCCTTTCACTTTTAAAGTCTACATTGTTTTTTTTGACTGTGTCTTTCAAAATTATGGCAACCCATTAAGCCCATGTGATAAAGTGTAGACAAATGTAGTTTTATAATTACAGATTGTTGTCCATCTGTTTATCTGCATACCTTCATTCACCCACAAGACCACCACAGAGCAGGTATGATGGTGGGTCATTCTCAGCACTGCAGTGACACTGAAATGGTGGTAGTGTTGGTGTGTGTTGTGCTGTAATCATTGGCTCAGAAACAGCAGTGCTGCTGGAGTGTTTCATTCCCTCAGTGTCACTGCTCTACTGGCAATAGTCCACCAACCAGAAAAAGTCCTGTGACCACTGGTGAAGGAAGGGGATGACAAACACAAACTGTGAAGCCAGAGATCAACTTCTTTCTCTGACATTCTCCATCTACAACGTGGACTAAGTAGGTATAATAGAGCCGACAGTTACTTGTACCACTGCAACACACACTAAAATTGCAATGCTAAAAATGATCCAAAACCCAAGTATGCAGAGAAACCGATGGACTACAATCTGTAATTATGGAACTACAAAGTGCTTCTGCATGCTAAGAGGAGTTGATAATGGAGAATGAGGTCACTGTGTTCTGATTTACTGTGTAGATGGTCTACAGTAGCTAGGATTCCTGCATCACATGGTGCTCCGGTACTCAAAAGATGAAAGCTCCCATGTGCATCGTTCTGAAGTGCCACTAATGTTATGTTAGCTGAACATGCTCATTGGCTTAATCACTGTTGTGCTAACTGACATGGCGGGACAGGGAGGCCGGTTGATCTCTCTGGGACTCACCGCCATGGATGGCTGTGGCATCAGAATACATCAATCTAGCAGTCTCCTGATGATGGGGCAAGTGCTTATTCAGCTGGGCAACTCGGTTAAATAGACTCTTTAAAGTTTAAACAATGACATTGGAATAAATAATCTCTTTAGAGCTGATGGTTCCTACGAATTCTGTAGGTTTTCTTTCCCAACATGAACATTACCTGAAACATCACATCAATTGTCAGTCATCATCAATATCTAATTTAAATCTGACATATTGAAATGTATTCTGCCTTCAGTTGCAACATTTAGAATAAAGAAGGGAAGAAAGCATGAGGTTTGGCTTTAGAAGGTCCCTACTCCGTCCCTACTGCTATCAAGTGTTTTCATAATCTGGACTGTAGTTGACCTCACTTGATTGCAGCACCACGTGGCATTAGTTGTGAGGACTAATGGCATGATATGTGTTTTAAAAACATTGTTTTATAAAAGCAAGAGAGGAATATGACGGCACTTCCATCTACATTGGAAAAATCTAGACAGGTGGTTTCTTAGCAACAACATGCTATTAAGTATTTCTGTCATTGTCGTGTCATGAGAGAGGGAGTATGAGAGAAAGAGAAAGAAAGAGGGGGTGGGAAGAGGAGGGCAATGTGGAGGAACTGATGAGTGCTTAGTAAACAGGAATGCACTGTAAAAAGCACTTGGAGGCAGAACCATAAACTATTGCTCTTTTGTTTAGCCCTCATAAAAGACTTTTGGGGAGGGAGAGGCCTTTTAGCTTTCCCCCTCATTTTAAATGCCCACTGTAATTACTCTCTGCTGACAGCTGAACAGCTCTGACTTGCAATGCATTTACCATCGTAAGTCAGTTGTTCATTTGTCTCAGCAATGATTTTGACTTTTGTAAAATAAGTACTAAAGTAAGCTCTGGGTACCTTTACTAAAGGTGTGACTTTGGTATTGCCGTTAGAATGCCTTGGGGCTTGGAAGGCTGCATTTATCACCAGCTCTCTGACAGCCATTTGGAATTGTGTGGCTCACGAAATGGGTTTTATAAGACGAGGCACAGATCGACTCTATACACCCACATCCTCCCTGAGTCTGGAGGCGGATGGCTTGGAGCCGTTGCTGTGTCTCATTGTCAGGCTCTCTCTCTTTAAAACCTTTTCTGAAACAAGACATGCTCTTAATGCAAGCTCACCAAGCACTCTTGAAAATCTGTACTTTGCGTTTCAAATGGTAGAAACGGGCAGCACTTCTAGATTTATTAACACTTTAATGGTGAAATAAAGCCGGTGAATTGTGGGCTCTTGTCTTGTTGGCAAGCCAGATGGCTCAATGCAGCATTTCCTTTTTGATGGGATCTCAGAATTTCAGAGTTGCTGAGAGCTTTTTCTGTAGTATAGTGTGTGAATGCAAGGAGAATACAAGATGCCAGCAAGGCCTTTGTAAGAGAAAGATAAGGGGGAAGAAAAAAGTGAAAGAGAGTGGGTGACGGATAGAGGGGTGGGAGAGCTTCTCCATCCTTGTGGAAATGGTCTGTAATTGCTACATGGGAATGTGGGCCTGTAATTAACCCAAGAAGAGGAGCTATAGCAGAGGACCAGACAGCGATGCACTCGGGGTGTTGGCTGGTGACCTCTGTCTGCTTTCACGGCTCGTTTAGCGGGGGTTAGTGAGCAGGTAGCGGTGAGGAGGGAGATTGCTGTAATGTGTAGTTTGTCTAGCTCTCATAGCTGTGAGCAGTAAAAGGTAGAATTCACTGGCTATTCAGAGAAATGGTTTAGTGGCTTTTGTTAAACGTAGTCCATCATTTAGGGCAATTTTGGTGGTTCGTGAGTTGTTCTTTAGTTTTGCTTCTTCAGTGTTGCTTGGCTAACTAGAAATAGAAGCTCAAAGCTTCATCAAGAGGCACTGAAAACACTGCAAGCCTGAATCTTCACTTACATGCCCTAAATTGCACTAAGTGGTTAAGGAATCTAATAGACTTTGTGGTTTCTGACAGTGTAGTACAGTGCCCTGCGACAGTATTCAGATATCTTCAAGTCTGACCACAGGTTCTGAATTGGATTAAGGTCTGGGCTTTGAAAACGTCATTCCAATACATTTACACGTTTCCCCGTAAACCACTCGATGTGTTGCTTAGGCAGTATGCTTTGGGTCATTGTCCTTTTGGAAGGTGAACCTCAGTCCCAGGCTCAGATCACTTACAGGCCAAAACAGGTTTTAGCAACATCCATCTTCTACTCAACTCGGACTAGTTTCCCTGTTCCTGCTGCTGAAAACATCCCCAAAGATGAGGTGTGTTGGTTATGTGTGAGACATGGCGTTTTCCATCTGACCAGAGTACCTTCCCCCATATATTTGGGGAGTCTCCCACAGACCTCTTGGCAAGCTCAAAATGAGTCTTCCTATTTTTGTCTGTAAGTAAAGGCTTCTTTTTCCCTGCCCACTGTGGTCGTATGGACAGATACTCCAGTCTGTGCTTGGGACTCTGCAGCTCTTTCAGTGTTAGCTTTGGTCTCTGTGCTAAATCTCTGATTAATGCCCTGCTTGCCTGGTTGCCTAGGGTATCATCATGAAACTGACTTCTCAACAGCTTTGTCCCTGACTTGTTTGGACATCTCCTTGGTCTTAATGGTGTTTGGTTTGTGGAGCCTCTTGCTTAATGTTGTTGCAGCCACTGGGGCCTTTCAGAAAAGGTGTGATGGCCTTCAATCTTCCGTGTTGTTCAGTGCGATGCTAGCCTACATAACGGACTTGTCAGCGAGAGATCTCTTTCAAGACTAGAGATTGTGATCACAAAATTGTCTTCCAGCATTATTGGCCGATAAGTGGAGCTCAGTGTCATTAACTCATGGAGACTGACTGTAGAGGGTCAGAGTTCCATTCACTAGTTCGTCTTTGCATAGTTGATGAAATGACCTCCTCAGCTGTTCCTTGAAATCAGTCATTTCTGCTCTGATCCTCCTTTCATCCCCCCACTGTTCTTTTAAACTTGCACGTTCACATCTTACTTATTATTATTTTAAATAACCCTCCATTCAAAGAATCTTGAAGGAGGTGGTTCTTCTAGCACACCACTCCAAAGAAGCCTTTCTTGGCACCTAGATTTTTTTGTAGGCAGCCTTAAACTTGCAAACTTATTTTTTTTGATTAAATGAATCCATGTAGTGAGCCATTATGCTGTGAGGTCACGCTACCTTTCTCTCAGGATGTCAGTTACCATTTACCACTCAAAGTAAGATCTCATTAGTGCAGCTGCCTCAGAGATGATGATTACTGCAGATGACTCCTTGCTTCCGGGCTGAAGAGGTGTACAAACTAAGGCTAGAGGAGTGCATGATGCAAAAAGTATGAGTAAACACAGGGTCCTTGATCTTTGTATTTTCAAGTTGCAATACTGATGAGCAAACCTTTGATTCATATAGAAGTTATCAGTGGTCATCAGATCTGCATTTCAAGATATTGACAAGCTCAGTGCTTCTGGTCTTCTGGCATATCTTTGAAGACCTGTGTCTGATTTAAGAAGCAAGAGTTTGAGGAACATGATTAGATTGCAGTATTTTAGGATATCATTTGACTGCTCTGTTGCATGAGGTTCAAAGGGGCATCTTTTTTGTACATTTGTAATCCATCAAGTCGAAGATATCACATAGAAGGCGGCCTCTGCTACAGAGATATGACCTGATAATTAGTTAGAGAGACATTCAAAATCTGTTCCCAATTAAGTGCTCAAAGAAATGAATCGGTCAAAGCACACAAAAAAGCCTGGCACACACTGTAGTTTCCATGGACACCAGTGCTGAGTTGCTGGGGTGTGGAGCACTGTGCGAGGGGTCAGAAGGTTATACGGCTGAAGAGATCTGACAAACAGAATATCGTTCGGGGGCCGAGGACAACAACTGCAAGAAATAAAGAAAACTCTGTCGCTACTTTATCTCATAATGAAGTGGGAGATCAGAGTTTTCTTCTATATTTTCTTCAGAACCAGACTGTACTTCACCTTGGCGCAGTTGGAGTATTGATCTCCTCTGCTGTTTCTCATAGTCAATAAGATCTGCTGCAGTCCCCATTCATTGTTTTAGGTTACGGACAGAATGAGGAGATTCAGAGCTCATGTCATGGATATGGAATTGTAATTCAAACCATTTTCCTTGATTATGTTTGCTGCCATGCTTTTCTGTCTGATGCAGATGGGGATATTTTAAATGTGCAACAATTGAGAATTAACAGCAGTCAAATCGGCTTCAAGAAAGTAAGGAAGTAATATCTGTATGTTTGTGTGCAGTACACACATTCTGATGCATGTTTTTGAACATTGAACAAAATTCCATTGAGCTACCGTATTTTCCAGACTATAAGCCATTAGTTTTTTCCCACACTTTAAACCATTCGTCTTATAATGAGGTGCAGCTTTTTCTTCTTGTATATGTTATTTTCCTTTTTTTTTTTTATTTAACTTTGCGGGTGCGGTTTATATTCCGGTGTGACTTATAGTCCAGAAAATACGGTAATAAGGATGGCAGGTACATGCAAAGTCTGGCTTTCTCATTTCCTGTCATTTTCTGTCACCCGTTCTTCCTTGTTCTCATCTTAAAGTGAATGTAGACTGCTCTTTAATGCCGGCAGGAATAGGCCAATCAGGAACACTTCTCAGAAAATGCTCCCAGCAGAAGGATAGGTAAGGTGTTTTTTTTATTTATTTATTTACAAGCACCTAATAACAGCATGTTCTGATTGTAAACTGCACCTGAACAAAACAGAATTCTCAGGAATTTATTCAGAATTGAGGGTCAGCTCATATGCAGTGCTACTAAGTAGCACATATTGATGGGTAACATTAACTCAACAGAACAGCAGCTCACTCACATTAATGCACTATCTTTTCCAAATGTTAGACTGCACAGGAAAATGCCACCCCATGCTAAGTCAGGTGCTGTGTGCGTGACTGGCCGAACCCTATAAAGGCCCAAGTATCTCTTAAATAAATGATGTGAAAGACTGCAGTGGTGGTAGTCTAAGGCAGACTATGCAACTGATTTCCAGACAACTTTGATAAAATTATACTTGTTTGTTGAACCACATGGCAGCACGGGGAATTCTTCTGTGTGTAGGGAAAAACCCACTGCACTCGTTTCTTACATGGTAGATGTCGCCTATCTGATCACAGACTTAAGCTTGCCTCAGAGAGAGAGAGGCTCAAATGCATGCAATTAAACTCTGTGGGTATTTATCATCCAAGTCAATAATTATTGCGACAGAAAATTACACCAGGTCCCATGCAGACCTCCATTATGAGCTAATGTTTATCTGACAGATGCTGGAATATATATGATTTTCAAACAAAAACCTTGTATCTCCAAATCCATTCTACAGAAGTGTATCTAAAAACATTTTAGTAATTTTAAAGCTTTTCTCTTGGCCCACTGTGGGGTCTCTCTCTCGCTCTCTCCCTCCCTCTCCCTCCCTCGCTCTCGTTGCAGCAATAGACTTGTCAGACTTTGCCTTTCTATGGAGTTCTAGGCAATTGCATCATGTCCACCCATATTAGTGTTACACAGTGATGTTCATTTTTTGGTTTAGCAGTAAGTTTGGACAACATGATGGATAACTGGTGTATTTAATTTGTATGGAGCTTTAGGTTGATTTGAAACAATGGACAATTGCACATAATTCAATTTCCTTTCTGTTTCATCTTGGTAACATGTTCATTGTTAAGTAATGTTACTTTTAGTTTCATTGTAAGTGAAGCAGAACAGAGTGAAACAGTCTGTTTGAAACAAGCTCTGTCAGTTTTGTTGAACATTCTTTTAGGGTAGGTTAGAGATGACGCGACACCTTCTTTTGGTCGCTGATATGGGTCCAGTCTTGTCCATTGGTTTGTTTGCCTTTTATTTTTGGCTTAAAAAGCGTATTATAAACTTCTCAATCAGATAGACTTCACCCAGCCTTGGGCCTCTGTAACAGCTTTCTTCGGGTCATGGCTTAAAAAGTTTACGTCTGCGGGTGTTCCCACAAAACCCTTGTGAAATTCTGGCTGTTATTTTGAGCTGGATTAAATGGCTGAGGCTTGCTGATCTTTGTCCCTTGAAAAAAAATTGAAACAAGCAAACAACACATCACAGAATGCAAGGCTGTGGTCGTCGGCTGATCAACAACCGTGTGAACAGTGTGAAGACCTTGGCAACAAGGTTGGCTTGGCAAGCATGCCAGAAAACAAGCTCAGCTGTCCCCATCACCCCCCCTATATACACACACACACACACACACACACACACACACACACACACACACACACACACACACACACACACACCATGTTAAGGCAGAGGTAATTCACATGCACTGCATTCTGAGCATTCCTCTGTGTAATGAGCGGGTTCTGCGAGTGCCCTTCATGGGATCTGCGAAACCTAAGTGGCTTGACATGGGGCTGTGTGGTTGGGTTCCTGCTGAAAGTGAATAGATGAAGAACTGCACTGAGTGGAGCATAGCTGCGTTGACCTTTGGTGGGGTGGTTGTTGGGGAATGCAGTGAAAAACATCTTTTTGTTTTTAGTTACGCTTTAACGAAGGCCGCAGAACTCTTTGGACTGGTAGACCTGCATGACGTGCACCCTTTGTACACTAGGGTGGCGTAAGCCATTAAATACTTGCACATGTACACTGTTAATAAGAATTAACACATGCACTCAGTTGGCCAGCTTGCTGAGGATTCAGTGGGAGGACAAGGAGACATATTAGGAAGACCATTTTTTATCTTTTATAAAATGCCTGCCGTACATTACATTTTGGGGATATTTCATAAATAAGCTGAAGATACAGGGTACATCGAGTCCATGAAGTGCAAGCAATGAAAGTGACGTGTTTAGGCAGACCAGTGGGCCAACACCACCACTGCCTGTATAGTGTCTTGTTGACAGCTGGTGTCTGTGGCATCCTGGAGTCTACGCCACATGCAAACCTTACCATCAGCCTGAAACAGTTGGTACTATGACTCCTCGGACCATGGCACATGTTGCATATCATCTATGGCCCAGTTAGCAACCTACAAGCCCAGGAGAGGTTCTATGTCCATGGCATTAACAGAGGGAAACTGGTGGGTCTTCTGCTCCCATATATCCCATGGAAGCTAAAGAACGCTGTGCTGACCTGAAGGATATGTCGGGCTTCCTGCCTTCAATGTGGATGTGAGGTCATTTGCCAGAGTCTCTTGAGTGCTTGCATGGACTTTTCTATTCTAGTTAGATGCCACAGGTCACAATCATTTATGGAATCCTGGGCAGCAATTGCGCTATCCACTGTGAGTGGTTATGCCTTCTGGGAAGTAGGAATGTCAAATGCCCATACAAATTTGGAAATGGAGTGTCCCACCCATTTGGCAACCACTTCTCATACCTCACTGAAAATCTTGTTCATGTTGCCTTGCCATCAGTATAATTTGCATATATAATGGAACATTTCTTTTGTGTCAAGCAAGTTATAGCAAGTCGTGTGTAATATGATCTTCTGATATGACTGTTGCACATGTCTACTGTACTGCACTGAAATGAAATATTAAACTGTACCAAGATAAATTCAGGTGTCCATTCAAGGGCACCTTTTAAGTTGCATTAGTGAACGAACTATGCAAAGTTTATGTACTTGCATGTGCCGACAGAGAGACTGATGGGCCTTTTCCACCAACTTGGAATCGTTCTGGTTCCTGGGCTTAATTTTAAACCGTTCAGCACATTTCCACCAACAAAAGTAGGTTCCGGAACCTGAAAAATTTGTTCGCAGTGGGAGCCAAAGGTTATTTGATTTTTCAGGGTGAACTGCTCTGGGTGTGTCTAGTACAGGAGCAAGGAGAAATGACAACGCATTCATCTTGCACAGTGTAGTCTTCTACATGTCTTATCTCCATGTTTGCTTTTTGGAGATAAACAAACATCTGTATCACAAATGTTCGCAGGTAGTCTATACGTTCCGTCATCACTTCTGTTTACTGTCGCTGTACAGCGCCCTCTGTTGACGTATTCTACGATGTTTCCTCAGTTCCGGTAATTGTGGGCTGGTTCACTAAAATACACCAATGTCCTTATAAGTCTGAATGGAAGCAATTCTTTTGATTCTTTTGGTGGAAAAGGCCTATGAGGGAGAGAAGCATCAGGTCTACTGTCAAACTGCTCTCCAAAGCCCAGTTTCAGAAATTGTGGCATTGATCTTTCATGAAGTAAGCACTGCAGAGTAATTTATTTACTGACTTAATTTCTTATTTACACACTCTGTTATTTATTTAAAAGTGATCTGTGCATTACAGACATTTCACCAGAGTTAAGGGGTATGAAAGTAAGTCAGCTTGGATTGCATACTGGTATTCAGTCTGATGCACCAAAAATAAAACTAAATCTGCCCTAATTCTGGTTGGTTCAAGGGATTACTTTAACATCAACTTCTTCCAGGATATTCTCACCAACTCAAACCTAACTGAGGATCTGTTAAAGGGGGGGGGTGAATCTCCCCAATCTAAACGACCAGCATTTCATTTGTTGACAATCAGTACGTTCACGTGGGAGCCCATACAACCGTATGAATGAATTCCCTAATAACTAAAGGAGACCGACCTTTTAACACACATTGAATGTTTTGTCTTTTATATCTGCGACATTTTTCTTATGACTGCAGCAGTGTGTTTGTGTCTGTGCATTCCTGTTCACATAACTACAAGCTGTTTGTTAGTTCATGCCCTTGGTTGTTGAAGCTGGTCTTGTGACTGACACTGAAAATAAAACATCTTTGGGATCCATGTTGGATGCCAGCCAGCGGCCAGCTTTGCTTGCCTGCTTGACCTCAGCTTGATGGAGAGAACCGAGTGAGCTAGAGTGTGCAAGAGGGCGATTGAGACTAAATATCTACCTTTCTCCTAGCCCTTAATGCAGTTAAGACACGGAGCTAGGTTGGTGCATAAGGCCCAGTGTTACTGTTACTTTGACCGCGCACACACAGACGCTCCGTCTGCTCTAGGCCTGTTTGTGCAGCCCTACTGCATTTGATTAACGCAACAGTGTTTCTGGATCATTCATTAAACCGTGGAGAGAGAAAAATCACAACGCAGGTGGCAGCGGTGGCGGCAGATCAAAAATATCATTCCTCTGCTGAGGGGATTGGCGAAAGGAGCCAAGCCAGAAGGAGAGGCGAGAGGGAGCAGTCCTGGAGAAAACATTTTAACAGGGGGAATGGGATAAAATCCCAGCACAAAGAACAAGCAAGTTATCTAAAGCACTTTGGCTCAAAGCCCGCTGTTACTTTGGCTGCCAGTAGTGTGAGGGAGGAAGGGCGGAAAATATAATGCCCCATCTCCTCCTGCTGTGAAAAGCCCTCCGTGCTCACTGTAATTCCCTTCAGGAATTATCAGACTGCTGAAGTAGTACTATTCTCCCATTGACTTTGATTATTTACACCTGGCTTCTCTGTACAGGTACAGATTCTGTTATTTAGCAAGATATCAGCAAGATATCAGGACATGATTGGTAAAATGTTTGAGTGTGATTTATGTAATCTTTAGTATGGTCTTCAAAAAAAGTTACTGATTTGCAACTTTCCTTCTCCCAGTTTACTGGCACATCACAACAAACTGGATTTACCTCCTGTGATATACTCTGTGAACACTACATACATCAAAATGTAGCAGTCCCTCCCCTGCCACCTGAAACCTTGTCGGGCCACTGTGGGTGTTTCTCAAGATCAGAATTGTGAAATGAATACTTGGGAAGAACTTGTCAGTGAAGTTACCTTGCAAGTCCAAACCTCACAAGAACACAACGACTAAGGACTATTGAGGTGTGCTGGGTAACCAACCCCTTTAGGGCTCTCTCTCCCATCACCATGCACATGAGACTGCTGAGGCACTAAAAATAGCATTTTTGTTAACCGTTGTTAACATTTTTTGTAGCATTTCTTTACTTTTTTACAGCTTTGTTTTACTTTCCTAAAGAAGAAAGTTCATGTCACTTTCATAATCAAGCAAGGGTCAAGGAAAATAGTTTTTCCTTCTGAACTATATAAAGTTAAAGATCCTTGAGGATCTTTTGCATGTTATTTAATTTTGAAACTGTGGAGGAACCTTCAATTAAAGAACAGGCATTTGTTGAAAGTACTGTGAATCACCTTAAGATGGTCCTCTCAAATTGAAGAACCTCCAAAGGTCCTCAAAGATCTTTTACTTTTCATAGTGATGGGTCCCCTTTAAAGCGTGCTGCCCTGCTCTGTTTATGTTCTATTTGTTCAGAAGCACAGCTGTATGTAAAACATAGTGATTATTCTGTTGTTCTGTTGTTGTCAGCTTGTTAGAGTTGTTAAGTAACTGCAACATCCAAGCCTTTAATACTTAAATACAGCTGATTAGCTAAGTTTTACTTGCCGGTCCCTAGTCAGCATATTCACACGTACATTGTTACAATGGCACCCAGTGTGAATATGTGGGCAAACACAACTACATACGGTCTGGTGGTGTGTCAGCAAGTAGAGAGGACTCTAAATAAACACAGCCAAGAACTGTAGAAAACATGAGCAGTAACAACAGTTTTAAATAGAATGATTTAAGTCAAGATTAAATCATAATCATTTTAATTTGCTATCAACTGGCACTCATAGTTAGCAACAACAGCAAAAAATCAGGACTAGGCCCTGGAAAATTGGCATTGCTGATAAAGAATCAGTTTTGATCAAATTTAATTTGAAGCCTAAAATTCTGATTTAAAAATCATTTCTGATTTCACTGAACAAAACCTTCCTGAAATTAACATGCATTTTTGGTGGGTGGATAACATTGGGATTTCACTTGACTGTACAATACATAGCTGGGTGATGTATCGTTACTTATATCGGAATATAAACAGAGCTAGTTATGGGCTCAGGCAATATTGTTTATAGTAAAATTTTCAAAGGTTTCAAACCTTTTCCTTCTTCTTCGGTGGTATTAGACAGGGCTTTGGCATGAAGTGTGTGTGTGTGTGTGTGTGTGTGTGTGTGTGTGTGTGTGTGTGTGTGTGTGTGTGGTGTGTGTGTGTGTGTGTGTGTGGTGTGTGTGTGTGTGTGTGTGTGTGTGTGTGTGTGTGTGTGTGTGTGAGAATAAATAATAAAGAAATATTTTGTTAAATATACTTAAAGAAATAAAGGATTTCACAGGGTGTCCCAATTATTTCACATTGTATTTTTCACATAATTTATCGTATCATATTACTTTTTTGGTCTTTGTGTCCCAACCGTAAAATTTTCCCAGGACACATTGCGATCAGATTAGTAAACAGTGTAAACAGACTCTGTTTTCTGTGTCCGGAGAGAGTCAAGGAAGCAGAATAAGCAATTATTACTGTGCTCTCTCACTGTGTGTGTATGTTTGTGTTTGCAATCTGGTGCATGTGTTTATTTATTGGTAGATGATGAACGTATCAGTGTGTGTTGCCTTGCGGTTAACATGGTTCACAGTAGAGCCACTGCAGGAATGTATGGACCATCTACTGTGTTATGATTCCTCTGAACTTCACCACCTTCTCGACCTTTTGGCTGAGATCAAGTGTAGTATCTGTTCTTATCAGTTTAATATCTGATACGTCTTCTATACAGGGACCATATATTAAATTGATCTTTGGGACAGGGAGGCGGAAGAGGGGCTTGCTCTGACCCAGTATTGCAGTATCTCAGAGAACGGTGCAATCTCTTGGGAGCAGCCGTGGCCTGGTCGTTCAGGAACCAGCCTTGTGACTGGAAGGTCGCCGGTTTCAATCCCTGGCAGTACATGACTGAAGTGCCTTTGAGCAAGGCATTGAACTCCCCCGCTGCTCCCTGGGCACTGAGGATAGGGTTGCCCACCGCTCCAGGCACGTGTGCTCACTGCCCACTGTGTGTGCGTCACTGCATGTGGAGGTCTAATTCCAGTGTGTGCATAACACAGTGGGTCAAATAAGTATAATTACTTACTTACCTGATGAGAAATGTAGTATGTATGTGTTGTTTGTTTATGCATGAAGGTAAAATAGCAGGACGACACAATTTTAGGGCAAGTGTAAACGGAATCCAGCCAAAATATATTGAGGTACTGTCTTGATACACAATACAAGTTAATGTCGGGTGTAAATACACTCTGATTATGAAAGACTTCTCGGTGAGTGTATGGCAAACTATTTTACACTATGCTGTTATATTGGAAGATCAAACAGTTACTGTAGTCCCATATAAAGATGCAATGACTGGCAAACAAAACCTTAAAAATAAAGGAAGAATTTCTAAAAAAAAAAAAAATTACATAAATGTTCGTTAATGGTTCTCCAGAAAAAAGTTGTTGTACAGATATTTTCTGAAATATTTAACACCTTTTTTAAAGTGTCTATACTAAAAGCTAGGTAGAGAAAGACAATTTACAGATTCTTCATGCATTATTCCAGTTGATCACCTTCAATAAAATGAGAAACTCTAAAATGTTGTCAGGACCTGCCTTAGGCTAAACCTACTAAGGCAACCTGCTCTTGGAGAATCTTTTACGTAAATGTCTAGTTTATTTGTTATTTGGTTATTTGATTTTAAGGTTTTTGTATACAGTAATAGTTTACCATTAATTACAAGTAAAAAATGTAAATTGTTAGTAATATCTCATTAGCATAATACTTAATTGAACAGTTGGGATTTTGATTTAGAGAATGTCTGATTTTACAGTTGTAAATTTGAGGGTTTATTTTTTATAAAATTGTGATGGATGATATTTTAGTTTTTTTTTTTTGTTTTTTTTTTTGTACTGGATAGCTAGTTCATTTTTCTTGCCAAAGTCAAAGAACCATTCATTTGTACTAAATAGAGCCATTTTTGCTGTTGGTGTAGGTGGAGGAATGCAGTAGTTCTTACATTGTAAATTACACATAACATAATGCAGTAAAATAAGTGAAGGGGGTTTATTTTATTAAAACAAGAGGCCTGTACGCACTGTCCCTTCCCCTGGATCCTCACACACAGTCATTTCAGTAAAGAAGTAAAACAGCTGGTGTACACACATGAGAAGGAGGACCAGTGTTTTGGGTGTGTTTGCTTATTAATCAGATACCAAATGATGTTTTGCAAAGAACAAGCTGGCGAAGAGACTGCCAGCGAGACTGATGGACATATCTGTGGAATCATCTAATTCAAAGCACCTGCTCAAATTACATTAACATAGAATTTAATTCTCTCCCTCTCCCTCACTTGGAATTAATTTTCTCCTTCACTATTGTCACCCATGAAGAAAACATTTTTTGCTTTATTGCTGTTGGTGATATTATTGCTCAGATTTTGTTGTTTCTTGCTTCTAGCCACCTTGCAGCCTCATTCTTTTCAACCTCACGTGATATAAAAAATGGAAAAGTATGTTCTTTGTCTGCTAGCTGTCTTAAATCTGTCTCTTCAGCAAGTAGAGAGGACTCTAAATAAACACAGCCAAGAACTGTAGAAAACATGAGCAGTAACAACAGTTTTAAATAGAATGATTTAAGTCAAGATTAAATCATAATCATTTTAATTTGCTATCAACTGGCACTCATGGTTAGCAACAACAGCAAAAAATCAGGACTAGGCCCTGGAAAATTGGCATTGCTGATAAAGAATCAGTTTTGATCAAATTTAATTTGAAGCCTAAAATTCTGATTTAAAAAATCATTTCTGATTTCACTGAACAAAACCTTCCAGTTATCCTATTTCCACCTGAAATTAACATGCATTTTTGGTGAGTGGATCACACTGGGATTTCACTGGACTGTACAATACATAGCTGGGTGATGTATTCTTACTAATATCAGAATATAAACAGAGCTAGATATGGGCTCAGACTATTAAATCTGTCTCTTGTGGAAAAGGGATGAAGGCAAGAAGGTAGCAATCCAATTTTTTTTAAAAAATGTAAATGTGGTCACAAGTTTATGATCATGAACATAAACGCTATGGCAGTGTTGTGCTTTTTGTTTTGTTTTTTCAGGGGGGGCACAATGAGTGCATATCACAACTTTATGCATTGTATGCTTTTTAAATAATTTGCATTTTATTGTATGTGAAAAGTATTTTATTCACCTACCAACCAGCAAGAATTCCCTTCCTCCCCACCTTGCCTCCAACTCTGCATTCATTTCTTGTATTAATTGCACCTTTTTGAACTTGTTTCCTGTATAAAAGACACCTGTCCACACACTGTCTAAAGACACCAGGGACAAAATTGTAGACCCGCACCAGGCTGGGATGGGCTACTGGACAATAGACAAACAGCTTGGTTAGGCAACAACTGGTGCAATTATTATTAGGAAATTGCTGATAAGGAATCAGCAGGACAATGATCTGAATGATCTGAAACACAGCCAGGGCAACTAAGGTGTGGTTCCATAAGAAGCATTTGAAGGTCCTGGAGTGGCCTGGCCAGCCTCCAGACTTGAACCCAGTAGAAAATCAGTGGAGAGAGTTTGACTTTTTTAGATTCTGTCTCTCACAGTGGGAGTTTACCTATGATTAAAAAAAATTACAGCTCTCTCCATTCTGTGTTGGTGAGAAGAACAGAAATGGCAAAATCAGCAGTTTATTAAAAACTTACTTTCCTCACTGTATACATAATCATAAACAAAGTCACAAGTGTCATCATAAAGGCATCAGCACACAAATCCTAGTATCACCCTAGTATCAGTAATTGGGAGTGTAGCTGCTTTGCCATAGTATGGAAGAATTCCCAACACGACTCCTTCAGCTTAGCTAAAATGGATGGTCAGGAACAGCCCAAGAACCACAAAGAGTGGGGTTCCCATGGGGTTTCCATGAAGAGGAAGGAACTGGAACACTAGTCACTTTCTGTAGTTTTTAATTGCTGAGTGGCTGCTATCAGAGATGCCTTTAAAGTTTGCTCCAGAAGGCCTTTTCTTTGGTCATATATTCAGTCGTATGGCTAAGTGAGTAATGCAGTAGGGATGAAGGTGAGGCATTCAGCTCCAAGATAACTGTTAAGCTTGGTGCTGGTAGCAACATTCTCTGGTGCTGTTTTGCTGCTAGTGGCACTGGTATCTTGCCCAAAGTGAATAGAATGATGGTCAGACTATTGCACAACTTCAGCATAACCTGAAATCATCAGCGGTCCTATTTCTGCTTCAGAAACCCTCAATAATGTTCAATAATGACAATGTTCAATAAATCTTTCTTATTGAAAATGTATTTTGTGCAGTCATTGTAAGAAATAATTGGAATCCCAGCATTGCCATGATATTCATATCCATGATGAGGGTGTTGTAAATGTCTGAGCACAGCTATATTTGTCAGAAAAATGAATCTTAGTAGCACAGCTTAAGCTGAGGTGGAATGTAATTCATTCACATATTGATTTCAGGGCTGTCAGCTCATAAACAAAGTTCAAGAACCAAACATGCTTACAGTAAATTATGCATTATTAAACATAAAATGATGGCTATAGTTAGCCATCACTCAATTTATTGAACAAAAAGCTCATATTGTATAGCTTCCATATGAAGCAAGACCATTCTAATGTACTGCAGGACACTGCTGGAAGTACATAGGACAATTGTAGCCACTGGTTTATTTTCCTACAGAGGAACAAAGTTTTAGGTTTAGGTTTCATGTAAATTAAACTTTGCACAATATCATTGTGAGAGAGCAAAGTGATAAACTGCATAAAATGTTGGGGTTTTAATTAAATAATACTAAATACTGTAGAAACAAGTGTTTGTCACAACTGCATCTATGATTTCAACAACATCCTTACCGCCTCCCGATATGTCTCAGCCACATTCTTGCTATGTCACTAAAGCTGAAGTGGCGTGTGCCCCCCTTACAGCGAGTCAGGAATAACCTGCCTCAGTCAAAGTGCCTGCCGGCCTCAGATTCCAATTAGCTCCCGCAATTAGGCTGGCAGATGTAGCACAAGAGGACTGGGATGGCTGATAAATTTAGTAACACTGATGAAATACCATGGAATAGAAACCACCTGCCAGTGTCACTTATTGCATGTTTTGCTTTATAATCTTGTAGTGTCTTGTAATGTAGAATCTTGTTTTTGTCATTATATCAAGTTGACGAGAAACTCTTCTGGGCGAGTTAATGATGCACTTTGTTCTTAAACAGTATAAGAACGAGTGTGTGTCTGTTTTAGTACATCTTGTTCAGCAGGGACTGGAGTACGGCCCCCTCACTGTTCTAGCTGCAGTCCATCTAGGCTCTGTTTGTATGAGTATGCCACAGGAGCACCATGGTGGAGTCTGCTCTCCGTTATGTAAACCTCCCACCATGTCTCTCTGCTTTCTCTCTTCGCTTTCATATAGAGCTTGTTTAGAGAGAACAGTACAATTAGCATGTTTAGAAAACAACCAGAAAGAGAAGAATCGAAGGGTAAGAAGACCTGCAAGTCAGTGGAACCCCCTGGAGATGTTGTCCAGAAGGATACGAGAAAGCTACTTGTCTCGTTTGGGCTACCTTTGTTCCATTCTCCCTACACTCCCCCCCCCCTCCCTTTTTGTGAGCTATGTAGTTGAGCTAATGATTTCACATGTAATGGATCATAGAAAGCCTACACGAACCCTCTGAGCTCCTTTTAAAACAAGCCCAGCTTGTGGTATTGAGATTACAGCTCAGCTCACTTTCAGAGAATTCATGTTGAGCCTTTTGAAAACACTTGACCAAAAGACTGGTTTTTAGTTTGGTTTCCTCATTAGTTTTAATTAAAAGCCTCTTTGAGGGTAGCCTGCAGCTTGTGTGCAGTTGTACAGTATTTTGAATCTCACGTTCCAGTAAATCATTCTATATTCTCCCTCCCCAAAAACACCTGAGATATGCTTTGTTTTTGTTTTTTTTGTGCAAACTCCATTTCTCCAACAATCAAAATAGTCCTTGGGACCATTAATATGCATACGTGCCTGTCTTGTCTCTGGCCACTTAGCACATTCCAATAGTTTATTTTCAGGAGGCGCACTCTGATTCGCTGCATTAAAATAACCGTCTCTCGTGATCTAAAGCTAGAGATCAGCAAGCTGGGAAATGGGGTCTGGCAAGACTTGAAAAAATGCTTCTCGACCAAAACTGTCAGGAGAATTGTGGCTGAAGGATGATGGGTGGGTGGGGTCAGAACTAGTACAAATGCAATCTGTAAATATAATGTATTCTATAAAGTAAAAAGACCAGGATTCACAGTAGGACTGATCTGATCAAAATGTGCCATTTTCATGATCCACAATGTTTACCATGATATGACACGCAGACAAAATGCTCCAAAAACAACAACTTTGTGCAAGATTGAAACAGAACATTGTTTATAAACCTTAAAACTCAAGATATGTCGTTGCCTTAGCCTATATCTTGCTGTGTTTATTATTAATTATTAATGTCTATTAAATTGCCCAGCCCGATCATGCTGCGTCGGAGAACTCTACATTAACAATTGGGATGCATGGTTTATAGGAACAGAGTATGTGGGCTGATGAAGCAATCCAGTTGCTATTGTAGGCCATCTGCTTCTAGTTCTGAAATGCTTTTCTGCTCACCACAGTTGTACAGAGAGGTTATCTGATTTACTGTAGCCTTTCCGTCAGCTTGGACCAGTCTGGTCAGTCTGGTCTCTGTAGACCTCTATGAACAAAGCATTTTGGCCTGCAGAACTGCTGCTTACTTTACATTCAGAGTAAACTCAAGAAACTGCTGTACCATAAATCTCAGGAGATCAGCAGCTCTGACACAGACAATGGCATCTCACATGGTTACATATTAAGGGAGGAGTCATCGAGTTTAATGGCCCCAGCTAGGAATGACCTCCTGTGGTGGTAGAATTAGTGTAAGTGTATATCATTAGTGATTGGTCTATGTGAATATCCTTTGTAAAATGTAGAAATTGGGACTAATATATATATATATATATATATATATAACACTTTTTAATATATATATTCATCTTGCTTGTTAATCTAAAGCTTTTATAGATGTTTAAAATCCCTTGTGCTGAAAGCTATTTGCTCTTTCAGAGTTAAATAAATGCCTCAAATATCAAATTCTGGTTTAAAATGTCAGTAAAATGCCAGGATCAAATGCTGAATGTATGTGTGGGTGAATATTTTTCTTGTTTCTGTTTTTAGTACTGCAATAGTTTTTCATATTTGCTTACACCTGAGGAATGTGACAATAGACTTGATTTGATTTTGATTTGATCATTATCACTGAAGTAAATGAAAAATGTACAAACTGTGATGTATTACCCTGTGTGTGTACACTGCAGTTGATAGAATTAAGTTACTGGCAGGCATGTCCACCAGCACACAGATGTCTCTGGTTGGACTGAATTGCACGGTCAATCAAAAAATATTTAGAACAGCAAAACAAAGTTTTTATCAGCTTTTTTTTTTTTAAATTGTGTGTTAATTTGCAATAAATCTGCAGGTAATTTTAACAAATAAGCAGCGTTCTCTCTAAAAAACAATACAAAATTAATACAAAACCCTTCTCAAATGTATCATTCCTCTCTGGAATACTGAATACCGGTGAGCATAAACTTCTGTAAAATTAAAAACAAAACAAACAAAAAAACAACCCTGTTACAGCTGAACTTTGCACAGGATCTCTTTCATTTTGTGAAAGAAATAGAACTTCAGTAGGAACCAAACACATTCAAGCAATTTTCAGGGAACTTGTGTTTTCAGGTTGGTAATTGCTGCTGCCTGCATATATAGTTTTCTCTTTAAATACTCTCTCACACTTGGTACAGTAATTAACTTTCAAAATGCACTGCACTTCATCCAGGTAAAGAGAATTAATTCCATTTTTAAAGAATTTTTTAATTTTATTTTTTAAGAAAGAAAATAAGTGTAGCACTAACATTTGATTTGATAAAACATTGTGATTTCCCACGCTATGCTTATGTTTAATTAATTTGTCTAATTGTATAATTGATGATCTTGCACAATGTTTTGCAATTGTTATAATGCAGCATTGTTTTATTGCAGTTTTTGCTGCTGCCTAAACTCTTTGCCAGCAGTCAATGCCTCTCTGGCACTGGCATGCCAACCACCTTTTGCTGATTGGCCATATCCTTAAAAATAGACTGTTTTGTAAATGAAGATTAAATGGCTAAAGTTCATTCAAAAGGATCCAACTAAGATCTTTCTTTACTCTCTTGCCTGATCTCTAGCTCATGACCACACTGAATATTAACAGGGCTGGATAGTTTGTAGAGCCTCATGGCAAATATAAATAAGCATGCAGTTTTGTACAATAGTCTAAAAGTTTGACTTTGGACATTTCTTGCACTAGTGGAATTCAACTGTTGCACCACATTCAATGATGAACACAGTGCAGCAAACAATCCAGTCTCACAGGTGGGACCAAACCAACAAGGGACCGGTCATAGAAATCCCGCTGGTGGGAGTGCATTTGCTAAAGGGTTAATGTGTCAGAATGACCTCATGTTCAATTGCATAAACTATTCTGTTGAATTGTCAAGAGGGTGTACAATGTTAATGTGGTCATCCTCTATGTTGGTATGTCTGTTTGGATGTTAAACGGTGAAAACCAAGACAAGAATACATTTAGGATATGAAATAATGCAATGGTTAAAAAAGTGCCCCAAAGTTAATCCCATCGGGAGCTGAAGTCCAAAAGAGCAGAATTGGCCATGCTCTCTCTAGGTGGATAGAGGACACCGTCTCCCACATCACACCCAGTGCAATGCTGGTCAGCACAGGTGTCTGTTGGCCGTTGTATCAGAGCTGGGGACCCAGCACTTTCCTCCAAGTGTGTTGGCTGTCCAGCAATGATGCAATAGCGATAGATCAAAAAGAGGTGGCGTCTGGCTTCACATGTATGGGAGGAAGCTTGCGCTTGTCTTCAAAAGGGACAGTCCTTATAGGTTTGTGTAACTGCCATTTCCACATGAAAAATTGGGATAAATAAACAAAATGAAATGAAAAAAACATGTATGGTGTTTTGGGCCTTATTGTTCATTTACATCTAAAAACACTTTTGTTGCATCCTCGATTGCTTTATTTACTTATTTATTTATTTGTTTATTTATTTAGGTTTTCCAACAGTAGCCCACCTTGTGAGTAGTCAAAGAATCTAGCATTTAAAGAAATTGGCCCGTTTGTTTACTTTTTGTAGTGTGAAAAACTGTTAAGCTCTGACAAATGTTTGTGCTCTTACAATTCCTATAATGAAGGTTACATTTCAACATGACCTACAATTCCAAAGACTTGTTGACTGGTTTGAGATTTGGGAGGTTCCTGTTGTATTTCCCCTTGAATGTATCCTTTAAGTAAAGTCTCCCATGGTTCATCTGGTTTACCCAGTGCTCTTTTCTCCATCACCAACCCTCTCTTTCTTGAGCACTCTCCTGGGCCTGCTGATTTGCTGAGCCACTCCAGGCTGCTGCGCGTTCTCCATCTTCATCCCCGTCAGGGCCAGACCCACTTTCCAAGCTGCACAAAAACTTCAGCAGCAAGGTGACCCAGACCGTTGCTCCATTAAGACGTGTGAGGAACAACCCCACTCACTTCCTTCAGTTGCAGCAAGAAAGCTTCTCTGTCCAGTGGTGGAAGGGTTTGTAATGAAACCCATCATCATTAAGTCTCCATACCATTGAAATATTCATCACAAACTAGCAGCACTGAGTAGTCTGTTGTCTATTAATACCTGACCTAAATCAACCAACTCAGCTGGCCCAAATATGTCTTCTGCACCCAGCATTCAAGAAGGGTTTTGACCTGGTATTTTTCAGTCCATGGACATGTACTGATGACGCAGCTAACGTGTCAGTTTTTGAGTGCTTGCTGTTTGGGTGTGTGTGTTTTTTTGTTTGTATTTCTTTCAGAACCCGCATTCAAAAGTGTTTTCTTCTGACCTGGGATCAGATTTCTTACTTACAAAGTGTGGGAAGCGCAGATACTGATTTTTAAACAGTATTCTGATGGATACAAATGGTTGGAGGGAGGCATTAATAGAAATGTTTGTAAACATGCAGGATACTTTTACAGGGGATTCTTCAAGGGCTCTGTTGTAGTTATTGGTTAAATGCACAGCCGGGCAATATTGAGATATAAACAGAGCACAATATGGTTTTAAATTCATTTTCTATTTCAGTCTTGCAGTTCATATTGCCATCTCCTTGAATAGGCAGTTTATAGGTAATGAATAACCAGTACTATGTCTTATGTCATTATATCATATTTTATGTGTGAATTAGGATTAATGAATAAAGATGTGTTGGGGGAAAAAAATCTAAACAAACTGATGCACTGTTAAAAGGGGCTATAAAAAACAGCAGCATGAAGTAAAATATAGTGATCAATATAATAACAAAATATAATTCACTTCATTTCACAGTAATTTTAGATGATTTGTATTGATCTAGTCTGGGCAAAAATGGAGATGCATGTTTTTTTTTTTTTTTTTTAATAATGTTTTTTACCCTTTTATAATTTGGCTGCATTCACTATATTGTTTACCATATTTTCCACCTGATTTTGTTGTAATGAACACTTTAAAGGATACCTCATTTCAGTATTTCAGTAGTGACAGTTTTATTTTAAATATTGTGGCAACATAAGCAAAGTCTAAGTGAATTAATGATTCACTTATTATGAATCTGATGATCTTGTCACCAATATCACAATTCTTTCCTTAGGAATTTGCCGATTTCTTACAGTTATTCCAGCTAGAGTCTGAACAAATCTGAATAACAGTCACTTTAACAAAGAACCATTTGAAACACTTTTATATTTTAGAAATGAATGACGGATGAATAACGTAAAACTTAATGTTTTAAAGTTAATGTAAATGTTTTTACCACTTTACCACTTCGCCACATTCACACATTACAAGCATGATCCTTTATGGAACCATTACTTAAATAACCATTTGAAGTATTTTTAATTTCATGAAAATATATGACCATTCACAGTCCATATTGGCCCATTAGAACAATGAAGTTCTATATGACATTTTTATCAAAATTGTTATTTACACATATTTACACTTCTTAACATTTATGTGAGGTGACTTTTTACATTATATATATTTTAGACTCTTCATCTAGAAAACAAAATTTCTATCCCCATAGAAATTTTAAATTCTCCATAGAGATCTCAAAACTGATCAGAATGGAGATAGAACTTTATAGTTCCACAGGACAGTGTGTTTATAGTAAAAAAAAATGTAGAGGGATATTGAAAACACTACAACAGATAAGGTGTTCTACAGTCAGCTCATAGCTTATATGAGAACAGCTGTTGGAGTGTGTGGCATCTTTTGAGTCTCTTGAGTGTTTCGGTGTTTGATGGCCTGGGGAAAGAAGCTGTTGCAGAGTGTGACAGTGATGGCCTGAATGCTCTGGTACCTGGGGAAGAGTGATGTGTGGGGGATGGGTGGTATCATCCACAGTGTTGGCCTTGTGGTTGCAGTGTAGCTTCTTAGTGATCATCTTCTGTAGGGATGTTCCAGTTCCTCAACAATTCCTAAACCAAGCAATGATGCAGGTATTTAAGATGTTCTCCATAATCCATCTGGAGAACATGCAGTAAAAGGAGTTTTAGCTTCTTCTAAAATGTGTACTGGTGACAGGAGAAATATTATAGCACCTATTCCCAGAATTTTGCAGAAATGTGTTTGTTGCTCCCTTGAGTGTACACAATCCCTTTCCTGCCAATCAGCCAGACCTCCAGCCCGCCCGCTCAGCAGGAAGATGTACACCACACTGCTAGAGCTCAGTGAGTCACCCAGCCTGCTTTTACAGAGGGCAGAGGAGGACAGGGGATGTGCCATGTGTGTTTACACTGCTGGTTTTGTTCGGGTGGTATAGAGAGGGATGAAACATATGAGCTGACAAGAGGTGGCATAAGAGGAGACTTATTAGTGTTGCTTAATACATCGAAAGTTCATTAAACATTGTCTGTAACAAATGTATGTCTATCTTCAATATATGCACACAGTCATGTGGGGGGGAGGGGAGAAGACGCCCATGTCCTAGTATTTCTCAAGTATATGAACATCATAATATTGAGAGGTAGAAGTAATATAACCAAACATTAGACACCCCACATTAAACTGTAAACTGTAAATCTTTAAATCTGTGCTTATTTCAGTGCATTTGAAATCCCATACATATCTGATCTGCAGCAATGCAACTCATTCTGAACAGTGCAAATTCAGTGCGTCTTTTACATCAATCCAACCCAACATTCCTCATAAATGCACTTTGCTGAGAAAGCTAAATGTATGACAGTAGTCAGGGAGGTTTTCAGTGGCGGGATAGTGAGGTAGCAGACAAAAATATTTGGGAAGGTGACTGTTTAAACAAAATTAGAAGGCAAAAATGCCAAGCTGTCTGCCACTGGAGTTTGGTAATGGCACCTGTGAATGTGGTGAAAATGAAACTACAGTTCCAGGAGCAGAACTTTTGTACATGCTCACCATTAAGTAGTGTGAACTGCTCAGTCAAATTTCTGGTAAATGGCAAAAAAAATAAAAAATAAATAAATAAATAAATAAATATATATATATATATATATATATATATATATATATATATGAGAGCCACTCTTTTGGGCAAAAGGTCTTTTACTGCTCTATTTAATCTCAATGTCAAAATATATGATATGGTAAGATGTGAAAAATACAATGTGAAAAATTTCCATGAAATATTTTATTTACTATATTTAAACATACTGAAATGTCATCCCAGCACACACAAATTACACAAGTGTCATTCATATACACAAAGTCTTATACCCCATCCATAGTGTGTACGTAAGAGCGTGAATGGGGAGCAGAGTAGAGGGCTAGAGTAGAGTTTCTACAAGATTGAAACCAAAAGTTATTTTAAAACTTTAAAACGTTATATATAAAACTTCACCTCAGCCCATACCTTGCTCTTTTTACATCCCAATATAGATATCATTATTTATCACCAAGCCCTAAATCCTACATGACAATGGTCATAAATACCCACTGAGGAGAAGCAGATCATGTAAATGACTGCTCATGTCAGCCAAAAATATTTGCTGAGAAAATTGGGTTTGGGTCAGTTTACCTGCTGTTTTAATGTGATTTTATGCTGCAGTCATATTGTGTTTTTGTCCGTGAGTCTTTGCATATTAAATTCCATGAATTTCAATGAGAGTTGCTGCGACACGCAAACTTTGAATTTGCAAATTCTTTCCCTCAACCAATATTGCAGCTGCTCTTGCTGTGACCTACAATCTTCTCTGTCCTGTCTCATTTCTGTCTGAAACAACATGGAGGATGTGCTGATTGCACTTTCAATTCAGAACATATTGTCTTTCTTACAAAATACAACACACGTGTGAGGTGGCATGATACACAGTCAGTTTGGAATTGGGATCAGATGGCAGTTTTCTTCTGGAGATTTTAGTATTTTTGAACTACTCAACTAAAATGAACTGCTGATATCTGGCCCCACCCACAGCCACGCCCACATGTTTTTCCAGAACATTTCACACAACCTCCACATGGGCAGGTAAGGCTGTTCTCGCAAGTTCAGTTGCCCAAAATGCAAAAAAGGAAGTCTCCAACAATCTTAAAATGTCATTACATGATACAGGTGGTTCCTGCCACAGCACCATGGCACCTGCTCAACCATAAAGAGTGTGTCTGGTAATTAAGAGTTCTTTTGAGCTTGGTGATTTGAGGACTGGAATTGAAGACCCCTGACTTAAATGCTGCTGTTGGTTTTGGTATCGAAGTCAGAATTCTGCTATCCTGAAAGCTCTAGTTGTTAGTGGTCAGAGCACTATGACATTGCTTGAGGAATCGAACTAGTCATCAGTAGTGTGTTTGACACAAAGAGGGAAAAAAACGAGTGAGGGAGAGACAGAAGGAGACAGAGAGAGGTGAATGTGTCAGTGGCTCTGTGCTGTCAGCTCTGGAAGTTGCTTAACCCTGCGGCCCTGGAGGACCGCTGCTGCTCTAATTGGAGGAAGCCCTGGAGAAGAAGGGGACAAGAGCTGGGAGAGTTATGGCAGGTGCCTGCTTCAGTCCACCTTTTGTAGATTTATTGGAAGAGTCCAGTGTTTTATTCTGGCTGATTCTAGGAGCTGGTGTCTCCGGAGCCCCAAACATATAGCCTTCTGTATATACACACTTTAATGGACTGCTCGGTATTTATGTTCACCCCCCTGCCCCGCAGCTTTATGTAACAAAAACTACCGTTTACCTGTAACTTGTAACTAGGGACACTTTATCAGACTAGGGCTGAGTGATGTATCGATATGTATATCAGGATCTAAACAGAGTAGGATATTCATTAGTAGGATATAGGTCTACATCGAGTTTTAAGGTTTTTAAATAACATTCTGATTGAATCTTGCATTTGTAACTGTTTTTCTGCTCCCTTGCCCCTGCTTGCACATCCTCCTCTTTGTTGCTCCACTCCACCCCTACTTCTGTTCTCACACACAATGGAGGGGCCATAAAACAGTCTGTTTAAAGAAGAAATGGAAATCAAATTTCAGTATGTTTAAATATAGTAAAGTCAAAGGATTTCATGGGGTAATTTTTTTTCACATTGTCTTTCTCACACCATATATTATATATTTTATTGTGGGAGGTTTCATGGCTAAATTGGAGCAGCCTGGTGGCCAATCTTCATTAATTGCACATTGCACCAGTAAGAGCAGAGTGTGAAGGTTCAATTAGCAGGTAAGAGCACAGTTTTGCTCAAAATATTGCAATGCACACAACATTATGGGTGACATACCAGAGTTCAAAAGAGGACAAATTGTTGATGCACATCTTGCTGACGCATCTGTGACCAAGAGAGCAAGTCTTTGTGATGTATCAAGAGCCACGGTATCCAGGGTGATGTCAGCATACCATCAAGAAGGACCAACCACATCCAACAGGATTAACTGTGCACGCACAAGGAAGCTGTCTGAAAGGGATGTTGGGGTTCTAACCCGGATTGTGTCCAAAAAATGTCATTCCCAACACGAACTGACGCTGTATTGGCCGTAAAAGGAGGCCCTAGTACACCATACTAATAAATTATTGTGGTCTAAAACCAGGTGTTTCAGTTTCATTGTATAAAACTCAAAAACACTGGATCAATTTCCAACAGAATTCCAATAGAATCTAAAGGTTAATATCCTTTTTGAAGTTGCTGCCAATGGAAAGATGCCTGCGCTATTAAACCCTTTAAACACATGCACTATATAAGCGGAAGAACCTCAGGTACTTTCTCCACCCTTTACTCAACCATATGCCTTAAACCTTGCCTGTCTCTGAGCTCATGAAAGTGGTTCAAAGCTGCTGCCAATGTCTGTCCTCCACCCCCAGAACCAGCAGCTGGCTGCCTCTTTCAGGAACAGTCTCGCACACAATATAGTGTGACACATACAGTGACGACGCACAGCGGGTTGCATTGTGTGCCAGAGATCTATAGTGGAACGTATGAGATGGAAAGGATTGCATGTCTGGACTACACATGTGGATGCAAGGATTCACGCATATGCTGATTAAGCCCTGCATCATTCGTATGTGCTAATTGCAACATTTGTCTTTTGTTTGCTTTCCAGACAATCATGGAGCAGTTCAACCCCTGCTTGCGAAACTTCGTTGCCATGGGGAAGAACTATGAGAAAGCCCTCTCCAGTAAGTATGGCACCATTCTCTTTTACTCGGTTCTTGTTAAAGGTGCAAAAACATGGTGTGTTCCAGACTCTGGAGAGTACACAAGAAAAAGAGCACATGTGCATGGACAAGCAGACATTTCTGCATGCATGTCAGTCATCCAGTCTGTCCTCAGTGTATATGGGAAAGCCAAGGCCTACTCGCATTGGTAGCCATTAGGTCTGTAATGCCAGAAATTTAAATGGGTCCACACAATCACTTTCTCATTTCCAGTCATCAAGGCATTGAGAGAGATCCAGCCACGATGTCTGGGGTTCGTGAACTAGTGCTCGGTGACCCCCAAAGTTTTGAGATTTTTACTCGGATCAAAGTTCTGGTTTGAGAACTACTGATTGTCATGAATCACAAGTGTTCTTGCTAGGAATATACACTGTGCTGACAAACTTATCCAGAACCTTCTCATAATGAGTTCTGTATGTCTAACCAGCATAGAAACACATTACCAATAAAACGGGACACTCTGGAGCAGCCATGCATGACTCTCACCATGCCACAATGACTTCTCTACAGCGCTGTAGCTCCAGCTGATACCTCTGGGCTAAGTGTGGCATCTCTGATCTGTAACTAATCATCCATAGTCTGTACCTGACTTTACTATTGATGTGGCCAAAGCCGTGAAACCTAATCCAAAATCTAATGTAAGACTTGAGCAGAAGAGTGGAGGCTGTTACTGCAGCAAAGGGAAAACAGATTCCATATTACCGTATTTTCTGGACTATAAGCCGCTACTTTTTTCCCACACTTTAAACCATGCGGTTTATAATGAGGTGCAGCTTTTTCTTTTTATACATGTTATTTTCCAGGTTTTTTTTTTTTTTACTTTGAGGGTGTGGCTTATAGTCCGGAAAATACGGTAGTTACATGCAGCAATTACTCTGGAGGAGCAGTTATCTACAAATGTTTGTACTCATTACACAATTACTCAGAACGTACACTATAAGAGTTAATGAACGCATTTATGAATGTGGGACAAGAAGAGAACCCCAAAAGATATAGGCACTGTGATGATAGTGATTTTAGGTGATGTCAATTTTATCAGCTGCTCTCACCATACAGGAGAACGTTGTAGTCCTTTTGTTTGTCTGCAGACTTTATCCTAATTTTATGCCAATCTATTGTCCCAACCCAAGAAGACCACCACAGAGCAGCTATTATGTGGGTGGTGGGTCATTCTCAGCACTATCGTGGTGGTGTGTAGGTGTGTGTTGCCCTGGTACAAGTGGATCAGACACAGCAGTGCTGCTGGAGTGTTTGAACCTCTGGCTCACTGCTAAACTGAGAACAGTCCACCAACCAGAAATGTCCAGCCAACAGAACCCTGTGGGCAGCGTCGTTTTAGCACTGATGAAAGAAAAGATGCAGAAAACAATGAGCTTCTGTCTGTGACTTTAATGTTTAAAAGCTGCAGCAGCTCTGCTGTGTCTGATCCCAACGCAACACACACTGACACACCACCACAATGTCAGTGTCACTGCAGTGCTGAGAATGACCCATCGTCCAGATAATTCCTGCTCCGTGGTGGTCCTGCGGGGTCCTGAACATTGAAGATCAGGGTGAAAGGAGAGTATGCCGAGAATCTGTTGGACTGCAGTCTTTAATTATAGAAGGGCACAGTGCTCCTGTATGGTCAGTGGAGCTGATGGAATGGACTCAGAGTGCAGAAACAATGAGGTGGTCATAATGTTAATGTGTGTGTTCACTCACAAATTTGAGTCAAAGCATCACTTTAAACCATAATGGCATTGCTTCATGATTATGTGAAAAGCGAATCCTTTGGGAGATGAGGGTTATGATTCGCTGGATTTTGAGAAGGCAATTTTGAGATGGGTGGGGCGACCTGGGAAGTTTCTTTGTGGAGTTTGCGTGGGTTTCCTCCAGGTACTCTGGTTTCCCCCACAGTCCAACGACATGCATGATAGGTGAATTGGTGACTCTAAAGTGGCCCTTCTCGTCTGTGTGTGTGTGCCCTGCGATGGACTAGCGCCCTGTCTAGGGTTGTTTCCCGCCCTTGCGCTCAGAGTTGCCGGCTGGGCACCAGCTCTCCCATGACCCTATTCAGGAATAAGCGGTTGGATGAATGGAATTTTTAGAGCTAATTCTAGATTTGGATGTTAAGTTCAGCTAGACTTAGTCATATTGATTCCTAAATGACTGAATCACATTTTTTAGCTCAACATTCATCATTGAAAGCTGAATTATGTCCCTAAACTAACCAAAGAAACAAAATCCACAAAGAAAAGGGATTGAAAAAAACAAAGGGATATTATGGGTATGAAGAGTGATGCCAGCCATGCTCTATGTCTGCTCTGTGGCTAATTATATTATGTAGCACATTTTGTTATAAATTGTGTAGCTGAGATGGTGTAGTTAAGTGCATTCGGTAGCCATATAGTATTTTAGTTAGCTGCCCAATCCGTTTCTTGTCTATGAGGGTCTGAGTCCAACAAGAGTAAGATTATCTTGTACGTTCGCTGATGTGGAAAGGCAATTTATGTAGCCATGGTAAACAGAGATGTCCTCCATGGACAGTGTGCCATGTGTATGGTGCAGTGCAGTGTAGAAACACTGATGACGTGATCTGGCTCGAACACCCAGATTGATCAGATCTCTAATAAAATCAAGGTGCTCAATACTGTATTTTTTTTCACCCTCAGCTGAGTGATGGTTTGAATTTGTGTCCTTGCAAGTGACCTATGCTCCAGATACAAGCTCAGTTTGGGATGACCAGCTGTAGTGTATTCCTATAAGCTGCCTGTAAGTCCTGCCTCCTCCTCGGGCTGATTCTTTTCAAAATGACCGGGTTGGATCACAGTGTTGTTTATCATCCTGGCCCTCTCATGATCCCCAACAGCGTTATCAGTTCAGCCCAGATACCGGTGCCTTCTCGACTCCACAGAGTTGTAGAATGACTGACACCAACAAATGGTTTGGAGGCTTTTCGGATTTGAGAGACTGAAGGCGAAGTGGTATTTATTTATTAGATGCAGGGTCGTTCATTGGGCTGTAGCGGCTTTGTTAATGTCTACATTTCCAATTCTGTCTCGTTTACTCCTCCTTATCTCCGATTTAACAACAGCCAGCTCTTGGAAGCTGACATTTTGGAGAAGATGAATGGGACTGTGAAGTAAAGGTGCCTCTGGGGTCTTTCATTTTTAACAAGGGCATTGAAGAACTGTAGGTTTGCGAATGTGCAGCTTGGGAGACTAACCCGAAGTCCTGTGGTTCGTCTTTTGAGGCCACAAGCTGTATTGGAGATGTGTTTGCAGGTATTGAAAGGGTGAATGAATTGGGAAGATGTGCCTGACTTCTTGTTGCATGGTTACAGCTCCTCCTATCACATACTGCCGCTGAATGAATTCCGTGCTCTCAACTTGGAGAAAGGGAAGATAATTTCACCTGGTCCTTCAGAGAAGTAATGATCATGATCAACAACAATGGAGCTGAATGCTAAAGGTGCACGATGAGCCTAATAAAAGCTTAATGTCTCTGCCTTTTGTGCGTTCTGTGGAGGTAGAACTACAGCTGCTTCATACACTGTTTGTCCAAATGTTTGTGGACACCCTTCTAAATGAATGCATTTGACAGCACACAGCTTGTCCGATTTTTGTAGAGCAGGGGGTCACCATCCCTGTTCCTGGAGAACTACGTTCCTACAGGTTTCAGAAGCAAGCAAATTTAATGCACCCCATTCAGACAGTCTTCTTAATTAGTTGGATGAAGTGGGACGGTTGGGGTTGAATCTTATATCTGCAGGAAGGTAGGTCTCTAGGAGCAGGGTCGTTACATTGTAGCAGAGGAAGCCCCCTCAATTTCCTTCATATCTAATTCCCTCCCAGTAGCTGGGAAGATGAAAGCTTGCAAGTGCATCAGCTGAGTCTGATGAAGCCAGGGGGGCTAGTTGTGTGATCGGGGACTTACAACCATGGATGACTGTGGCATCAGGATACATTAGTCTAACTCCTGATGATGGGCCGCTTGTTTAAACAATGAAAATGGAATAAACAAGCTGTTCAGAGCTAACAAGGTCTCTTTTACACTAGAGGTTACTAGCACGTTGTGCTCATGTGAAGTGGTTCGAAAAAAAAGCTTTGTATGGTCAATCTTTTCCATCATCTTTTCTACTGACCTCACTCCTCTGTCCACTGATCAGAACTTGAAGCATGATTTTGCTTGTTACAGTATGGTCAGATGTTAACTAGTGCTGCATGGTATTGGGGAAAATTTGACATCGGAGTGCATTTTGTTCTGTGATGTAGTGATTTTAAAATATACAGGAATTTTGACCAGGCCTGAAGTTTCCCAATGTTTTATGACGTCTGTTTTGTTGAAGAAAACAATGAAACACCTAAAAACAAAACAAAAAAAGGTTGTAAAAAGGAGAGAACAGTGTGAATATTCCTCTGTTATCAAGCAGCAAAAAAGCTTTAACATATTAAATTGTACATTGCACAAGATATGTTAATTTGTTAGTTTGACTCCTCCAGTTCAACTGTGACAGTCGTGAGACCATTAATCAAGCCTTGGATCAATAGCCTAACTCTGGGTTGAGCGAAAAAATGAAAACCATCTAAACAGGTCAGTGGATGGATGCTGTTTTTCAGCCGACAGTAGCCGCTAACCTTACCAAATGGAATGGCCTTAACTTTTAATCAGCTAAAAACAAGCCTCACATGGAAGGATAACTGGGGAACTCCCCTAAACCCCACGCCCAAGGGATGTGCTAATCTGAAGCCTGGGAGGTGAACAGACTGGCCTCCAGCCTCTGAGGCATTAGCAGCCCTGGACAGATTGGGCATGAAAGACTCTTATGTGGATGTAAATGAGTGGGTGCACTCCAAATGTCTCAGTTGCTGCACCCTTGCTTACTAGCAGTACAGTATTAGACTGGATGTACTGGAACGGTAAGAGATGATTCCGGAATGCAGTTGGAAAGAATGGTCTGAATTTATTAGTTTCATGTGGGTAGAATATGAGGGAACCCAAAGCTTAATGTCAGTTTAACTTTAGGAAGGTGTGGTTAATCTTCTTTTGGTTTTTAGCCCCCACCTCTGTCAAGACCCACTGCCAGTTAATCGTAACCTGCTGTCTGATTTGTCTGGATTTGGGACTGGTAGTATGGCATGGGGGGGTGGCTGGATTCAGTACCTGTCAGTAAGGGTAAGGGTTTTGGAGCGAGATATTCCTCAGGCTGAATGGAGGAGGTGGTCCAGTGAAAAGGATTGACCGCTATGGACTATGATTTTAATTAGTGCTGCATGTTACCACATGGCCCTCTTTGACTGCTGTTGCTCACCAAAGGGCTTCTTTCAGAGAAGAGAGCCAGAGCTCCCAGGCATCTGCAGACGTCAAACCCATCTGTCAAGGCATATTTCTGCATCACTCTTCTCCAAATGTGTCCTGAACCACACACACTAAAGATATTTTGGAAATACTGGGATAAATTGTGTTAGCATGCATTTGATTGCTCATATTGCAGGTGTTGCCAGTATGTGTAAAACCTGGGCCACTTGAATGTCCAGTTTATATAAAAAAAAAGAAGACATTTGAGCAAATGGTAGGAAACCTGTATTCCATAGCTACCAGATTTGTGTGGAACTGGAGGAACGTATAGGAGAGTAGAGAGGATTTAGTGTAGATATTAAGGGTGTTTTAATGAGTGTGATTTATACATTTTTATCAGATTCGCTCAGCTTCTTTAACTTGTTGGCCCAAATCCACCTGAATTAAATATTCAAGGTGGGCTAACGCAATATTTCAAACCATTTCAAATATTGTTTTAAAGTCTTGATTATTTTCTGAAATATTTCAATGTTTTGTTCTCTCATTTCATGGTTAAGCTTGTGATTTACAGCTTAGTAACACAGACGATGTGTATTTGGTATTAAACAATATTTCCATTATTCAGTTAAATCTGTGCAGAGGATTAAAGACAAACATCAAACCATGCATTAAGGACTCTTAAGAAAACAAGAACTAGAAGTGATTGTGAGGGAATGGGCCAACAGGAAGCAAAGTCAGAAGGAAACCTCTGCAACAGGAAACAAATAGTCTGTGGGGAATAGGACAGCTATGACGTTGGAAAACAAGAGAAGACTATGGGCAAAGGGAACAGACCTCGTCATGCTAACAGGTAATCTAGTGCAGACCCTGAACGATTGGGATAAAGAGCAAACTTATATAATGTGCAAAGAATGAAGATGAGATTTAAACCTCCATCTCCAATTTTAAGCTTGATAAACAGACATGAATGTAACCTTGATTTATGAAGTTCTTCTATTGTGTAGTCCAGTGTTTAGAAGTTTTTAGTCTGTTTAGAAGTAGAAAGCATAACGGCACGCAAGAAAACAAAGCTATTCATGTGCAGATGCTGCGGCTTTGTTCTCTCAAACATGATATTGTTTGTGAATTTCTGTTCATGTTTATATGGTGTTTGAACGCAATTGATCTCTCAATTTACGGATTCATTTTTTTCAGACTTTATTAATTTTAAGTGTCATTGCCAGCCCAGTGTGGACTACTGTCTCCCCCTGAGGATGGGCTGGAGGACCACTAAAGAGTGGTAAATATGAGGTGAATATGAAATAAATATGAGGCCATCATAACATTTTTAAGAACTTTAAGAATACCATTTTTGTTCTGTAAAATAAGAGCTGAAGATGAAGGAAAAACAACAGAATCAGGATTAAAACTGAAATTATGATAAGCCTTAAACTGAAAACCACAGATACCAAACACTTTAATCTCCCACAAATTTCTGACCAAGTGTGTTATTTTGGTAATGCGTTGTGAAAATGGCCGACCAGATAAGAAAAATGCACTGTATGGACAAAAGCTTTGGGACTCCTTTTTATAACCATTGATCTCTGAAGAAACAATGAATGAGCAGTTTATCCCACTTTTGTTGGAGTAACGCTCTACTGCCTTAGGCTTTCTACTAGATTTTGGAGCATTGCTGTGAGGACTTGATTGCATTCACCGACAAGAGTGTTAGTCAGGTCAGGATATTGGATGATCACCCCCCCCACCTCATCTCCAACTCTTTACAGAAGTGGTTGCTCATTCCAGAGAACACATTTCCACTCATGTGACAAGTGGTGTGTGCGTTTGCATATCGGTGGCAGCTTAATTTGGTAGTTAACTTAAAGTAGTTTAATGCATTCATTAGAAGCGCTGTCCACAGGTTGAGCACATGGCAAAGGAATTGTGAAGACAGCTCAAGACTTTATGATAGATTTAGCTGATTTAGCAAATTTACTACATCATGTCTAGTAGCTTGATTTGAGATGATTGCTGTCTTAAATGCTGCCGACAGCAAACTGGAATTTTATTATGAAAATCGTATTGATATTGATTTTATTGTTAAAATGAAAGTGAATCATATGCATTGAGAATGAGGCTATAGAAGCTGGAAGGATGGCAAGAGGGAGATAATTGGAGATCTACATTGTTTCTTTTTTTTTTGTTATAATTATCTTTAACGGTGTGTTGTTTTTTATGTTTTTTTTTTGTTTTTTTGTTTTTTTACTAAATTTATTTAATTCTCTTCTGTATTACACTGAAGAACCCAAATCCTTTTACTTCGTTAGATGTATTACCTTCATATCACTCTATTGTTCTGTTGGCACACTCTGTCTTTTCAGGCTCTGTAAAATGAATTAGGATACATATTGTGTATTATGAAGATGTCTTCAGGGGTCTCAGTAGTACATTTTGCAATATCTTCCACCTTCAAAACACACACACACACACACACACACACACACACACACACACACACACACACACACACACACACACACAGGCAAAAACGGCAATCATGCCTGTCCTAGTTTAGATTCAGTGGCTCAGCTGGTGGGTCTGATGAATTGTTCCCTCCATTCTCCTGCCTGTAGCAGAAGTTGAGTCTGTGTTCCACGGGCAATCAACTCAATAGATGCAAATGAAAGTTCCTGTTGATTTGGACTGAAGGAGGATGAGCAGCATGGCATGGACGCCCTCTGCCTTTGCCTCTATGTCCTTTGAGGCTGAGAGGCTTTCTGTAGCGTGGGAGCTGTGTAGATATTACAGTAAGGCAGGCTATGTGTGAACAGTGGAATATGCCCACAACTGTCCAGCTGCCAGGACTCGAATATCAGTGCTACTGTTAACATAGCAGTAGTCAGATGGAGGAACAGCTCAGGAAGGCAAACTTCAGATCTTTGTCCGTTTTTCTGATACTGTGCCATGTCCAGTTGCATTACCAGACCTTTCCCTGATTGGAGGACTGTAGGATGCTGCTGTGTGCTATCAGCACTCCGTCCCTACTCCAAACTCTACAAGAAGTGTAAGAGTATTAAAGGTGCATGGAATGGATTATCACAGGACACCACTGCATGTCTGGCATATTGCATTATATCCAACAACGTACTGACCAACAGTACTGGCATACTTCAGTATGTGTAGCAATAAATATTGCCCATATAAATCCATTTTTAGTCATGAATATTTCCTGGCAATCCCAATGTTTTTATATTATAAAATGTGAGTTTAGTTTTGATTTTTTTTTTTTTTAAGTAAAAAATTCAGGTAGTTTCTGATGCTCAGACATACAAACTATAATTGGAGGAAATAAGTCCTATCTTTACTGATAGGACTTAAAACATATTGGTGAACTTGTGGAGCTGGTTAGAGCTGGTTTGGTGACACAAGATGATCTACACATTATAGGGATAGTGGTTTAATAAATTTTCTAACACAAACTTTTTATATCCATAACAGAAATGTCTTCTATCACCCTTAAAACTGAAAGTTTGTTCTCAGACAAGGCAGGTTAATCGTTTTGCCACTGCTTTTACTAGAGTCAAGCTGTCTCTTCTTCGGAAATCGTGGAAGAAATACACAAAATACCCCCTGGACTCAGAGCTTGTTTTTGTAAGACTATTTTTTTCCCCCCTCTCCTCTCGAGTTGACATATTGCTATTTAATGAGGCATGGAATAAGGAAATTGTGCATGTGTGCGCGATATATGTGTGGGTGGTCCGGGATTCAGAACAACAGCTGAACAGGGTCCAAACCGGGCTTGTATCCACAGGGAGGCTGGCCTGTGCAACTGATAAACGTGCTTCCTTTAAAAGCCAAAGCACTTCCTGTTGTGCTCTCATCTTCTCCACTCCTGCGTCTGCCTGTGCGGTAAAGCTCTCAGCTGGTGAATTAGCTCAGCCACAGCTCCAGCAGCTCTGTGGCAGAACATTTCATGTGGCTTCCTCAGCAGGGATTTACCTAAGACACCAGGGGCAGTAGTAATGAAGGGGAAGAAGTATGGTATCGTTTCCTGCACTTGTTTTAGCCGATGGATGGATCTGTTGGTGGATGCTGTTTTCTGATAAAGGCCTCTGGATTTATTATTTCAATATCGATGCAAGTCCGAATGATAATTGGTGGATTTTATGTTGTTTCAAACTGACGCCTCTGAGGGACATTAAAGAAACTTTTCTGTATTCCTTAAGTAAGTAAATATGGTGCACGTATCACAAAAAGTACATTACTTACCTTATCTGTCCATGGACTTGAATCCCAGTTTAAATTCCTGTGTATTTATTGCTCAGTCACCAATCAAACACCAACTGATCAGTGACAGTGGGTGGGGCTAATGACATAATGACCTCATGGGCGGGTGTCCTTGTCAGTCTAATCATTACAAATAATTAATCAAAATTCTTGCATATTCACAAATCAGATCTTTTGAGATGACTTTCACATGTTTCACATTTTGTGATGTCCAGATACACAATTCATTGTGCATGACTTTCAGTGGTAACAGTGTAGGAGACAGTAAATACTGTAAACCTTGTTGGATCCTGTATTACTCTAAATTTGTGTGCAGAATGTTCTGAATGAGACTCATTTGTACAAATCCAACTTTAATCGCTTTTTAAACCACCTCCAAATGTGGTTTGGATAACATTTGGAAAAAATCAAATTTCACGTTTCTTCGTCTTTGTCTTCCGACAAGGCTGTCCAACAGTCAGTCTGCTGGCAGGGGTGGGGAGGGGCTGATCTGGCTGGTAACTCACGCATTCACTGAAAAGCTGAAGATTCACCATGAGGGAACACTGTTAGCAGTCAAGCAGGCTTTGTTGTTTTGTGTCCGTGACACTGTGGGCCCTTTTCCACCAATTTGTAAAGGGTTTAGGTTTGAAGGAACCAAAAACACAAATCAAACAAATGGTCCAAATAACACTGATAAACCCAGCTGTCAGTCACTGCAGATCCGGGATCACTCCTGTGATGCTGGCGAAAATGAAGATAAGTAAAGCTCTGGGAGCAGATGATCTGCACATGCATGCAAGGAGTTCGAGCTGTTCAGAGAAAGGTCAGATATAGCTCACATTGGTGTGTTAATGTAGCCAATATGTTAAGTGTTCTTTCTCAATGAGTGACTCAGCCAGTAGCGCCACCTTGTGCAGAACCTGAATCATGTCTACGTGTAAGACTAAATAGAATTCAATAAACCCAGAATAGTAATAGTGATTACGTGTGTGTACGTTACGGTAGTTAAGGTTCTATGCTTAACATACTAAAGTTGAGTTCATCAGGTTGACCTTGAAGACCCTCGAGAGTATGAGGGGTCTATCAGACTGTGCTTGTTAAAATTCAGACCGCTGCTCTTTGTTTTCTTCCCAGCTGTGACGTTTGCTGCCAAGGGTTACTTTGATGCCCTGGTCAGGATGGGGGAACTAGCCAGTGAGAGCCAGGGATCCAAAGACCTGGGTGAGTCCCTCTGTTTTCTACTTGCATTTCTAAATTCCACTCTCGCTGTTTGTTGCTTTGCCTGTAGGACCTTGGAGTGTGGTCCTGAAAACATCACGCAATCAGCCCAACCACATGCACCGTCTTGCTGTTCATGCTTAGGCAGAAATCAAAAGTCAGGTCCACAGAAACCAAGACTGCACTTGCTGGAAATTCATTGGAATGGGTTTTTTTTCCCCCCTTTATTTCTTTTTCTATCATTTCAGGCCCATTTTAATCCTGGTAATTCAGATTTTGTTTGTACACAGTGTGAATGTTACCTTTTTTTGTGTGAAGAGCAAAGGGGTGGTAACAGTCTGACAACAATACCTGGAATACCCCCAGTGCTGCTATACTGGAATTTTGTGATTAATCATTTATGACCAGTTTAGGAAGAGGAAGGGGAAAGAGATTTTTAGACCTACATTTTCCTCTCAAGTATGCTCTTTCATTTTCTGCTGCAGTGAAGCTGCTGGAGTCATTCATTTGCTTCTGCGCAGCTCTTCATTATTGCACATGTGTGTGTGTGTGTGTGTGTGTGCATGTGCCCATGCGTGCGCACGTGTGCTTGGGTCCTGAGGAATGTTTGTGCTTATAGCTGGTCCCCAGGGGCAGCTGATGTGAAATGAAATGTGGCCAAATGTCTGTCTGTGTCTCTTTGTGTCTTTTTTGTCTCTGTGTCTGTCTCTCACACTGTCTGTCTCTCACACTCTGTCTGTCTCTGTCATGCTATCACTCTTGCTCACGCTTTCTCTCTCACTATTAGTGTGAGTATTTTCTTTGTGTGTGTGTGTGTGTGTGTGTGTGTGTGTGTGTGTGCGTGTGCGTGTGCGTGTGTGCGTGCGCGTTGCTCTGATTTCAGGTTGTGTTCCTCAGGTCTCTTTTTGAACACATAAAGCAGCGTCTTTATCAGTCAGTCTGTCGAGTCTGCTCCTCTTCCTCCTCAAACTAACTTCCCCTTCACATGCCAGCTCACCACCTGCATACAACCCATCCTTCTTTTCTTTCTTGCTGTAATTTCTTCTTGACTTCTTTTTGTATTTATTGAATTATCTCATTCCTGTGTTTTGTCCTTTTGCTTTTTTCGTCTTTTGCCAAAAATAATTTCATTTCTTTCTTTTTTGTGTTTCTTTTTACTAATCATTTGTCACTTTCTTTCCTTTATATCCTTCTTGCATTGGTTGCAGTCTTTCAGACTTCTATTTTTTTTTTTATTTTTATTTTTTTTTTTTAAACCTTACCTGCAGCTCTGTCCCAACCCCAGTGACTCATCATGTGTCCTGTTACACAGTGTGCCGATCACATTACATAAATTGTGTGTGTGTGTGTGTGTACATGCTCCCATGTACAACAGTGTGGTTTTGAGCTTCTGTTGAAATTGTTCGTTGTTGCTGTGAAAGTGTCCTTCTCTGTCTGTCTTTCACCTTCACTGCCGTAGTGTAGCTGAGTAATGGTGTGTGTTTGGCTCTTCATCTGTTCAACAGTGTCTTACAGTCTGTGTATTTTCTGTAAAATGCCCGCAGCAGTCTCACTTCTGTGAGCACTCGTTGTTCTCAGGTTAAGAATTCAGGGGCCAGTCTTGTGAAACTTTTGCTTAGACAGCGAACCTTTGAGTTTACTCGATCCATCCTTGAATTTTGTACCTCTGGCAACTGGGCCAGGTCAAGTGTGGCATGCAGTGCATTCAGTGTCTTGCCTCGTCAAGGACAACGTCAGCAGTATCCAGTCAGTGTTGGGGTTTAAACCAACAACCTTCTGGTTCACTTCTCTTTATTAGTCTCTAAAATCTTCCACATCGTGTTTGTTTAAAAACTCGTCCGAGAAATGTCGATCAGGTTAATGGATCATTAAACCACATAGTCATGCTGAACAACGTACACCTGAATGAACCAGATCAACAAATGTCCCGGTAATAATCTGGTCTGGACTTGCATGGAAGTCCAGACCAGATTATTACCGGGACATTTGTTGATCTGGGACATTTGTTGATGGTTGCATGCAAGCAATTACTTAGAGGTTAGTCTTGATGCATGTACACACACTCAGCTGGTTAACGTATGTATTTAAATGCTCCTTCAGATTGAGCTTCATGACATACATCACAAATGCAGTAGGGACATATTTGACGTTCTTGAGCAATTTCATTTTAGGCTTTTTTACAACAACCAACACCACCATGTTCATTTTATTTGAGTACTTTGGCTTCTTTTATTCGAATCTGTAGCTCTGACTCTCTCATTTGGTCCATTTTGGTCCATTTTCAATATCAAATTGATTGGATAAATTGAGTTGAATCTTTTTGGCAGTGCTCAGGTGTCTGCTGCATTCGGTCATCTTTAACTGCTGTAGCTGAGATGCACCCTTTGACCCATTTGAGGGTCCTAAATTTGACAAGAACCTCTTGAGGTGCATCAAGGAATGTTCATGAAAAGGACAAGGGTTTCTCAAAGGATCTTGTTTTAACAGTGTAGAATTATTATTATTATTTTTTTTGTAAACAGGCTAATTAGCTCACCATGAGAGCCTTCACCATTTTTGAATAATAAAATATGTTTTTCAGTTGTTTTTTTTTGTTTGTTTCACAAAGCTGTGATTATGTTTAGTGCTCATTCTTTGTGAATCACTGGGTGGTAGAACGGGATACATACATAATGATGTGTGAGAACATTTATCTAGCGTGGACACATTTTGCTGTTTGTGCATGTGGCGAGGATAATGACAGAATGGTATCGGGGATGTTTTCCACTTCAAAAACAGGCCATGGTCCACACCCATGCAGAGCCAAAACTTTCCTGCCCATTTCTCTGCCTCTGAGAATAAAATCAGAGATGCTCACACTCATGAGGTTGGCAGTTTAGCAGCAGATACACTTTCTTTACCTTTTCCACATCTGCACATGTACTGTTGGTCTATTAGGGCTGTTGATCAGTTATCAGTTAATCAAAGAATAATTGAAACCCTGTTGATTGTTTCTAAGCCCTCGACAGTTCTACTATTTGCTGTGTCTTTTTAAAACTCATATGAACGGATATTTATTCATGTAACTCTGACCTGTTCAGTCTGAAACATGTAGAACTCAAACACTGAGCCAACTCAGCAACTTAAGTTGTACCCAATTTGTCTGTTCTTTCAAAGAATCCCACATTAGTTGTATGACCTATTGTTGAGATGTGGACCTATTGTGTTGCTTTTCTTTTAATAGACCTTTCTCACAATCGGTGCGTCATCAGGTCCTGCTCTGAGCAGCAGTGTAACTTCCTGCACTGCTTAGAAGAGCACTAGTGCACCAGCCAAAAGGAGGGCAGTCTGGAAGTGGCTCCTACACGGATGAAAGGCTAGTTTGTCTTGGCAAAAATGCATCAGAACGTTTGTACGTTGTCTGAACCTGCACGTGTGCTGCAGCGCACTGTTCACCGCCGAAAGCAGATCAGCTGTGAACACGTTGAGAGTGGAGCAGCTGCATTCAGATGGCGGAGTGGATCAGAGTCTGATCTTTGAGGAATTTGTCTGGGACAAGTTTTGCTATACAGAGAAGGAGCAGATTGTTTCTCTCTGTTCAGTAGAACTTCCCTTCTGTGAAAGGACAGACGAAAGAAACTAGAGCTTACTGCGCTTCATTTTGGAGGAGAAAAAAACCAGCAGGAAACATGCTTCCCACTCGGTGAATGTAGAGCGCTGAACACCTGAACACCACTGCTGAATTTCTGCATTAAACTACTTACAAAGATGTGAAGCTAAAGTTCTGTTTCTCAAGCGTTTTATACCAACCTTACTGATGACCGTTTGAAGGAATGTGTGTTTGAGTTCAGCTGTTTAGCTTCTTTAATTACAAATATTTCAATATGTGCATCAGGATGTAAACAGCAGGATAGAGCTGATGACATTTATATCAAATAAGGTTCTGGTTCAGTGTTGTTCTGCTCAGCCCCTGCTCTCAGCTCCTCCTCTAACTCTGCTCTCCTCCAACCCCACATAAGACAGAGCTCTGGCATCAAGACGCCGATCTTCTTTTCTTCTTCATACACAAACACATGTTTAACTATAGGATATCATGGTGTTCTAAGTTTTCACATCATATATCGTATCGTATATCGCCGTTCAGATAAAATATATGGGGGTATGATTATTGATCCATATCGCCCAGCCCTAATCTGTACCACTGTTCACGCTGGTTCAGTTTAGCACTTGTTTTATTGGTCGCCTTGTAAAAATGGCACCTTAGCAGAGCACATCGCCTGTGCTGAAACATCTGTTGGCAGTAGCGTCACATGACAAGAAGCTGTTTAACGCTCCTGTTTGCTCTTCTGCACTAATGAAGTAGGTGAGAAACATCTCATAAAAAATGGATGCAGCTTTCATTTGCTTGATGATAAAGGAACATTACAAATAGCATAGCGACACTAAAGGACGTCAGCATGACTGACACAGTGATTTGGAATCAAAAACTACATAAGATCAGGATTGTCCTTATTAAACACTTCTAATAAGTTCTGAAATGACTGCAGTGCCCATTGGACTTCTTGTTCTTTAGCAGGCTATGGTTGCTTGGCAACAGTAGCATACTCTGAAGGAACTACTTAGCAGAATATTTGTTTATTTAATATTCAATTAATTATTTAATTTTTCTATAGTTTGTCGGTTCTGTTGTTGCGGTTTTATAAAAGCAAGGCACCAGCAGAGGCCTCTTGTGGATCATTGTTTTATAATAAACTACATGTAATATAATACTTTGGCCTTCAGTCATCACTTGAAGCTAATTATGAAATTAATATTCCAGTTATTCTGTGATTCCAGTCAGCCATAGTCATGATTTTCAGTTTGATTAGTCAGAACAGGCTGTTTGAATTTGAGTGATTTAAGCCTTTTTAAAGCAGTTTGTGTCTATTTATACCTTCATACTAAATCATATTTATTCAAAAATAGTTTTTGAAAGATTGAAGGTAAAAGTCAGATATGGACTGCTATTAACTTGTTTTGACAGTCTAGGTTCAGTGTTTGTTCACACCATTAGCCTAGCATCTGCTGTAATCTCGAGCACGGCGTGTTGGATACCACCATGTTTTGGCTGATTGAATACATTTGTGTGTTTTTGTTTGTTTGTTTGTTTGTTTGTTTGTTTTTTCCCCTCTTCTTTTAAAAATACAGACAATATTCACTTTATACTGAGAAGCACATCATGACAATAAAAATGACATCATAATGCTCAGTCCCACTACACAGTGCCCCTACATTTACTGGTGTTTGTGATAAAATGACCACTGAATGTAGGTACAAGCCAGACATTAAGAAGAATCCGTCATCTCTCTCTCTCTCTCTGTCAATGTTCTCTCTATCACTCATCAGTGTTCCAGGCATCCTTGTGTGCTGTGCACACCGAGTGAGAAAGCCACAGGGGTTCAGTTGGAGCCCGACTGTAAATGGTTTCCACCTACACAAGTCTCTCTCTCTCTCTCTCTCTCTCTCTCTCTCTCTCGCGCGCTCTCTCTCTCTCGCGCTCGCTCTCTCTCATGCTGGTGACACAAGTGCGTGCACACACACTTGCACAAACATTGGTGTTTAGAAACACACACCTTGCATCAGAGAAGCTTTTGTGGTGAACACCTCATTCTAATCTGAATCAGGCGTGTGTGTGTGTGTGTGTGTGTGTGTGTGTGTGTGTGTGTGTGTGTGTGTGTGTGTGTGTGTGTCCCACACACTCCCCCACACTCTTTCTGTTTAGGATAATGATCCCCCTGTCACTGTCCCACCCACTCACACCCTCCGAGCTCTCTCTCACTCTATCTTGCACACACTCTCTTATTCTCCTTTTCTCTCTTTCTTTCTTGCTTTCTTTCTCTCCCTCACGCTCTTTCTCTGTCTCGTGCTTGCAGTCTGTCACGCTCTCTCTTGCAGGCTCTCACTCTGCATGTGCATGTAGGTCTGTGTGTTTTGGTTCTACTCTTACATCATCTTCCAGTTTAGCCTCCTCCTGAGCTTAATTGGAGTTCAACCCTTTGAACTTCCCCTGAGCCAAAGCTGAGCATAAACCATAATGTGAAGAACCTGCTAAAAGTAGGGCTGTAACCAGCATTCAGAACCTTTAACCAATATAATCTAGCTGTAAAATGCAGTTCTCCACACTGCATGTGTTCATGGAGCATCCGTTTCAGAGCACACATGTAGTGTCTGCGTGTTGGGTTGCCAGGTTTGCTGTAGCTTTTCCTGCCAAATTGGGCTTGTTTGAAAATGCAGTTGTGGGTCAAAGTTCAAAGGTCTGGGTGCAATTTTTAGTGCTACTTTCAGGATCTCCGTACTCGACTCCTCCAACCAACCGTTGGAGTACTAATGGAATTTTGATCAGAGAGGAAGGAATATGGCACAATGGGCATAATGGTTTGATTAACCAGTTAGTAAAATAATACCGATCATTATAGTTGAAATTAGCTGATGGTGAATCTTGCTTTATGTACACTATATGGCCAAAAGTATTGGGACACCTGTTGATTAATTGTTTCTTCTAAAATCAAGGGTTGTTTCAGTGAGAGTGTCTGCTCTCCAGGAAAGGCTTTCTACTACACTTTGCTTTTGAACATTGCTGTGAGGATTAGATTTGCATTTCACAACAAGAGCATTAGTGAGGTCAGGCTATTGGTCACCCAGCAGTGAAACGTACAATGCAGTGGCTAATAACATGCTTAGTTGGACCAGTGGACCAAACCCATGTCATGAGATTACCTCCAACACCTGTATGAAACCACCACCTGCATAGTGCCTTGTTGACACCTGGGATCCATGGCTTCATGAGCTCTGCACCACAAACAAACCCCATCAGCCTAAAAGACATGGTATTGTAACTTGTCAGACAATGTTACATGCTGTCAGTCATCTAGGTTGCAGTTAGCAACCTTATGAGCCCAGGTGATACACTGTTTCCAATGTCATGGCATTAACAGACGCACTGTGGTGGATATTTTGCTTCCATATTCATATAAAAATTAAAGAACGCTAAACTGACCTGCGGGTAGGCAGCAAGACACCACCAGTTATGATCATTAATTGCCAGTGGGTGGTAATGCTTTCTTTGATGTATTCCCAGTTAACATGACTACTGTGGACCGAGGCATGTTAAATGCCCACACAACTTTGGAAATGAAATGTCCCCTCCATCTGGCACCCACCACCATGCCTTGCTTATACTGCAGTAATTCATATCACCTTGCCATGAGTACCCTGGCCAGTGTTCAGCCTCACTTACAAAATAATACCTCAAAACTTGTATAGATGTGGGTAAATCCTTTATAAGCCTTTATATGGAGTACACAGATTTTTGGCATGGCAGTGTGTGTGTGTGTGTGTGTGTGTGTGTGTGTGCGTGTGCGTGTGCGTGTGTGTGTGTGAAAAGCTTCTGATCTGTTTGGATTGAGTATCATAACGAACATCACAGCTGCATTTGAAACAAACTTTGCATTTGGGAGCCGGATTTCGGAGCTTATTTAATAAGGAATTTAATATGGAGTATTATTGATCTAACTTTGCTCAGCCAATCGGATTAAAAGGTCATGTGTAAAAAGCACATGGTTAAAAAGACTGTGGTGCTCTGAGGACCACCACAGAGATCTGATGTATGAGAAATAAATGCCAAGTCCATTTGCTTGATATTTAGGGTTGTCGACTCTATCCATCACTGTGTATACAGACCTGAGATTGAGAGTGCCCCCTATCATTCCACTTCTGAATGGTAAGATCGTAGCATTACTGCGTGTTTTGTCTTCGTCCATCATAAAAAAGGACTGCCTTAAATTTGAGGATGGCTCTTGCTTTCTTCTGAAGCCTCTTAAAACGAAGAGGATCCCACGTTTGCTGTTACCATGAGAACAAAGCTGCTTGAAATTAGGCTCCGTGTTGCGCTCATTAAAGCCAGATTTGTCGCTTGTTGTTTTTTGATGTCGTGAGTTTGATGTGGTGCATAAAGCAATTCTGCCGCCCGTCCACTCCTATTAGACCTCCTCACGGTGCTTGAGGAGCAAAGGTACGGCTGATTTCCTGTTTTGATTAAAGATCACATCACCAAGGTTCCACCCTGGGGACCAGGCACAGATCACTCCTAATGAAAATGACTGTTCCCTAATCATGGCCTGACATTTGTATTCTCCTCCAGTAGTAAACGAGGAGTAGTTTTGAAGGAATATATTTATATATATTTTCTCGAGCCTGAAGATGTCAAGGTCTTTTTGCGTGCCGTACCTGTCAAAGGTTGGACAGGCCTACAAAATAAATGCAGCAACATGTACTGATGCTTTTACATGTCCAGTACTGTAGCGCCGTTTAACGTGGAATGGAAATGCGCAGAAGAAGCCAGCGTCTACCTCCATATATAGGGTGCCGTGCTACTCACCTCCAACTTCCTCTACAGTGTTTACAGACCGTGCTGACTCGGTCTTCCCACCCCCAACCTCAGCGAGTGGTTTTTCATGTCCCCTTCATTTTGGATCAGTACAAATTGTGGAGCAAGCAACAGTGACAGCAGTAAGCTTTTGTACTTTCATGTTTAATCTACAGTTCTGTGTTACCAAGGAGACATTGTTCTGGGGTGTGTTCCGCTTGGTTCAGCAGCACGTTGAAGTCATTCATCATAGAAAAACTCAATATGGAAGTGTGAGAGACTCTGAATGACTCTGATGAACACATCCTCTACATCAATAAGGCTTCATTTAATCTCTGTTCATAATTTACTATGAATTTAGAAGCCAGACCTGTGTGTTCTCTCCATAAGCCTCGTAGTCCACCACACCAAGATATGGTCTCCGCTGCTGGACATATAAAGGGCATGAATCTTGTGGGAGCTTGACCTTAATACGACATGCCTGTGTGGAAAAGCCACCAGAACAGTTACCCTTCCTGTTGGGAATCGTGTGTGGGTGTGAATGGATGTGTGTGGTACCCTGCGACGGGATGGTGGGGGCCATTGATTCCCAGTATCCTTCAGCCCCACTGTGATGAATCACTGGAATGTGAAATGCTTTGGATTGTAGAGTTTTCCAAGCTAGGACGCGTCCAAAGGTTTGTGGACACCCGTTCTAATGAATACACATGTGCAAATTGACACACACAACTTGCTCTGTGGAGAAGTATTGCCAATAGAGTAGGACTCTCTGGAGAAGAAAAATATGAACCTGTTGGCATCATGCTGGACTAGAAGGGCACCGAGCTGTGGATCAGTATGTACTCAGGAATGATGGCGCTTCAATCAATTCTTTTATCCGAATTGAGGAGTTGAAGATGAGCCGAGGTGGTGATCATTTAACATCTTAGAATAATGGAGTGCAGGTGAAAAGGGAATAACAGGCTTTTTTTTATTCTACCATTTTGTTCTGCAGTTAATGGATTGGGGGGCTGAGGGGGTGGCCAATCATGCTAATGGATACTCTGTTATCTGGTCGTTTAGTGGAGGAAGAGAACAGCTGTCTAGACACAAGCCTTATAGAGAGCCAAGACTGATCTGAGGCCTGCTGCCATCTGATTCCATCATCTCGGCCTGTCTGTACATCTGTCCTTCCCTCAGTCTGTCTCGTTCACACGCACACACGCGCGCGCACACACGCACACATACACACATGCATACACGCATGCATACACACACACCTCTAGCCCTGTTGGAAAGAGAGCAGTGGAGCTCTTTTATTAGCCCTGAAGCTCAGTCCCAGGAGCCCCGCTTTCTGCTCTATTTCTGAGTGGCGCACTGCATGCTGGGAAGGCCTGGGCCCACACACTCCCTCACCTCGCCCTTGATTCGCTTTCTTGGCACACCTGCGCTGGCACTAACAAACACACACACACACTAATATAGGTGAATGCCTGCTGATACGGATGCTTCTGCGCTCTGATGTGGTGCCTGTTCTGTGCCGGTTCCTCTGATTGCTCTAGTTTAAGGTGTGCAGGACAATCACACACATCACACACTCCTATACCAGTGTGCCCTGCTGTGTGCGTGCCCGCTGTAGCACATTGAACAGCACTGCTCTCTGAAATTAGAGCCTTTCTGCTCTCTATCCTGCAGAGCTTTATTACAAAGATGCCTTTTCTTCATAATTACTGCTATTATAATATCTCTTTCTTGCATGTGCACACTCATGCTTGCCTGCCTGGTTCACCCTGTTGCTCTCTTTCTTACCTCCTTTCTTTCCTTCTGTCCTCTCTTTTGCTGTCTCTGCTTTTTGTCTTTCTCTGTTCTTGTTCCCAGTTTTCCATCCCAATTTGGAAATGTCTCCCAACCCCATTAGGACTGTCCCCCCCATCACGTACAATGCTCCCAACACTTGGATGGCACAGGCAAGCACATGCGATACATGTGAAGCCAGCCACCACCACCTCTTTTCTAGCTGGTAAACTGAGCCAACATGCCAGCACTCTGAGGAAAATGCTGGGCCCCCAGTGCCAGTACAATGGCTAACGGACGCCTGTGATATGGCACTGGATGTGCTGTGGGGATAGGGCACCATTTACCCACAGCCAGTCCTCTCACCCTGCGGCTGCCGATAGCTAGCAGCACCTGCCATCCTCGGAACCTCAGATCATAGTGCATAGATGAGCCCCGTTTTCTCCTTTCTCTTCTTCAGTTCTACAGTGATAGTATAGTTTTCTCACACAATTCAATGTCACTTGTTTTAAAGCCAGTGTGGAATGTTTGTTGTTGCATAGAGCTGGACAGTATGACTGAAAATTGCTTCTATTTTTTCACTAGCAGTAATAAGTAATCACGGATGACCATGTTGTTGCTATCCAATGAAAAACGTTCCTCCAAAATGGCAACTTTACCATAAAAGGCAAACATCATCTAATAAAATAAATATTAATTCATTTTTGTTCATTTCTTTTGGCCTGTTGAGCATTACATGAAAAAAAAATGTTGGTATTTCTGGAATGCAGGTGTAATCCAGGTTCTTTGGGAGAAGGCTCCCTTTTTGCACATCTGTGTGACTGACAGTCTGTCTGTCTGCGTCTCATTGACACTCTATTGGTGTAAAACTCGACTCATTAGAATCACACCACTGCTATTTGACGCCTCACACTTCTCTCAGAAAGCAGTCGTATGCAGTCACGTTCATATGCCTCTCATTCCCTCTGCTCCCTCTGTGGAACAGCACAGGCTGTGCTAAGAGCCTCCCTCTTTCCCCTTTCTCTCATTCTCAGCTTCACTGTCACTCCTAAAACTGCATGTGCTGCAGTTTACCACTGTAGGCATTCCCATAAGCTCTAATTGGTACAATCACATGACCTGTCTGTCAGGAAGATGGGCTCTCTGATCTTTCCTTCTTTCTCACTTTTCCTCAGTCATTCTGTTGGCTATTGCTGTGTCTATCCATCTCTTACTGTCTTTCTAGATTGCTCTCTCGATATATCTCCATCCCTCGCTGTGTGTCTCTTGATCTGTCTGACTCTATATTTCACTGTCTTGCTGTCACTCTGTAGCTATAATCTCTCTCTCCTGATCTTTTTTTGATCTCTAACCCTCTCACCCGCTATCTCACTCATTGTCTCACTCTGTAGATATTGCACCCCCCCCCTCTCTCTCTCTCATTTGTGATCATTGCAGGGATGGCACTTCACTGACTCTGACTAGGTCAGTAGGCCAAGGCAGTTGACCTGGCCAGACTCCAGCTGTGTGTGTGTGAGATCAGCCCAATCACATGGTCATGATCTTGTGTACCATGGTCTTCTCAGAATTGCAGACAACTGAACTCACTACTGTGAAAATGATTACTTTAGAGATCACGTCTCCCTAACCACGGGGATGCAGAAAGTGTGTGTGTGTGTGTGTGTGTGTGTGTGTGTGTGTGTGTGTGTGTGTGTGTGTGTGTGTGTGTGTGTGTGTGTGTGTGTGTGTGTGTGTGTGTGTGTGTGTGTGTGTGTGTGTGTGTGTGTGGATGCAGGTATCTCCACTGATTCTGGATACCGACATCTTTCCCCTGTAACCACTAGATAAGCTTATCAGCTTTGTTTGTGTTTACCAGACTGAAGCTTCTGCGCACACACACACTCATTTTCATTATCAGGATCCACACAGCTGCGTTTTCCCTGAGTGTCTCTGAGAGCACCGTGCCACAGAGTGTACATTACCCGAGATAGCACTTGCATCATTTTGGCAGCTTTCTGCACTTTTCTTGGTCGTGAAAATTGAGTGGCGTTCACATTGTACACCAAAATCTCTGACAAGCCATCAGCGTTCCTACACGTCAGTCACACTGAAGCATCTTTCAACTGCTTACAAAAGCAGCAGCTTTTAGGCTACACTCATCTGTCCTCATACCCTGTCGTTTTGGTAACAAGGGCCGGTGAAAGTACACTGCATTAATAGCTGAAAACAGCAGTAGCAGCCATCTCCTCTTCACGTAATCCTTTTGTTTGCGAAAGTGAACAATACTTAACTAAAGCTGCACACACTTCCCTTCTTTCTGCATGTGCTAGTGCTGTTGGTGATGAAAACCAAAGCCCAATTATAAAAGTCTGTTTATTTGTGTTGTTTCAAGGACAGATTTGCTTCCATTAAAGACTGACAGAGATCACTTACTTTTATAAATGCAAGCCTTCAAATCTGAACAAAATTCAGAATTGAGTACTGGGGCTTGTTATGGGGATATAGCTTCTTAGTACTTAGTATCAGTCATGTTGGTACCGATCATTTCTTTAGGTAAGGTTTCTCACTTTAAATTTTGATGCCTTTTATTGATCAACTAATTTATATTGATACCATAATTTAGCTGGTTATAATTGAGACTTAAGACTTGCACTCCTCACACACAGGAGCCAGACTGCCCACTAGTGCGTGCATGCATGCATGTGTGTGTTTACTGCATGGATGAATTAAAGGCAGAAGTCCAATTACATCTGTGTATCGATTGCCCAATTTTTAATCACTTTCCTGCAAGTCTTTTTTTTTTTTTTTTTTTTTTTTTTTTCTTCAAAATGGGGATGTTTACACTGCCTTTTTTTCTATCCATTAATGACAATGTTTTCACATTTGGAATTGCAGCTCTAACTAACCATAGACCAAATATGAGCAAAAGCCAAACCAAAAATGGTTTAAATTTGTTGTAAAATTATTATAAGACACACTTAAATGCTGGATTAAAAATAACCCAATTTGGGTCATTTTCACAACCCATATCTGGGTTACTATATATCAGAAAATGAGCTTTTAGAGAAGCACTGCAAAACAGGACACAGTGCACATTCAGAGGCAAAGTAATAACTAATTGAATGGACATTGAATTGGACATAGATAAAACGGTCATTCTAAATGTCAATAAAAACAGCAACAAATCCAGTTGATGTTTTGGATTGGAATAATGGTCTCTTCTGGGTGTAATCATGGCTATATGCATTATTATACCATTTCTGCCAAATAGATTAGCAAGCATTCCAGGTGTAATCATTTTTAAATTGATCTTCTGATGGTGTGCGTAATCTCCTCTGGGTGTATAAACAGTATCAGATCTCATAACCATTGTGCTGCCCTAGGAGGGTTAGGTGTTTTCCAGTGAAAATGAATCTGTCTACATGCCACATATGCTGCAAGTACAACAATGTGTTGTCTAAGCGTTATCATTATGATCTAAATCTCCAAATATGGCAGCTTCACCTCTAAGCTCAACTGTGAAAGAGTGTTAACTATAGTTGATCAGTAGTCTGTTAATGTAGGGCTCAGCCAAAATCTGCCACTTTTTTAATTCATCCAAGACATTTGTTGACAATGTTTGGATAAAAAAAGCATATCTTGGCCCCGCTGGTGCGATACAGAACCTTAAACTGGATTAGGCTCTAGATACTTAAGCAGTTGAGTAAACTTCCATAGAAGTTCCAACAGATACTTATCATTCCTCAGGTTTGTGACTCCATGCTGCCTGGAAAATGACTTTATTGGAATATTTAAGTGACTGTTTTAAACAGCTTTCCCACGGGCTGCTGATGAATTGACTAATAGAGTTTATAATAATACTGACTGACTGAGAAACTAACGACAAACTAACACATTAATTGTGAACCAGTGCAAAAAAACTGTGCTAATAACAACTGATGTGCTGTCTGTAACCTAACAGGGCAACTGAACAGCAGTTAATCACCAGCTGATATGATAAATGGGAACTAACACACTATGAGCCAAGACCTCAGAGACCCCCAGCTGGCATCATATCCCCAGCTAACATTCTTTCAACTGATGAATAAAGTTTGATGGATTAATCATAAGTCCTGCTTATGTAAGTCAGTGGTCTCGCCCACCTCTACCGTGTAGCCCTATCTCCTCATTTTGTACGTCTACCATAGGCTGTTTCTCCAGTAACAACGCACTCTGGTATACGAATCAAGTCCCTCGTGTTGTAAGTAGAGAGTGATGTAATCCTCTTCTTGTCTGTACAAGCAGGAACACTCTGACAGCAGGCAGCTGCCGAGAGGAGACAGAAAAGCCCTCCATTTTGTGAAGAGCCTGCAGAAGCGCTACCCTCTCTCTCTCTCGCGCTCATTCGTCTCCACTGGCTGGAAGCCCCGGCGTTTCCTCTGTTTCCATGACACCCCACAGTAATCCATGCTTGACCTTCGTCCATGATTCACATTTCTCCTCCTCTTCTTCTCATTCCTAGACTGGTCTGGCCTGTTGGGTTTGCTCACGGCTGTGGCATGCCTTCACTTCCTGGGTGTACTTTCTTGCCCCTACCTGCACCGGCCTGCAGCTTGAGTAATATCTACTCACCATTTATTGTGCAAAGCAAAAAAAAAAAACTGAACTGTAGACTAAAGAATTGAATATATAGCCAAGATCATAGCACAGTGACAGGTGCTCAGATTGAGGTTGTGGTTGCAGTCCTTTCCCTGGTGGTATGTTTTCCCGATGTCCATGTGGGTTTCCTCTATGTGGTGTTTTTTTGTCACACCTTCCAAAAACAACTGGAAGGAATATAACCTGTAGACCTGTTTGTTAGTTAAAGTAGTAAAATGTTACGTTATGTTACTTATAACTGCATTTACAAGCACGAGCACAAATGACGACCCTCTGCAAATGTATGTTCCTGCTGTACCAACTTAATGTACATTCTTATGGTAGTGTGGTGGAAAAGAAACTTAGGAATAGAGGACAAATGATCAAATCTGAGTAGAAAAAGCACACCAGCAGTGCAAGACAACTTGGCTGTCACTGTAGCGCTGCGGCGAAGCTCAGAATGAAACTTGTGCTTGCTTTGTGTTATGAAATGCATTGACACGTGTTTGAACTCAACTACGCTCAAAACCCAGGCTGTGTAGCTCCAACCATCTGCGTTGGTATCCTTACGCAAAGACCTAATTTTGACTTGTCTGTACTGAGACTCTCTCATGATGACATGTGCATACATACAGTGTGATGCTGGTGGAGCTGGAGGGCAGGGTTGGAGTGACCTTGCCCCTGCTTAACTCCAGCTGCAAGAATGCAAGAGTTTTAAATGCAGCTGCAAGTGGAAACACATCCAGTGAATTTGTGTGTGTCCGCGGGTGTGTGTGGTACCCTGTGTGTGGTACCCTGCTATAGACTCATGTCCTATTCAGGTGTGCCCAATCACAGGTGTCCACTCCGGACCCAACCCACCAATTGGAAAAGAGAATGAATGTATGAAACAGCCAAAATGTGTTTGTCAGGCTTAACCATATATAATAAATTCAGCAGTAAATTTGGAAATGTGACCAAAAATGCATTTTAAAATGAATTTATTTTCTTCTTGAGCATGGCTCGTTGACATACCATCGTTAATAAGGGAATCTCACCAATTGTTCAGGACTTTTTTCAGAAAAGTCCCGTCATTCAGATTAATTTGTAATGAAATAGTTCATTGATGTGTTCTGATTTGGTAAGTTTCTCTAGAGCAGCACTTACCCTGGTCCACGAGAGCTCCCTTCCTGCAGATTTTAGATTAAGTCCTGATCTACCCAACCTGATCCAACTAACTGCTGTCTTCAGAAGTTCTTGATTGGCTGAATGGGCTGTGCTAGATTTGGGGTTGGAGTTGAAACCTGCAGGAAGGTAGTTCTCCAGGAGCAGAGGAACGTACCAAATCCGAATTGTTCAACTGTACTGACAGCAACCAGAAACAGTACCATGACCTTCGTGCCTCTAAAAGCTGCCTCTCAGGATGCCATCAATACATAACAAGGTGTCTATCACCACCACCAGTGTAAGGGTTGTAAAGTTTGCTTGTAGTTCAATTTCCCCTGAAACCACAGTGAGTGTGTGATCTTTTCTCTGAATGAAACAGAAAGTAGAGCTGATTTGAATGTTTTCGCCAAATTGTCACTTTTAATATAATGTGGTAGGTCAGGTTAGATGAGAAGGCAATCTTTGTAGGCTGCACATGTGGCATACACACACACACACACACACACACACACACACACACACACACACACACACACACACACACACACACACATATATATATATGCATGCATGTAGAGGCATGCTTGGCTGCTGCGGTTGACTCACCTGAGTGCTTCTGCCCACTGAATGACAGACTTCTATTGTTGATCTGGCTGGAAGCTCTGAGAGGGAGGAGTGGTGGTTCCTGAGGCAGCAGGGCGTGTATGTCAATGTTTGTGCATTTGCACCAACAAGTCTTTTCTGATACACTGACTGTGGCCCGTCAGTTTGATGTTTCTACAGTAGGGTTGTGACGTGCACAGAGTATTACTTTGCAGCTATATTGGACCATGAAGGCCTTGAATTATCAGACAGAGAACATGTCAGGACGTCTGTTCAGAATTTGTGTTGCTTCTTTGAGATTCTTCGAGATTTTGTACAGATTCTGTAGTGAGGAATGTCTGAGTCTTGATTAACCAGAACTTGATGGGCTTGTGTGCTTAAGGCTCTGTTTAGGCATAACAGTTAGGGGTGAAACAAAATATTGGTACACTCGAGCATCACAATGTTACTTTTGACAGTCCTGTATCAATACTCAAAAACAAAGGATCAGTTCTTAATTCACACTTTAAAACCAACACTCGCACGTTGCAGGGACCAAGAGACCAGAGAAGCGGGAGGGGATATGACATAAGGACCACGGCTGCTCAAATTTCATTAAAAGAGTCCTGAGGCCCTACTACTAATAATACTGCTATTATTATTATTATTATTATTATTATTATTATTATTATTATTATGACAGATAATGAAGGACTACTGAAGGGCAGTTTCTAACAAGCTGTGAAATGCTTTTATAGTCCTTACAAGTTACAAGCCTAAATAACTGCATTGATGAAGTAACTTAGATCAAGACATGGTCAAATTCATACAAATATAGTTTAGCCAAAGATGGAGTAGCCTAGGATCTTCTGAAAATAACATCTCACTTTCAAGTTATTAAAAGTATGTGGAACCATCAAAACATCCAGCAAAGTTGGCCTGGGAGTTTAAAAAACAAACATTAAAACAAAGCTAAAAAAACAACAATAACAACAAAACACAAAATATATCACATTTTATATTTATATTTATATTTATATTTATATATATATATATATATATATATATATATATATATATATATATATATATATATATATATAATCGCAAAAAATTTAATTATGAACCCTGTATCGGGATACATATTGAATCACCAGACTCTTGCCATTACACAGTCAGTGACATTTTCATAGTAACAACCTTGGAGTTTTATGGAACATCTGTGAAAACACACTCTTACCATTTTTAGCTATAGTTATCTGATGTGTGTTCTGCTTTGCCATTGAACTGCACTGAACCGTGCATTCTGCATTATCAGCTGCATACCGTAGCAAGTCTACAGTTGCTTCTCTTTCAAAAAAGCAGAAGTTAAGTTGTCAGGGATGATCTTATGCGTGATCTTATTGGATTTCTTTTGAACCGTGGTTCTCAAATAGTTCTTGTCCGGTACCACTAAAATCAGGTGCTGGATTTTGACCTAGACGTTAAGGGAACAGTTAATGTAATTGATTGACTATTGATTGAATATCACTCCTACGAAGGATTACTGGATGTGAGATCCAGATTTGAAAACCTCTGCCTTGGAGATTCCATATTTATGATTCAAGGAGATTTATCAGAAACAGCATGAATGAAGTGTCAAGTGTCCACTTAAAGTGTCAAACCGTGTTTTGCTAGTTAGAATTTCCGTCTACTTAAATTCAAGGATTTACAGCTTCAAGGAACAAAGTGGCTTTCTGGGGTCGTGGGGAGCCTGATTCCAATCCTCTGTGCAGCTTCAGGCAGGTGGGGGCAGCTGCCTGGATGAGGGAGGTGTTAAACGTATCAGCCAGCATCTCACAAAGCTGGTCATCATAGTTCCTCAGCACCTGATCAGGGATGTTGTCTTAGCCAGTACCTTTTGTACCTTTCTTCTGCTGAAGTCACACGGAGGCAATTCTCTCCAGGTGGTGGGTTGAGTCTGGTGCTAGGGGGTGTGTTTGGGTCCTCAAAGCAGGCCATGAATCTGTTGAGAGCATCAGGCAGTGAAGGGTCCCTAGGGCACTGCGCATCTGTGATGCAGTTAATGCCCTTTCACATGCTCTGTGGATCCTGGGAGGAGAAATGTCCATATGTGACTTTGGTCCTCACAATACCTGCCTTCAGCTCTCTTCAAGCCCTCCTGAGTTCATGTCAGTCGCCTTACCTGAGGGCAGCATCTCTGGCTTCCAGCAGAGTATGGACCACTGCATTCAGTCAGAGTGTCTGGTTTGGGTTGCACGTCCTGGTGGTGATGACATCAACTTGCTGATGTATACAAGGAGAGCAGATGTATAATTCTCCAGATCCAGCTCCCCCTCCCCCACGCCAGCAACATCCCTGAAGAGCTGTCAGTCTGTGCTTTCAATGCAGTCCGTACGATGGTATAAACACAGTCCAGTGTGTTATTTCCCAGTGTTTTATCCCTATGTTGAGTGTAGGGTTGGAGCTACAGTCTGAGTTCCCTGAGGACCAGTTTGAGAATCACAGCTTTAGAGGAACTGCACTGTTTAGATGGTCTACTTTCATTCACTTCATCCTGACACACCAAGAATATTCCCTCCAGATCAATTTATCATCTACTTAAAGTGCTGTAGGTTTTGTTGAGTTGCAGGCAGTTGCTTCTTTTAGCATCTGCTGTAGATGTTTGATAAGATCAGAATTCAGTCATGGTTTGTGTGTTGCTCAGCACTGAGGTTTGGATTCTTGCCATGTTTTAGACCAAATATCCTTCCCCAACCAGTTTTTTTTTTTTTTTTTTTTCATCCAACGTTCCAGCGAATCCTTAGAACACATACACTGCTATTAAATAAACTTAAAAAAAAGTCTGAAAAGAGTTCTGAGATGATGAAATTGAAGGTACTTATCTGTATGAATAAAATATATACATTGATGAATGTCAGATTTGAGCTTTTTCTATATTTACATATGTTTCTAGTTTAATGAGGTCTTTAAATCGACATTTAAACCTTTGAATGCCATTGATTTTGTGCAGAAACCTTGTTATTTATCTTTCATTCACTGCTAATTGGACTACTGAAAAATATCCATAGAGTGGTTGGCTCATAGCCCTGTTTTTGTCAGTTTCACTGTTCAATCATACAGACTAATTTTATCTTTTATGAATCCCTTCCTGAGTGTGAAGGGAATATATTGGGTAGATCCATAGTTATCAATGAGAAATGATGTATTTGTACACTTTTTTATAGTTTGTATATATACACACAACGTCTACCGTGCATATGCTTCATTACAGTGATGTATGTTTAGTGTAAGTGGTAAATATGTTACATATAGGTTTATTAATCTTCATTTTTATTTTCTTCTCCTGTGTTTTTGTGCATCTGTTTACCTGCTGTGAGTTTTTCATTACACCTGTGACTTGATTTTCTGAGGGTATCCTGGTACCATCAGTACTGGATTACTGAACAACTGCAGACATCATAAAAAGACAGATTCAGGCCAATTATACAATTAAAACAAAAATAGGTCTTGCACTTTTGGAAGACCCAGTTGTGCCCAGGTTTTAGCCATCTAGCTGATTGATTGTAGTTATGCTGAAGAATTCTGAGGTAGTCCTTTCTATATGCAGTCCACTTTGAGCAGTGGACCAGTCCCACTGGCAGAAAACAGGCCCGGAGCATGGTGCTACCACCACCATGCTTAAATTTTTGGTGCAGTGTTGTTGGGGTTGAATGATTTAAGCTTTATTCTTGAAACATATTTGTCTGATATGACCATTAATCTTTCATCCGGAAGGCTTCTTGTTTGGCTGTGGCTTTGTATGCTCTAACACTCTGACTACACCTTCAGGTTGATTTGGACCACTGGTTGTTGTGCCTCACGTCTGCCATGCCTTCTAAGGAATGCTTTGCTTATTCTTATCAAGGGAGGTTTTTTTTTTTGTTTTTTTTTTTGTTAAAATGCATTTGAGTTTATTGATTGTCGGAGAGGACTACACAGAAGTTTCTCAGCATTCTGTTGCCGGCTGTAACCCTACATTTCTTTAATTGATCCAGCCACTGAGCGCAGTCAGCAGAGCTGTTTAGTCTTTAAGCCTCGGGGATTGTGATCCCAACTGATTATCTGTAATCGGCTTAGGTGGACTGCTGAGAGCTTGCTGTCGTGTGTGTGTGTGTGTGTGTGTGTGTGTGTGTGTGTGTGTGTGTGTGTGTGTGTGTGTGTGTGTGTGTGTGTGTGTGTGACAGAAGATTGTTCAAGCTTGAAAGAACAACCCTTAGAGGTGAGGACATGGTGTAATGAGTTTTTGCCAGTACACTTACCTTGTCCATTCTTTGATTGTGTGTGTGTTCAATTATCTTGATTGCTTAAAATCAAGTGAGAATTTGAGTGAGACTATGAGACATCTGTGGGCTCTGGATGTGTGTCCACAATTTGAAAATTGAACTGAAACTGCCATCTTCATGTATATGATCTTCAGTAGATTGAAACACCTACCTGATGTGCAGATACTCACTATAGCACATCTATTGCAGTGCAGTTTATCAGCTTCCCTCTTCCTTGTCCATCAGTGGAAAGTGATATCTATCTGCAGGACCTTGGCTCACCAGTGCTGGAGTGTTCTAGGCACAGCAAAGACATCGGTAAGGTACCCGGATAGCAGTATATTGTAAAACTCAGACAACAAAATGAACAGAAGCTTGCTGGCAACAAAACAGGCCCAGAGCATGTTGCTACCACCACCATGCTTAACAGTTGGGATCAGCTGTGTTGGTGTTGACTTTTTGGTTTGAACTGTATTGTGGGACTGCATGTGCACAAACTCTAAAACTATCATGTAAAATGAAAAGAAGCTGATTGATAAAACGAGGAGCTTCCAAACTGATTCTTCTCCCGGTATCCCTTTCCCGTCCACCCACAGTCCACACTCTGAAGACCTGTGCTTGTACCTGTACCTGTGCCTTTCATCGGTGGTCTGTTTAAATGACTGTAAAAAAGAAATAGTGTTGAACATCCCCAGCAGCAGTGGTCGTCTTGCAGTCGTGGTACACTAATGCATGGGGTGGAGGAGGAGTAACAATTTGATGAGCAACAGGTGAGCTACATTACTGTAAACCTACAAAATGCACCTGTATGCAAGGGGTCTGATCAAATTCTAAGCGAGTTTAGGCACAAAGGAGATGTTCCGCATATGCAGTCTATGTAGGCATTCCATATTCAGAACCACACCTCCCTGTGCAAACCATGTCCCAGTTTCATTGTTAAGGGTATGTGCCTTCTATGAGATCTGCCTGGCCTGCTCCAAAATCATCTATAGAATTTCTGTTTCCTTAGACATTCTGCTTTCTGAACTGTGCATTTTTAGCCTGCTCTTCTTTCTTCTTGTTGTTTTGCATGTCTGGCCTGCAGACCACTCTTGGCCTCTTTTCTCTGGGAAAAGCGTGTGCATGCTGAGGCAGTGCTTTTAGCTTCTACCTTCAAGTGAAATGTGCAAATGAGCCTCACAAGTATGCCGCCCTGCTTGTATAATTATCGTTAATCAAACCAAATTTGCTTGCTGGGAGCAGCCCCTCTCCCTAGGCAACCTACTCAGTATCTCCCAGTTTCTGAGTTTTGTATCTTTCTTCATCGATGGACTTATAAGCTGGTCTGTAATGGCTTGAACTGTGCAGGAAACTGAGCACAATTCTTTTGACTGATTTTTATTGCAGTGTTTCACAAAGTTGTCTTCCATTTGCTTTAGAAATCAGGCTAATTGAACATTTGGTTGACTTTATATATCAGGGTCAGAGTAACCTACACACATGACACACGTCATAAACTGCAAGAATTACTGAATAATGAAAATATCTGAATAAGCTGCAAGTAAAAAAGCTAAAATTCACTCATTTCTAACTGAATAAAATCCCAGTTTTAATGACTAAGGAGCTTCCAGTGCATGTTTACTGCTCTGTCCACGTGTACATGTTCAATCTGCATGCAAAATCCAGCTGATCAGTCAGACAGGGTGGGGCTGATCACATCACTGACCCAAATATTGGGTTATAGAGGAAAACAAGGAGGGGAGGGACTGTTTACTCTAATTTTTTTTTTTCTGTTCAGTGTTCAAAAGTCAGAATAAAAGTCCTGAAAAATAGAATACTGAAACATATATAGGGTTGAAACACATGTTATTGTAAATATCTTGGTCAATTTAATCCTTACAAAGTAGTCATTAAAATTATAGTATTTTTAGCTCAATTACACCCTCCACGATCAATTTCCACAAGGATTTCTAAGATGAAAAGTATTTTATCAAAATATATTATATCAAAATATGGTCAAAATCGTACAAATCAAAATGTTTACATCTCAAATGAAGACAAATTTGAGTAGCCTATCATCTCTTGAAAATAGTTTTTGGTATGCATGTCTCCTATAAATACATGTGAATGTTTTGGTGAAAAAAAGTACATCAGACCATCCACAAAATAAGCCTAGGTCTCTAAAGGCTAATTGTTCCAAGTTCCAGTGTTTAACTGCTTAAATAAGCATGCAGTTGTTCAGGTAGCTGGAATAATGTAGTGAATTTTGATTCATGTTTTAAAGGCTGTGCAGCTTGAAGATTTGACCTTTTTGTGATGTATTTTACTTTTGAAATGCAAGTGCTTTAAAGGAAATGTGCAGGATTTCAGTTCATTACACTTTTGTAAAATGCGGTGAATGTTTCCTGACCATCCGCTAGCTGTCCGGTCTGTGTGCACACTGGAAAAAAAGTGGTGTTTGTTCTCAGCCTTGCCGATGTAAATGTGGAAAAACAGAAGTTTCTTGACACGACTAATCCAGCAGGGTGCTTTCTTTTGGCATGGAAGCCAGTGTCCTTGCCTTGCATTAAATTGGGGGCGGAGCTTGTGAAGGAGGATTAAAAGGAGGGGTGCGGTTGTGGTGAGGTTGAATTCAAATACCAGTTGTTCATCAGTCGTTTTCTAGAATCGTGCTCATTGCGTTTACGTGTCGGATTGAGGGATTTGAGCTGGTGCTGGTGGTTTAGTGCTAGGGTAGTTAGTTAGGTGTTGTTAGCTCGGACCAGTAACAATGAAATTGTTATATTGTGAATGTTGCCACAGTGTTGCCTCACTCACTTGTTAGCAGTTTTCTAAGAAGAACAGAAGTGATGTAGTAAAGTCCCTTCCTCTTCTGAAATCAAAACTTTAATGTGGTTTAGTTCAGTCTCTGAAAGTGGAACATATTTCAGGGTGTGCTGCTGTGTCTTCCTTCTGATGGCAGAAATGCACATAGGCAACAAAGTGCCTTGCAGCCATAATTTAATGATTCCAGTTTCAGGATTGTAGCAACATATGAGGCCAAAGTTCTGCTTGTTAACCACAAGCAAAAACACTGTCCCCAAGTTAGCACTGCTGCTCATAATACGATATAGTGACGATGACTGCATATTAAAGATGGACTGCACATCGTCTCTCAAAAGTGAAGACACCATAGGTCTAGCGCCTCTGCTGGCGGTTTGCAGTATGATTAACTCCACCCATTCATTTCAATGGCAAAGCTGCCTAAATAAATGTGCTTTTCCTCCTCTTTACTGTATTTCCATCTCCACTCCCTAATTAGTTACTTTCCCCCGTGCTGAGATTGCCACATTTGTTCCCCTCCAGAAGTAATTTTTCTATAAATTATTCAGCTTTATTCATAAAAAGCATAAGAGGACAGGGTTACGCTTAGGAATGAAGTGATTGACGGCCTTGGAGACCCGAGATGATATCATTTGAGAGCGTGGTCCCAGGCTTGATAACATGGTGCACTATTTTGGCTTCATTTTTATATGGATGGGAAATGGAACCACATTGTCCATCTTTAATACAGTCATTGTATGAGGCTCTAATAATCCAGATCAGTGTATATATATGAATTCTATGTTTTTGATACATTTTTATAAAATGTAGAAATTGGAACTATATCTAATATTTAATTCTATGGGTCTATAAGAGAAGTGAAATGAATCATATGTAGATATTGTATCATGTGAACCATTTCACCTAAGCTTTCTGCTCGTCCAGAGTGCAAGAAATAACACTATGGATTGTCAGATTTAAACACTTGTGCAGAACTTGCCCCCATATGAGGCCCCAACGCAGCAGTGAGCTCCTGGTGGTGCGGCGTTAAAGCAAACGTGGCCTGTATGTGCTTGTGTGTATGTGTTTCTGTCCTCCATTACTCTCTGTACTGCGCTTACCTTCTCTCTTTTTCTCTTCCCCCTCTCTCTCCTTCTCTTCCTCTTTTTCTGTGTGTCTCTCCCAGTCTTCTCCTCTGTCTGCTGCTCAATCTGTATCTTCTTTTTTTGTTCCTTTCCTTTCACAACGCATTGCATATTCAGAAGAGGCAGCGTGTAGGTATATGAAACGCAAACCTCCTCAGCCGGTTGCATGCCTCCTTCCTTTTCCTCTTCCCCCCCTCTTTTCCTCTCCTTTTTCCCTTCATTCTTTTGTTCTGAGTTTTGATGTTTTGACTGCCTTTCTTCTGTCCGTAGAATTTGTAGAAGAACACCAATGAACTAAGACATCTGTTTTGATCTCCAGAATTGCAGGTTTCGTAAGCCGGGATAATGATATTGTTCTTTTTTTTTTTTTTTTCCCCTCTTCTTTTTTTTTTTTTCAACGTAACTTGGCTTGTAAAACCCTGTTTGAAATGCTTAATCTGTTTGAAAACTATACGCGTTTCTGTTCAGTAGGGTTTGCAGTTTGCGTTCTTCTGCCCTGTCTTGTTTGTGTCGTGTTTTTTGTGTTTTGATGTTGACTATTCCATCTTGTCTTCCGTTTGCTTGTCTTGTCCATGTTTGTCTTGTGTGGACTGCATGGTCTTAGTGCACGACAGAAGTCTCTCTATCTCTCTCTCTCTCTCTCTCTCTCTCTCTCTCTCACTCTTTGATTCTCCGTTTTTTTCTTTTTGTTCTCTTTCTCATTCTTCTTGCTTTCTCTCACACTTTCTTTTTATCTTGCTCACTTGTTCTTGCTTTCTCTTTTCACCATTTCCTCCTCTCTCTCTCTCTCTCTCTCTCTCTCTCTCTCTCTCTCTCTCTCTGTCTCTTTCTTTCTTACTCCTTTTCTGTCTCATTTTTTTTCCTCATATTCTTTCCTCATTCTCTCTCTCTCTCTCTCTCTCTCTCTCTCTCTCTCTCTCTCTCTCTGATGAGTAATGTTGTCTCTCCTCTCTTCAGGAGATGTGCTCTTTCAGATGGCTGAAGTCCACCGGCAGATTCAAGTGCAGCTAGAGGAAATGGTGTGTTATCTTCCTCATCTCATTCTTTCCCTGTTCCGTGTAGACAGCAGGACTATAAAATGATATTGATTTTCACAAGGTACATTTTATTAAAAAAGGAGAAAGCGGGGGGAAAAGTAGGGCTGTCCTTATGCAGTTGATGTCAGAGCTGGAGCTTCATTTAAGGCTATTTACTGCCTGTTTTTGCTGATGTTTGATTTTTCTGATGCCATTTTTTGATTTGTTATCTTGATTCAAGTTGGTCAAACAGCTAGTTTAGCATTTTACCATTACTGATAGTAATATAACTAATAATATATAAAAACTGTTCACATTCTCTTTTTAGGCTGACCTATATGTTTGACATTTATCTGAAGAGAGTTGTTTTTAATTGTAAAACAGTTCTTCTTTGCTTGCTGGGGTGTTACTAGTATATGTTGTGTACATTCCATGTGGGTGTATTTTAAAGCCTGTTGTTTCTCTACAGCTGAAGTCCTTCCACACTGAGCTGCTTTCAGAGCTCGAGAAGAAAGTGGAGCTGGATGCTAGATACCTGACTGTGAGTTTTGAACACACACACACACACACACACACACACACACACACACACACACACACATATATATTACACACACTCACACAACCCTCTAAATAGGAAAGTAGCTCTTAGGAGGTCAGGCCTGACTGTAGTCTAGCACTTTCACTCCGTGTCCTCCAGGAGTGTGCAGAGAAGCACCATGTCGATTCATATTGCACCTTTTGGCAAGACGAATGACTGACAGCTGACTTTCACACACAACAGGAGATAGCTGGGCTTTATATATCCACTCAGTCTCCCTGCAGCTTCATGTTGTTCAACCTGTTAATACTTCAGCAGCATAATGGCATCCTCAGCTATTTTTTTCCCACCACCCCACCCTCCCATGTCGGCGCACAGATTGAACTCAACAATGCAGTGGAGATGAAAGTATGTGTGGAGCATCGCATGGTGCGATATCTTTAGAGCGAGTGGGCCGAAGCAGACGAGCCGTGTGGCGCTACAGTATGGAATCGCGCCTCGGGGTGGGGGGTGGGGTGTTTATTGCGTGCCATTTTACTGCATTGCCAGTCATAGACATTCAGCTGGTATGGCATCTTGGTGACTCGCCATAATCCATTGGATACTGGTGGTTATGGTATTTTTATGATTTTTACCATTAATATTTTTTTCTACCACTCTGTCCCTCACCCATAATTGTCCTCTATGCAGTTGACTTGTTTCAAGCCCTCTTTACTTCAGGCCATTGCTGCACCAGTTGTGAAATCTGTGTTACACTCAAAGGGTGATTAAATGGTTACATTGCGGATAGATTTTCTATTGAGTCTTTTAATTAATGCAGAACAGCTCTGTATTCATGCCTGCAGATCATCATCAGTACACTCAGTTGACTGCGAGTGTAGGCTTCAGAGACAGAGAGGGGTTGTGGTTGAAGCTCCTGCCCAGTGGGACTTCCCTTTCCTCAGCCAGTGGCTGCCTATAGTAAGCTTGTGTGATATTGATTTTTCTTTGTTAGTGATTTACCATTTAAAAAAAATCTTTATTAATGAATGCATCACCCAGAGCAGAAACTGACCCATGATAATAAAAGACCTAATGGAATAGTGCTGCTGAATGTCAGTGGATTACAAATGACAAAAGTTCACAACAAAAGTTTCAACAAAACTACTGTTACAGTAACAAAATTACAGTTACAATTGAACAGTGTGACTCCAAAGCATTACAGTGTCTTTCTGGATGGCATGCATGCTTGTGAAATTACCATATTTACTTTAATATTGTGTATTCTGTAATATCATAATATCAAATAACATCTGTCCCATAACAGTTCAATACAAATACCCCCCCACGGCAGCATTTAAATATTATTATTATTATTATTATTATTATTATTATTATTATTATTATTATTATTATTATGAAGAAGAAGAAGAAGAAGTAGCAGTAGCAGTAACAGGGCACACAGCTCTAGGGGTCTAAAGTTATGGGGTCAATCCGTGCTGTGTGTTTTGGTTTCTCCCCCTGTCCACATGGGTTTATGAGTACCCTGCAGTGGATTGGCACCCTGTCTAGGGGGTATTTCTGCCTTACACCCAATGATTCTGAACAGGCCCCAGACCCACTGCGACCCTTACCAGGAAGAAGCGGATAAGATGGATAGATGACAATGATATTAACAGTTATAATAGTTTTTTTGTTCATTTGTTTTTCATTACAATGGCCCCACTTAAGAAAGTAGAGCTAATTTACGATCTTCTGCAGTACCATCACAAGCTGTGACAATGGTTCCATGTATGCTTTGCCATGTATGCTTTCAAGTCCATGCTAACCAGTGCTTTTACGTTTTTACAATGTTTCACCCCCAGGTTCAAGTTGTGTTCACAATGGGCTGTAATGTTAGAGTAACGTCACAATTCACTTCACACTGCGGTTTGGACTAAACTACACCCCCCCACCCCGTTTATTTATTTATTTTGCTTGCTGTAGCTGCTACAGACTGTTGTATGCAATTGTTAGCATGTCTTGCGCACATAGCCAACAACTGTCCAAAAATGCCAAACCACACTGTCTGCCTCTGATCCACCATGATCTCAGGAAATTGACAGAAAAGTACTCCACCAACATTTTGGCCTTATTCAATCTGTCATTTTACTTCCAGACAGAAAAAGTGTTTAAAATAGAGAAGCGAAAGATGACTGAGCCATTCTCTCTATGTGGAGTAGAAGCAGTAAATAGTAACTAGTAAATCCACTCCAATTCCCACAATACCATGCAAATCTGATTTACAGCTTACAGTGAAAGTCTCACTTGTGTGCGTTGGTTCATGCTCATCAATTTGCATCCACCATGTGGGTGCCTCAGCTCAAAGTGTACCATGTATTCCCTGACTGTGATGTCTGTACCATGACGGTTTGGTACAAATACACAAATCGTTACACCTCTGGTTTAAAACTCAGCCAGTATAAATTGGATACTGTCGATTACGTGACTAAAACCCTGCAAAGCTTAGTGTTTTCTCCTCATTTAACACACCTGATTCAACTCATCTGCTGATTAGCTGATCCATCAACCGTTCCAGACTCTTTGCATTTTAAAGAACAGGATGAGCACAGAACTCAAGCCTTATTAAGAACAATGTTAGTAAGGCTTACACAGCTGTGCGCTGTGATATGTGACAAAAACAAATAAACTAAAGCTCAAACTACTGAACTATGGAAGTGTACAATTTTGAGTGTTATGTATGTAATATGTAAATGCATAAACATTATGCAGATAGCAATTGTGACAATGCAACAAAGATGAAGGCTCAGTAATCCTGTCTGTTGTGTACATGTTCAAGTAAAGTGTCTCTGCAAAGATATGAATGGAAGATCTGAATATTGTCTGTGGAGAGAGATATGAATAGAAGAGCAGTGATGTCCAGCCAATCAGTGAGTCTCAGTTATGACACGTGCCGATAAAGTGTGATAAATTTATTTAGTCTATTTATTTTAGTCTTTTTTTTTAAGCCATATTCAGGGAGCGTGTTCTGTTATAGGCTCAGAGTGGAATAATCTCGACCGTGTGATCACTGTTGGTACAAATGACCTCCTGTGTCACACTTTGCTACAGCAGAGCTGAATGAGTCTGTTGTTAAAAGTGCCCCACTGTCTGACCAGTAAGTCATGGAGGGGGTTAGATGTGTTGTCCAGGATAGCGGTCAATTTGTTTTCCACCACCACGTCAAAACTCTCCAGTGAGCATCCAAGAGCAGAGCTTACCTTCTTAATCAGATCGTTGACCTTCTTGGCGTCTCCACCTTTGAGGAAGACTCCCGAACAGACTGCTGGGAAGGAGACGGCACTCGCAACAGACTGGAAGAAGATGGCCAACATTTTGTTGCACACATTGAAGGACCTGAGCTTCCTCAGAAAGTAGAGTCTGCTCAACCCCTTCTGATACGCAGCATCAGTGTTAGCCTTCCAGTCCATTTTGTTTTCCAGCAGGAGACCCACGTCAACCAGCTCAACGGACTGACCCATGATGGTAACAGGCTTGACTGTGGTCTTCTTCATTCTGAAGCCCACAACCATCTCTTTGGTCTTGATCACATTGAAGAGCAGATGGTTCTTTGCACACCACTCCACTGCTCGCTGCGTCCCTGTATTCACCTTCCTGTTCATCCCTGATGCACTCGACTAGTCATCCGAAAATTTCTGACCTGTAAAAATCTACACGTGTACTTGAAGTCTGAGGAAGGAAGGGAGTACAATTTCCTGAGGTTCTACAGGGTTGCAGACCAGACGATCATACCAGCTGGTTCCCAAATGCATATACTGGGGCCTATGAGGCAGGAAGTCCAGGACCCAGGTTATCATGGACTTATCCATATGCATATTATCCATCTTCTCCTCAAGCATGAGAAGTTGGATGCTGTTAAATGCAGTTGAGACTCACTGTGGTGGTATTCTGGTCCAGATGGGAATGTGCCTTGTGCAGTAGGTAAATTACCACCTCAACCTGCTGTTGATCAGCAAACTGCAGAGAGTCCAGAAAAGGCCTGACCTGAGGTCTGAGATATACCAGTATCAGTGTTTCCAGGACCTTCATGGCCTGGGATGTGAGGGCCACTGGTCTGAAGTCATTGAGAGAAGAGATTGATGACTTCTTTGGAACAGGAACCAGACAGGTTGTTTTTCCACAGCATAGGAACTAAAGAGGAAAGAGAAGAGGAAAAGGAAAAACACTGAAGAATCCCACTCAGCTGAGTGGCGCAGACCCTCAGTACTCTTGGGCTGATTCCATCTGGTCTGGCTGCCTTGCCCAGTTTAAACTTCTCCAGTTGTCTCCTCACCTGGTTGGTTGTCATCTCTAGCAGGGGATGAGTGTCTTTGGAGAATGGCTTTTGGGAGAGGGGATGTGAATGAGTGTGGAGGCAGCAGCCGTGGTGGGAAGTAAGGCTAATGCCAGTGGAGGTAGGGGTGGGTAATGAAATGCTGAATCTGTGAAACACATTCAGCTCTTTGGCAGTGTCCAAACTGTCCCCCACAGCTTATGGTTTAGCATTGATGCCAGTGATTTTCCTCATGCCAGCCCAAACGTCCATTGCTCTGTTGTTCTGAAGTTTTGCCTCCAGCTTCCTTCTGTAGGCCTAATTATTTTTGCCTCAGTCTTGCGTTCAGCTCCTTCTGCACAAACATTAGTAGATATATATATCTTAAATATTCTTAAATATACTTAAATATTCACAGCCTTTGTCATGACACTCAAAATTGAGCTCAGGTGCATCTTGTTTCTACTGATCATCCTTTAGATGTTTCTACACCTTGATTGAAAACCTGTGGTAAGTTCAGTTGATTGGACATCATATGGAAAGACACACACCTGTTTATATAAGGTCCCATAGTAGACAGTGTATGTCAGAGCACAAACCAAGCCATGAAGTCTAAGGAAATGTCTGTAGACGTTCAAGACAGGATTGTATTGAGACACAGATCTGGGGAAGGGGCCAGAGAAAATTGTGCTCCATTGAAGATCCCAATGAGCACTCGGTCATCCATACATGGAAGAATTTAGGAATCACCAGGATTCTTCATTGAGCTGGCTGCCCGCCCAAACCGAGGGATTGTGTTAGATGGCCTTGTGTAGGGAGGTGACCAAAAACCCAATGACACTCTGACAGCTCCAATGTTGCTCTGTGGAGAGAGGAGAACATTCCAGAAGGACAACTATTTCTGCAGGCCTGTATGGTAGGGTGGCCAGATGGAAGCTACTCATCAGTAAAAGACACATGACTGCCCATCTGGAGTTTGCCAAAAGGAACCTAAAAGACTCTCCGACCATGATAAACAAAAGATTAAACTTTTTGGACTGAATGCCGAACATCATGTCTGGAGGAAACCAGACACTGCTCATCATATTCTTAATGATAACCTGCTCCAGAGCGCTCTGGCCCAGGCTTGAACCTGATTGAACTCTGGAGAGATCTAAAAATGGCTGTGCTTCGACACTCTCCATCCAATGGGGATGTCACTTTGTCATTGTGGGTTATTGTCTGTAGATTTTTGTGGAAATCCATTTTGGAATAAAGCTGTAATGAAACAAAATGTGGGAAAGTGAAACCCTGTGAATACATTCTGGATGCATGGACTATGTTTATATATTATTTATGTATTTCTGTTTGGAGTAATTTTGTCTGCCCATACAAATGATTATTGGATCGCATTTGTATTACGCTCTCTTTTACTTGATCTTATCGACATGAAACATGTCGGCATTTTGTATAGTGCAATATGGAGCAAACTGGGTAAAGCTGGTGTAACTTTGCAGCAGTTTTAAAAATGCCACTCATTGGTGTTCAAATTCCTAGAGTGTTGCATCAGCTATTGTAACCTTTTTTGCTTTAGTGCATCATGAATTATTTACATACTTTTTATGATTCAGTTGAGAGAGCAGGGCAGAAAGCCTTTATGGCCAATGAGAAACACTGTTTGTCCCTTGGGGTTTGGCCTGGCTGCATGACAAATGAGTGCCAGCCACCACTCTCAGATCATCTCCACACATTGCCCTGGACACTTTTACTGCAAGCACATGATTTGCTCCCGTGGTCATGACCACTATTAACAGCATTATGGAAATAAATTTGAAAGCCTCGACCTGAATTAAAGACTTTTTAAGCTTTTGCAGGTGTGTGAAACTCCTCCTTATTGCATAGACTAATCAGAATTAGAATTAACGTTTTAAAGTACCTTACAGGGGGCTGTAATTGACCTGGGCAGAAGCTATAAGGGTGCCTGTCTGACAATTTTTCCATTGTACCGTAGTTCATTTACACATTTCTTACTTTACTTAAAGCAAATATTTTTGTATCATTAATAATTATATTATTAATTAGCTTTTAATAGGATTATTTAAATAACCTCTGAAAATATTGTTTTTCCCCCAGAAGAACCATTTTTGGTTATTCAAGGAACTATTTTTGTTAGAGATGCAGGTGTTGGAGAACCATTAGGAGGTTTAAAGAAGAGGTTGCACAGTTTTATACCAATGTAATGGTTCTTCAAACACACTTTTTTACAAAAGTGGTTCTTTACAAAACCAAATTTGGTTCTTAAAAAGCTCATTGATTAGCACACTTTCATTAAAAAAGACAACTGTCACATTTTATATTCATATATAATTTGCACTGTATATCCCATTTTACAGTGCATAATTGTGACTGTTACTGTAATACATATTACTATGGTGCAATGTTTACTCACATCTGCAAGGATAAACAGCTCCGTGTGAAATGAACACTCCTGCATTGAACCCTGGGGGTCATAGAGATCAGGTCTTCCTTGTGGATTTGTTGTCTCTCCTTATTCGTGTTTGGAAAGCTTAACCATGTTTTGATAAATGTCCACCTTCACTGTAGTGTTTCTGCAATACTTCAAGCCCAGAAATGTGCTTGTGTAGACGATTAAAGCTGGCTGACATTTACAGAGATTTTACAGAGGTTTTAGGGTGATTGTGAGATATTGGCTCTCAGAAAATTTCACTGGAAATCGGAACTTTTCCAGAGTAGTTCTATACCAACTAATATGACCTGGATCAATGGCTAGTTTAGTAACTCAGTATATTAGTCACTTTTCATTAGTTCTTTTGAGGCGTCATCTTCTAATTAAAGTGGATTCATGCTCATAGAAATTGGTGGAGTGCCCCTGCTGGTAGATATTTTTAGCCAATCTGATCTAACATCATTGTTGCTGTTGCTACATACGCATGTCTGTTAACTTCTGCATATTCAACTTTCTTTGAGCCACCCAGTAACTTTGTATACTCTGCTCCTGACCCCATTTCTAACACTGTGTGTGTTGTCTCCTGAAGGCGGCTCTGAAGAAGTACCAGATGGAGCACAAGAGCAAAGGCGAGAGCCTGGAGAAGTGTCAGGGTGAGCTGAAGAAGCTGCGTAGGAAGAGCCAGGGCAGCAAGAACCCATCCAAGTACAACGATAAAGAGCTGCAGGTGAGGCTTCTGCTGACCACTGTTCTCATCTCCACCCTGCTCTTCCACATGATACATGCTGTACACTGTAGAGCTTGCTTATACTCAGATAAAATGAATGAGAAATAAGAGATTTACATTTAGTCATTTTTGCTTTTGGAAAGTCAAATGACAGGAAAGAAAAGTGACAAAATAACACTGACGCATGCTGGTTTTCAGAAGCCATAGCAATAAATCTCTCACTTCCTGTCAAGCAGGCTGATGAATTAAAAGCCAGACATCCGAGAAAACAGTGCGACATAAAATGCAAGGCATAGAATAAGTAAATAAGTCCTATATAAAATAAAATGTTTGCCATTGCCAGACTGTTGGGTTTGGACATTGGTCTTTCAGTATCTTCAGAAAACCCCTCTGTGTTGAGTTAACCCTCTAAAGCAGGGTTTCTTAACCTGTGGGCCAGGGACCTCCTGTGGGTTGTAAAGCATTCTCTAGTGGTCTTCCCATCTTCTCATCTTCAGTGGCAGAGGCTAAAGTGTTAGAATCTGTCTTAAGACAGAATTAAAGAAGTCCACATTTTGTAACTAGATCTGTTGTCAGATGTTAGCACTGCAACTTTCCTGCTCAATTTTGTGAGGGACATTAGGGTCGCTTTTTTTTGTTAAACTGCTGTTCAAAGTTTACATTTTAGCCCTTGAGAAAAAAGTTAAAGAAGTTAAGTTTTGTTGTCTTGTGGGCTATAACAGTGCCTTGAGGAAGTATTCACCCCCACCCCTTTAGCATTTTTAATTTTTGCTACTTCACAATCTGGAATTAAAGTGGAATATTTTAGGGTTTACATCATTAGATTTATAGAACATGCCGACAACATTGAACATTTTATTGTGAAGCAAACAACAAACATGCCATTAGCTCACTCACTCACTCATTCACTCCTTGTTAAGCTCTGTGTGCTAATGAAAGCTCTGAGCTAGTTAAAGCTCTGTGTTCAACTTACACTCCTTTGTCTTTCCCTTGTTATTTGCAAAAACAGTGTGAACATGAGCTCCATTCTGCAAGATGAGTACATAGCAAACGTTAAAACAATTTATATCGATCAAATCCAGCAAAAACATGAATCCAAGTCATGAAATGTCACAATGTTATTAAATCATGCAAAAAATACAGGTATTATAATCAATGCCACCAAATTCATTAACTGCATTTTTCATTAGCAGCATTTCTCTGCCAGTCATTCTGTATCCGGACATCACAGTTTAGTATTTACATTTGTAGTTACTTAAAACTGACTACCACGAACATCCCTGTCTGATGTTTCGAAGATATTCTGATCCAGTTGTCTAGATGTAACAAATTGTTTATTGCCAGGGTGTGTTTGAAAACGCTTACACTTGAACATTTTTCGTGCTTAAGAACTGACTGTTCGATTGCTGCCTAATATATCCCACCTATTGACAGTGCAAATGGTGTACATTAATCTATGTTGCACCATGTTGTGAAGAAGTGGCATGTAAATGTGCTGTTTCCGGATATTTCTAAAAGCCTTGCACGTTAGAGAAAGCAGGGAAAGTTCTGGAAGACCTGCTGAACGGTTTGCCACAGTCCGCCTACATTCTGATAAGGTTACATTTATGTTAATGTAGTATGAACTTAAGTAACGCTGAATGCCCTGTGCTGTGTTCAAAACGGGTAGGCAGAGTGTAGGAGTGTGTACAAAATAGTCATCAACAGACCTGCTGGAGATTTTACACACACACACACACACACACACACACACACACACACACACACACACACACACACACACACACACACTCCCTGCAAATATCCATTTTATCAGGCTTTTTCCACTCCTGCACTGTGTTTTGCCCTGGCCGTGTGGAGCAGGCCTTAACTAGGGGTTTAATTGTGTGTGTGTCTGTGTGTGTGTGCGCGCACGCACGTGCCTGCTGCGAGCAGAGCGGTGTATGACAGCAGGATGTTGGAGTCCTAGTGGAAATCAATAGGTTGTGCTGTACACGCGCTCTGTGCAGCCTCCGTGGCCCTGAGGAGGTTTTCACGCTTTAGCGGGTGTGAAAACGGTCTGCTTCTGACCCCATTACCTCACTGTAATACACCTCCAACAGACAACACAGGAGGCCATGGATGCTTATGTGTGCAGGGTCCAAACACCTTCTTACAAGCCTTAAAATAGATATTTAAGATCACAGAATTCCTTCGATCATATTCTATTCTGAAATATGTTGGTTGGTGAAATAACTTCATGTGATGTCAAGCAATTGAACTGTGTTTATTCAACTGAACTCAATGCTGATGAGTTGACTAAACCAAGCTCAGTTGCTTGTTAGCACATAAATTCATTTTGGCCAATAGTAATAGTAGTAATGTCCAATAGCATCCCACATACTTCCAATCAGAGACGACTGGCCATGGCGTAGTATCTGTCTTCAAAGCCTGCTCTTGAGATGATGGCAGTATGCAGAAGAGCGTTGTACTATTGACGTAGCATACCAGAGTCTATGCAAACTGGTTCTAAGCCCCAAGCCAACCTAAAGTTGGCTATATGCATTTAACAAATAAATCTATCACTTTTAGTTTGTTAGGAACTTTGAAAAGAACATGTAAGAATGGTATGTACAGAGCAACCTGACCAAAAGGGTTCTATGCAGTACTTAAAAGGGGTTCTTTGGTTTGTAACAGCGGGGAAACCATTTTTCTTCAACCATCGTACATCAAAAAAGGTTGCTGTGGCCGTTTATTATCCAATCATTTACATTTACAGTACTTTGCTTTGCTGTTAACCTGGAAATGTTCTTAGCTAGTTTTTAGAAGCTATAATCCAGAGATGCATCAAGCTTAGATGCTTCCAAATATGAATGTCAGGATAGTTACCTTGACGCCCAGTGCTCAACATATTACACTTTTACAAACAAGACCTGGTAAAATTATAAGCCTTTAATGATTTGAATTATCTTGAAAGAGATGATCTTCAGTCTGTATTTGAAGACAGCAAGAGACTCAGCTGTTCAGACCCCCAGGAGAAGTTCATTCTACCACCTTGGTTCCAGGAAAGAAGACTCTGGAGTCTGGATGCGTCCACGTATCTTGAGGGATGGTGGGTCAAGCTGAGCTGTACTTCATGCATCAAGTATGGAGGGGCAGGTCCCTTTTTGACTTTGTACATCAGCATAAATTTTTGAATCTGATGTGGGCAGCCACAGGAAACCAGCGAAGAGAGCGCAGCAGAGGAGTTACATGAATGAACTTAGGAGCATTGAACACAAACTACGCTGCCACATTCTGTCTCAATTGCAGTGGGCGTGATGGTATGCATAGGAAGGCCAACCAGCAGGGTGATGCAGTAGTCAAGTCTTGAAATCACAAGAGACTGAGTGAGCACCTGTGTGGCCTCTCTAGAGAGAAACGGTCTAATTCTCTTTATGTTGTAAGGGAGAGATCTGCATAACCATGTCAGGTTTACAACATGGTCTTGAAATGGGAAGATCATGGTGAGGACCAGTGGTCCCAGGTTGCAGTAGCCATTTATCAGCAACTTCTCAACTATTAACCAAATGAACGACCATTTGCTTCAAATCTTAGTATCACTTGATATTAGATTCAGCATTGTGAAACCCATCAAAATGCTTCGATTTTCCATTAGTAGAACATCAGGTTCTCCATTTCTCCCCCTGCCTTTTCCAGGATTTAACAAACACTGTCAGGGTGCTGTCCAATGCCCTGCAGATAGCTGGCAACATTTGACGGAGCTCCAGATGTATATTAGCCCCAGTGAAGCTCCATCCCCAGCTGACCTGCTCACGATTGTGTGTCTTAAGCGTGTTGGGGATTCATGGCTATGCAAAAGCGGATGGCAGTGTCTCCCACTCTTATATTCTGCTGTCTTTCTGCCTCTGCTTGTCTTCTGGTACAGATATGAAGAGGGCAAAGCAGTCTCCTGATTCATTTTCCCTTGTAAATAGCCTCAGCCTCAAAGCCCCAAGCCCTCCCAGTCATGTTCATCTTAAAAGCTAGGATAACGGACACACATACAGAGTTGGGGAGTGATGGAGGTGTTGAAATAACTGCGTTCCAGCATTTTAGTGCCTACGCCTTTCAAATCTGTGTGTTTAAACGTTAGTTCATTCCAGCAGTGCCTGCAGTGTCTCTCTCCCTCTCGCTCTCTTGCAGTCTCTCTCTCTTTTTCTCTCATGTCCTCATCTTCCCTTTTCCTCTTCTCCCCTGCCTCTAATGATTTCCACAGCACAGGGAGGATGTACAGAGGAAGAACAGTCAGTGATGGCTCCTCTGAAGACGCTCATTAGCTGATTATTTACTCCAACAAAGTGGTCTGAGGTGTAGTAATGATGGGGGGTGGGGTTGAGCTCATGGCAGCTGTCACATCACACTTAAATACCCATGTGGATGCAGGCCTGTGAGGATCATACAGATATACAGGGGCGTATGGTGATCTAAATTATGTATATACAAACACTGATGTTTATTTTGCTTAAATAAATAAAGTTTGGTTTAGTTTTAGAAATACTTGATGATCTCCTGGGATTTTCACCCACAACAGTCTATAATTTACTCAGTGGTGTTATGGCAATTTGCTCTCAGCCTTAATTCTTCATGGCATGGATCTTCCAAGATTTTTAGATACATTACTCTGACATTATGATTCATGTTGACATGATTTCATTAGATATTTTTCGGGAGCACTCTCATGCTGTAAATCTGTTGTTTTACATCATCCCAAAGACTTTTAGATGACCAAAGATTCAGATTACCGTGCTGGAAGAATCCAGTCTAAGGTGGGCTGAGGCATTTTAGTGTTTCTTGATTAGTATTAATGTGCCCAGAGTGTGGCAAGAAAATGTCCCCTACACCACCTCCACCAGCCTGAACTGTTGATGCAAGCTGTGGTTACATCCAGATATTCAAGCTGATGACACCAAATTCTGACACTTCCATCTCTGTGCCTCAGCAGAAATCAGGATTCATCAGACTAGGCTATGTTTTTGTGCTCTTTCCAGTCCTCCGCTTGTAGTGTGGCTGACCCATATGATAACCTATGCAGTGTTTATGTGCTTTCTTAAGTAAATGTGTAAAGCAGGGGTAGGCAATCCTGTTTTGGAGTCACAGTTTTGTGCTTTTCCTGTTGAAGCACACCTGATTCAGCTTACTTATTAATTGTCCGGTATAGCAAGTCTGTTAGAGTAGGAAAATCTGTAAACTGTACAGGAAGCGCACACTCCAAGATCAGGATTGCCTACCCTAAAGTCAAGAGTTTTCAGTGCTGAATCTTAAGAGTTGGAGTTCAGTGGAATTGTGGAAGTGCACCATTCTCCAATCTCAGCATTCTAAGTGTGAACATCTAGACATGCCAAATGGGTGCTGTGGACTAGTGAAGTGAAATCAGAACCAAACAGATACATTCAGGGGAAGCATAGGAGTGGATCAGTTTTGGTTTTATGCTTTGGTTTTATTTTTGTGTTGCTGCCAGTGGTATTGGTAACACTGTGCTGGTGGAAGGAAGAATGGATTCCATGAAATACCAGCAAACCCTGGATACAAACATTAAACCTGTTGAAGAGGACGATTTTACGACAGGAAAATAATTCAAAACATAATAATGGCGCATTATTTGTTTTGTAGCTCAGTAGCTTTAGTTATATGTGTGTGTGTGTGTGTGCGTGCGTATATATATGTATATGTATATGTATATGTATATATGTATATGTATGTGTGTGTGTATGTATATATATTCAATAAACTAAAAACTAAAGCTCTTATATACACAGTATAGGTGTACTATAGGTATATGTAGACAGGTGTTTGTTTCATTGTCCAACCCCTATGTAGTTTCCAAATATAATAAGTGATGGAGTTTGTTGGTTACAGAACAGTTGCATTTTGTTAATTATTGGCTGGTAAAAATCTGATGAACTATGAAAAGAAATCTACTAGTGTTCATGGTTGTGACATCACCACCTGTTGCAGTGTAAAGGCTGAGAGGGATCAGGAATAGGTAATTCTTTGAGGAACAATGTGCTGGATTAGAGTGCTGGTGGGGAGGACTGGACGAATAAAGCCTCAGCAGGGATGAGCCATAGCAGGCATGCATGCAGACACTCTGCAGGAAGCCCCTTCCCATACAGACACACACGGCCTCCATTCCTGGGTGACTTCTAATGAGACAGCTAACGCATTAGATTGAACAGATCATGCATGTTGGTGACTGAGGGTTTCCCCTTCAAGGGTCAATAGTCTGCATTTGCTTGCATTTTATTTCCCTCTCATTTCCACCAGTAACATTTTGTTATTGTTATTATTGTTATAGGAAAAGCTATTATTCATTTTATTATGACAGTTTCCCAACCTCTTTGTAAACAGGCTGTTACTGTACCTTTAAGATTGCACTCTGTTCTGATTGGCTGCTTTCTGTCACGCTAAAAACAAAGACCAAGCTGGACTGTGGTGTTGGGAATAATGCATCATACTGGACCTCTGTGAATGGAGTTATAGTCCTGTGGAGTTGTGTCCTGCAATAATCCATTTCATGCTGTTCTATTCTCATACAGGTCCTGTAGATTGTGCGGTAGGGGTGGAGTTTTGATTGATTGTATGGTCAATAGTATCCCACACATTTTCAGTCAGGCATAGGTCTGCGACTGGCCATGGCTTAGTATCTGTGTCTTTAAGGCGAGCTTTTGAAACAGCAGCAGTATAGAGATGAGCATTGACCTGTCAGAACAGGTTTGGCCACTGGTTGCAGGACCTTCTTAGCATAACATTGGGCTGTCAAAACGCCTGTAATGATGACCAAAGGTGATCTGTCATTGTATGAAATTGCAACCCACACTATGACACCAGGCCTTCTGGATGTGTGACGCATGACATCAAATCATTGATCTTGCTGCTGACCACGTCTCCACACACACATTTGCTGGTCTCCACCAAGACTCAACAGTAGGACTAGTGGCAAGTGTTGCTGAACTAATAGGAGGAAAGTATTTTAATGAATGTTATTTGATGGCAACTTAAGCTGAGCCATCTGAAGTTATACTGAGCTCAGGAGTTCTTCAGGCTCCTTTAATGCCGCAAATGGAAATGAAAAAATAGACCCATGTGGGATTTCCCATTCATCACGTCACAGAGTGTCGCAATGAAGAAGACCGACTGGTCCAGCAGCTCCCTGGAAGCTGTTCTGTAACTCGGAGCTTTAGCCGGAATTTATTAGTTGTGTGTGAGGGTGCTGGAGCTGAGTTCTGCTGGAGCTCTGCACGCTCCTGCAGTCATGGCAGCACTGTGCGTCCTGCTTGAAGCAGGTCTGACAGCTGCCATCTTTGGAAAAGAAAAGTCCTTCACTTCCCATCGATCATTCACACTGTAGCATGTCACACGCATCACGCCTGACTGAACCCCCATCCATCTGTTCCCCGCACTGGTGACCTCTGATACACTTCACCTAACCTCCACACTCACAGTGCCTTACTTTCTTTTTCTTTCTTTCTTTGCATTACATTTCCATCTTTTTATTGCTATCTTTTTGTTGCTTTTTTATTTGTCAATTTTTTTTAACAAGCATTTTATTTCTTATGTTGCAAAATAAAAGACGGAGGGGAGAAATTTTTTTAAAAATAATAGAT
>CM067520.1:15981964-16078622 GCA_034509495.1 Acestrorhynchus altus
CCTGGAGACGGATACTTCGGTGCCTTTGCTAGTACACACTATTTAATCAGTCAGTTCCTTAGAAGACTGTGTTGATATGTGAAGCTGTCTCAAACCATATCAGGTTTGAAACACATTCAGAAGGCATCAAAACACTGCCAGTATGCTGTAAGCTCACTGGTACTGAGAGTTATTTGACTTTAATAGAGGTTGACACTAATGGAACCTTTTATCAACATTTTAATCAGTCAAAGAACCATTTAAGGATTCAAATGCTTCTTAATGAAAATGTTTCCTGTAACCCTTAAAGAAACCTTAATTTTAGGAGAATGTGATTTAGGATATAATGGGGTCCTTTCTCGCCTCATAACACAGTAAGCAGCTTTTTTTACACATTATGCAGTTATTTTACACATCTTTAATATTGATCAGATCTTAAAATTTAAGATTTTGTAATCACACAATTTGAGCAGATTCATATGATATAATATGTTATGATATGATATAATATAATATAATATAATATAATATAATATAATATAATATAATACAACATAATATAATATAATATAATATAATATAATATAATATAATATAATATAATATAATATATGGACAGACCAGCAAACTGTTGGTTTGCTTTTCAAACTGCCACCATTACATCATGCACTGGGTGTGGACCTGGAGAGAGACTGCCATCTACCCACCTAGAGAGATAGCATGGCCAGTTTTGCTCTGATTCCAATAGCAAGCACCATGGCCCAGAATTTGAACCGTCCAATCTCGGATCATAGCACATTAGACCACTGACCCCCATTTGACTGTATACTTGAACACTTAAGTTATTGTATAAAACTAACCATTTCCTTAAATTCAGTTCCTCATATATCGCCATTGCAAAGTATCCTTATTAATAAAAACGAGCAGATTTGCAGAAAACTCATTTTTCTTTGTCAGACTACAGATAAACTGAGATCTATCTGCGCAATAACTCAGTCTTAGATAGATGCATTATCAAATGGCTCTCTCAGCTTGAAACCACATCCCTGTGAATACAGTTTAAAAGATGTGTAGGCCATTCCCACTGGGAGGTGAGGGTGAGATGGTTTTTGCAGATGCTCATATGATATTTTTTTTTCCATTGTAAGTCGGGCATTCGAGGGAGCTGTAAAGTGACTGATCTGTCTGTTTACAGTGTGATGATGATGACGATGATGTTATCTTCATATTGCTTAACCCTAGTGGAATCCTGTTCCATTTAGAAGTGTAATGGTATAAAACAACAAAACCCATAACTAATTATGAAAGCACAAGTTTAGGGTAGATGATGTATTTATTTTCAGTTTGGACTCGATTCAGGTCATTTTAGTAGCATGTGTCAATCTGGTCCCTTTGGTGACTGTTAATGTAGTTCTCCAGAGTGACCATGCACACTGTTAACATGAGTGATTTGGAAGCACAGCAAGACCAGTTTCCAGGTGTGGAACTCATGTTTGTTAAATTTGATTCTACATTACATCATTACTCGTAAAGCTAACTGTATTGGGTACTCTCCATATAATGGGTTACTGGTCTTAGTAATCTGGGTCTGTATTGTAAAGCTATATGTGCTATAGAAATAAAAATGTACTTACTTACTAACTGTATGCACAGGACTGTGATGTGCATACTGTGACAGCGCTGTATAAATATACTTAGTGTTACACCCCTATTTCTATATGAGGCCATGAGTCAGAGACCTTCTACTGTTGCTGCACATTACCCTCTCATTCCATCATCAAACACTGAGAGCACAAGGCCTTTATTATGATCTGCAGGTAGTGAAACTGCATAAAATCATCGGGAAAGCACTTTTCTGCAAGCATGACTGTGTGTGTTTATGCAGGGCTGTGTGTGTATGGATGAGATTTTGCTCACTGCTCTGCTACAGTAAGCTGTGAAACTGTGATGATGCCTGTTTTTTGTGTGTAGTCTGATGGTTGAGTGTGGGTGAGGCTGAGAAAGAGAGAGAGAGATGCTCTTCATTTTCACCAACAGCCAGTCCAGTAGCAGTACAGGGGCGTGTGTGGGAAGAGTTCAGAGAGGGTGCTGCTGAAGCGCTCTCTGTTGGAGTGTGTGTGTGTGTGTGTGTGTGTGTGTGTGTGTGTGTGTGTGTGTGTGTGTGTGTGTCTGTGTGTGTCTGTGTGTGTCTGTGTGTGTCTGTGTGTGTCTGTGTGTGTCTGTGTGTGTGTGTGAGAGAGTGAGTGAGTCACTGTGAGAGGAGTGGGTGGATGGTACAGAGGCAGGCTCCTCACCCACACTGCAGTGTGTTGGAATAGAGGACGGAAAGGTGAGAGAAAGCTGCCCGTCGTGATTAGAGAGAAAGAGTGTGCAAGAGCAGCTACAGCAGATCTTTTAAATTATGTAACAAGAATTATGTGTTTTAATGGTTCAATGATGAAGAATAGCCTCAAAGTTTCAACAATGGCTGATTAAAAAAAAAACAACCTCTGATTCGTGGTTATGATCAGACATTACATCACTGTTCTGAAGCTGAAATTACTGTCTGTCTCTTGCTCTCTTGCCCAATTTGTTTTTATATTAAGAAGTAAACACAGCTAGGACTGGGCAATATATCAATATCTATATCGATATTGGGATATAAACACAGTATGTGCTGAGAAAATATTGTTTATATTGAGTTTTAAAGTTATATTTAAATAGCATTCTGATTCAAACTTGCAGAAAACCTTTGTTCTACTCCCTCACTCTGCTCCTCCTCTACTCTGCTCCCTCTGCCCCCACTCACATTCTCATACAACATGGAAGGGACAAATATCGTTAAAATAGACAAAGCTTTTCATGGGGTGTCCTAAATTCTTTTTGTACTTTTCACATCATAAATCGTACCCCAATATATTATATGATGCATTTGTCCATATCGCCCAGTCCTTAACACAGCTTCTATAGCTGAACAAACATAAAAAATATTATTATATTACCTGCTCTTTTACGGCATAGAAAAAATGAAATCAGTTCAAATCTCCTGTGTCAAATGTTTGGGTACATTTCTTAATAAGACCCCCTTTGGCAGAAATCGCACATGCAACTTGTTTAATCTTCCCACAGTTTTAATTATATTCAGGTTTGGGATATTGTGATAGTTTAACATAATTCAGTATTGTAAAACGTATTTAAATGCTGCTGTATAACAGTGTTGTACGTGGTCTTCAGATTGCACTGTTCTGAAACTTTTGTAAGTGCGACAAACTTTACAGTATACAAAAGACAATACTGGCAAGTTTTAAATCAAAACTCACATCAAACATTATCAATCTGAACACAAACAGATTTAGCCATTACTTTAATCATAAAATCTCACATTGTTCACTGTCAAAAAAAAGAAGAAGAAGAAGAAAAAATAGCAGGCCTTAACAAAAAATAACAAAACATTGTTGAAGTTGTGCTGTCAGTAACTAAAATATTATTCTGACATTTATAGTAAGTTGTGAGTTGGGCTAACAATGCCTGCTGTGCTGAATAAGCACTCTGGTGGTGCATAAGTATTTTCTGGCCAACTTCGCTATCATTGAGAGGCGACTTTCGTTGGTTTTCCACCAAATAAGAGGGTCACTTGCGCTTGCGTGCTGCTTGCTCGTCTGTGGATGTCTTGGATCTGCTGGCTACTGCTGTTTCCTGCAGGAGGTTTCCCAAAATTGCCCAATGTTTTTAGGCTGCCCAGACTGTCCATCTCCCTCTTCTCTTTCCTCTTCCAACTCTTCCACTGCACACACTGCCAGTTCCAATCCCATTTCCTTCATCTCTCCGTCTAACCAAGTCTTCATCTCAGTCAATGAAGCGTTTTCTGTTTCATACCCAGCACGGTATCGAGTGTCAAGAACATCATTCGGATATCATTTTTATATCTGGCCTCAAGCTTGCCCGTGATCCCAGCTTTACTGGTTTCGGTTAGCGGCCCTTCATCATCTGAGGCACCCAGTATGTCTTCTCTGTGTAGTCTCAGTGTGGATGAACTGGACCCACACTTTTTTCCAGACAAAATATCAGTAAATGCTAGCCAGTATTTAACTGGTTTCACTGCATCATTGCTAGCCTGTAGAACATCTGTGTCTGGCCATGTCAGGGAGATGCCACTTCATTTTTCGTCAGCCAGAACTTGAACAGAACGTTCAAGGATCCGCTCAATCATTGCCTGCTTGGAACCCCCACGGGCAAATTTATATAAAATGATCTCTTAGTATTCATTATAATAAATTATGGCTTCTAACAATTAATAAAGAATAAGCTAGACTAGCCCACAATGATGGTACAACAAACTCCAAGAGTGCCATCTTATGCTTTTGATCTTGCAGTCTGCTGGAAACAGTTTAACAGAAAGCTTGATAGCGGCTACAGTGTTAGTGCCATTGTTTAAGAATGGAAACTGAAGAATAAACCTACAGCCACAACTACCGAGTGCATCACCAAGCGCATCAGCAATGTTGGTAGCTGTGTGACTTTCAAGGAAAAGGTTGTTTTGAGACATTTAGACTGTAATTTTCAGTTGGGTGTGATGAATTGAGCTGTCAAGGACATGTATGGTCTCATATTTACAGACGACCACATCTCTGTTGTGAATGAATAGCTGTCTGCCTCTGATAAGAGTGCTTGTACCTCTTGCCTAAGTCTGGAATTGCTGTTTGAGAACAGCATTTCCTTCCAGGCAGCTCATACTGCCAATCAAGCATTTGCATCATAGCTTTAAATGACGTTTTATCCACGATATGTAATGATACCATTTCTTTAGCAAGATATTTTGTCACCGCTGATGTACACGCCTTCCATTATATTTAGTGGATTTGGTGAAAGCACCCATTAAAGTGTGTTGTGATGAGCAGCTGGAGTCTTTTCCAGCAGGAGGCATGTGACTCTTTGAGGCTGACTAGAGCGTGCTTAGTTCTTAGATGAGAATGCGTGTTCGATGTGTTTCCATGTTTGGCAGAGACAGTCTTTTAGCAGATCTTGCATACTGGTTCATCAAGGTAATAATAATAATATTTCTTTTTTTAATTATTTATTATTATTTTGTTTATGTATTTATTTATTTTTATTTCTTGGTTGCGCTAACAGTTCCATATGATATCCACAATATTACACAGGGAACACTGATGATTTTGATTTGTGTTAGGATAATAAAAAAATATATATTTCTTTTACATTATATTAACTACATTGGCTGTTTTTACTAATTCTCAATAATTAAAAATAAGACTGTATTGTGTGTCTAGTGCGAGAACCGGAAATAACGATTATGCAAACATTACTGTGTCTGTTATAGGGCAAAGACCTGCTCACCCAGAAGATTCCAGTGTGGCAGCAGGCCTGCTCTGATCCCAACAAGCTCCCAGACAGGGCCATGCTGTTGGTCCAGCAGATGGCGTCTGGCTCCAGCACCCTCCTGTCCAGCCCCCTACATTCCTCTAAGGGCAACCTAGTCATCTCTGACCCCATCCCCGGAGCCCAGCCCTTGCCTGTTCCTCCTGAGCTGGCTGCCTTCATGGGCAGCGGCTTGGGCCACCAGGGGGTGAGTACCACCTTCTGACTCTTATCAAAGCCATTATCACAGAACGTTACAGCCTTAGCCTATTCATTCTCCACCCACATATTGATTGTTTGATTGCAACTGTTGCTAGGTTGGACATACTTTACAGAATTCTGGCAAAAATCTCATTACGGATCGTTCTGGCACCCTCCGCTTAACAGGTTTTACCCTCCAGGTAAAATTGCTGTGATTGAACCTGTTCTAGCCAAACCAGTCACTATATTTGCTGTAGTTACATCACAGATGAAGGACCGATCATGTTTCACTGGCAATGTCGAGGGTCCTTCATGTATGTGACGCACCTTCCCCATACTGTACGATCTGCCCATGTGCATAAGGCCACCTGACCAATGGTGTACAGATACAGTACTGTGCAGAAGTCGCTAAGTAGAGCTTTCCTCAAAGGAATATAGTAATTACAATCCAATATCTATTTTATCTGATCAGTTCTTCATTGAAATAAATCAAGTGAGCTGCTGATGGAACTGAACAAATCCATGCAGTGACTGGAGAACACAAACGGGTCAGCCACCAGACCTTTTAAGTGTGTTCTTCTAACCTATATATCTTCACTAGCTTTGTACTAGCTTTAAACAGGTTTTCTTATGGCTTAAGACACAGTACTGTATATTGTCACTGTCTTGCAAAAACCTAGTATCTCCATTTTTGTTGATCTGACATTTGTTTCATATTGAACAGAACAATGCTCCAAAATAATTTTGAATGAAATCTTTTCACATTGACTTTGGTCGAAAGTTAAGCATTCCTGTTAAATGACCGTGTTGGAGATGCGATGTTTTTATCTGATAGTGATGATACGATTACCTTTATCTAAGTTCTCGTAATGTTCTTGTTTGTTTGTCGGATATCAAAACTAGCTAGTTGGCTTGCTGTTTCCATTGTGATCAGTGGTCCTCAAGTCCTGGAGTACAACTGCCTTGCCTTGTTTTTGAGTTTTCTCTAATTCCAGCACACTTGATCCATCTGATGAACAAACTGAAAGGCCCTGCTGAATCGAACTGGATATGTTACAGCAGAAAAACTTTAAACAAGCAGGGCAGTGGTACTCCAGGACCTGGATTGAGAACCACTGGTGTAGACCATAGGTCTTCAAATCCAGACCCTCCATACAGTTTCAGATCCTGGACTTTGTGATCTCTGGTTGTTAAGTGAATTATTGTTCTTTTTGATTGGTCCTCTATCACTGTTAAAAGCATGAGATCCTTGAGTAACCTTTGGAGCCTGAAGGTGCTTTATGGAACATTAAGGAAAACATTCTCAGAAGAATGTGTTGTTCAAGATGAAAGCCTTTGCAGAAATCTCTGTTCATCAGGGTTGGATACAAATAGAGTAGCCAAAAGATCCTCTAGGAGCCTTACTTCAAACGAGGGCTTTGAGAAACCAGGTTTTGTCCAGAGGAATTCCATAAGTTCCTGGACCTTTAAGATTAGTGAAGAAAGCCTGAGTTCTCGGAGGAACCTTGAGGTTATTCATGGAACTACAAATGTTTACAGTATAGTTTCATACCCACCAGTAATTACAAAATCCAGGACTAGAAACTGGCCACTGGACTATCCTGTAGCTACAACCTGTGGCGTGATTAGCCAGCTGTTCATGATATACCGGCTATTTATTCACAGCTGCTCTCTGTCAAGAATTCCACCAGCTTCCAGATTCCCATTTTAACTTCTGCTTACAGCATTCAAGCTGACTGTCCTTGCATTTTAAAGAGAATTAGTCTACAGTGTCTGCAGATTTATTCTACATATTTACATAAGCAGAGCTGACACGGGTTTGCACAAAGGCGGTTTATCTCCATTGTTTGCCTCCCGCATGTGGGGGTGGTGATGTAAATAAGACCATTAAGATGCTGAAGTCGCCACATAGTCAGATGTGTTTGACGCTGGGAGCGAATGTGCATTTCCATAGTGCAGTGCTAGCGTTGTTCTTGGCGAGTCAAGCCTTCAGAAACTAATTTCTGCAGACACTGCTCTTGTGGAGAGCCTAGACTAGGAGGCACATGCTCTGAGAATTTTAATAACCCTGCTGCTTCCAGCCACAATGGCTGTACTCCTATACCCTTAATCTACTCTTACTTGACTGTTATTAATGCCAAAGTAATGCTCTCTCATCAGTGAGTGTGCTCAGAGGTCTGTGCTGCCATGTATATTGCTATAAACTGTGCTCTTACTGTCTGAGCCCTTTTTCTTTAGTGTCAAATAATTATAGAGCTCCCAAAACATCTACAGCCAATGAAGATATTAGCTTAAATAGACATGTTGTGTGTGTGGTTCTAGTGATTGTTGCCCCATTGAGACAAAGGGGTTAGAAAGACATTACAACATTCACAGGAGCACTTTGTAGTTCTATATTTACACACTTTAGTCCATCTGTTTCTCTGCATGTTTTGTTTGCCTCCTTTTCACCCTGATCTTCAATGGTCAGGACCCCCACAGAGCAGGTATCATGTGGGTGGTGGGTCATTCTCAGCAGTGAAACTGACACTGTGGTTGTGTTGTGTTGGAACGAATGGTTCAGAAACAAACTCCAGAAACAGATGAGCTTCTTTCTCATTGAATTTACATCTAAAAGGTCAAGCAACGACCTATAGGAGTGTCTAATATTGTGGGCTATTGATGCCTGAAGACCCAAACAGAAGACAGGACATTCTCGAGCCAGTAATCGGAATCGACTTGACTGCAATTAATGATAAAAATGTTGCAGCAGCACTCCTGTGTCTGATCCACTCATACCAGTGCAACACACACACTAACGCAATCCCACAATGTCTGTGTCACTGCTGAGAATGACCATCCACCCCATCATTCCTGCTCTGTGGTGGTCCTGTCAGGTCCTGACCATTGAAGATCAAAGTGAAAGGAGGCTAACAATTCATGCAGAGAAACAGATCGACTAGTGAATTCAAAAACAAGGATGGTTGATTAGTGAATGTCATGTTTCAGTATGAGACAAGTGTTCTCTTCATGTTCTAGTGATCACTGACACACATAGACACCAGGCTTAGAAAGATCCTCAGAGGGCAACATTAGAACATCCACCTGCAACAACTTCTACATGACATGAAATGTCTGTGTAAGACAAGTCTTTTCTTCAGACTGGATCCTTTCATTGGCCCTGGATATTTCTTATGTGTACCCACGCAGGCAGGCAGACCCCTGAACAAACACGTGAAAACAGAGGTATTTGAATGAGGTTGACCAGAGCAGAAAAAAATTGATAAACACTTGAAGTACACATTCTCCAAATCACCCTCAAAATCTGTAATATTCATGCTTCCAGACAGGAGGTATTAAACAAAGGTAAGAAACCAGTGCCTTGTGTGCTCTGTGTTGCTATGGTGGAATCTCAGATCGTATCCCTCTCATTCAAATAACTCATCCATTATTTGGTTCATTATTAATTATTGCTGTATATCTGAGTAAGCAAGGCCTTTGTGAATTCATACCTCTAGTTGAATTCAGCTTATGTTGACGCTTACTGCATAGGCCTGTTTCCCAAAAAGACCTCCTAACACAAAGATCATTGTTAAATTGTAGTGAGACTCTCATTAAACCCTGTAAATATTTAATATGATCTTAATGCTGTCAAGCTTTTGGGAAATTGGGCCCGGATAAATAGCATTAAAGGGCCCATATCCTACTTTTTCTTGCTTAATTTTTTCTAATTTTTGTTCTTATGTCCACTTTTTAGACTGTCCTCTTTTCTGATTGATGTGCCTAATTCTGAAAGCACTCCAGGTTAAAACACTCTGTATGCCCACCAGAGTCAATGGTTGGATATATGTAAATATATTGAGTTTTGTTTTTTGTTTTTTTTTTAATTACAAATACAATTAAAAATAATCTTAATGTAAACCTATTTTAAGTCAAGAACTGAATGGTCTGGAAAGTGAACAGTATGTGAATCTTTAGCAATGCTTTCATACTACATCATTTTTGCTCATGTCCATAAAATAAGTTTTTTTTTTTTTTTTTTTTTTTTTGTTTGGTTGTTTTTTTTTTTGAGTCACAATATTGACTCCTTAAATATGATTGCCCAGTTTAGACTGTGACTGTGCAATCTGTGCTTGCAGAGGCTGATGGGGCCTGATGGCATGTCTCTGGTTAATGGGACGACAGGCTTACAAGGGGAGGATTACTGGGGAGAGGGAGGGGTGTCTCAGGGAAGACCCTCCTCCCCACAGCCCCAGTCTCAGCCTCAGCCACAGAGACAAGTCAGCGACGTCTACTCAAACACCCTGCCTGTCCGCAGACCCCAGCCTGCCAAGAACAAGACTTCCGTGGGTAGGAGATACAAGTGATTTCTGCTGAACCATGGAGCCCTCAACTTTCACAACAAAACATTTCATATATCAAAACTATTTCATATTCCATGTTTGAGCTTTGTGAAAAAAAGTAGCATGAATAGATTTAGGAATAGAGGTAAAATGAAACATTTATCAATTACTGCAATTACGGTTGTTGATGACTGTAATTTCAGTAATGCATACAGTCAGTGAATCATTATTACAGAGTATATAAGGTCTCTGGAGCAATGGCTGGAAAGATGGTGTTCCATCCAGTATTTTTTTGGATTAGATGAGCAGCTGTCTTAATACTTAACCATATTGTATAGTTAATTCACAAATAAATACAATAGAATATAAATAGATTTCTAATAAGATAGAGATCCTGGTCATTTGCTGTATTAACTAATATAGTGAACTGAATTAACAACAGGATATGAACCCTGGGAAACACAAAGAAGAAATTGAACATGACATGATAGGAAATGGAGAGCTGTGGCTGTCTGCCCACTCTGTCAACTTACTGTTTTGTGTGTCAGTCTGTGGTTTGGGACAGCCCAGAAGAATACAGTGTACTAATTTGTGGGATTTCTCTACATGTTGTCCTGCCCACACTGCACTACAATGAGAATGCAAAGTGCCGACAAGAAGTATGGCGGGTTGTAATTTGGAGTCACTTGAGTTTAAAATAGCAGTGAATAGAATATATCTAGAATATCATAATATATTTTAGCTGAATGTTGGTATACAATATGATACATGAAGTGAAATGTTAGGACAACCCATTTACATTTATGGCATTTAGCAGATACCCTTATCCAGAGCGACTTAGTGCTTTGCTGTTCACTCAGAAAATATCCTTAGCTAGTAGACGAGGCTAGAATCCAGAGATTCCTCACGCATTCCCCATGCAATCATTCTTTTGTCTTTATTATGTTTAAACATATTGAAATTTGATCTTCATTTTTTCTTTTTACACACCAAGTCTTACACACCCTCTATAGTGTGTACAGGAGAGCATGAATTGGGGCAGAGGGGAGCTAAGTAGAGGGAGTGGAACAGCGCATGGGAGCAGAATTAAGGTTTCTGCCAAATTGAAATCTGTTTATTTATTTGTTATTTAAAAAATTAGCTTGATTTAAATGATGTGACCACAACCCATTTCTTGCCCTGTTTATATCCTGATCTAGATATACCCGTCAATATATAGCAGACCTACTTAAAAGTGGTATTTGTTTGGATACATTTCATATGGAAAAATCTTGCCATGTCATTCCTTAGTAAGTTATCTAAACTGGATATTCTTCCTGTTGATTGGAAATGTTGTCAAACTGCTCTGTTGGGGAAAAAAAAGGCTTATTTAGAAATTTTATTGAACCAATAAATTAACTCAAAGAAATATCTAATATAAGTTATCTAAAATCCCTCTGCTCTAGTGCAGCTGTAAAGGAACATGTCAGACCAGATACCCTGATTCTTGTTTGTTTTTTTGTTTTTTGTTTTTTTGTTTGTTTGGGTTTTTTTTTTTTTAAACCCCCACGAACAGGTGAGACGCGGACTCTGCCCAGGTCCAGTTCCATGGCAGCAGGGCTAGAGAAAAATGGGCGCTCGCGTGTGCAGGCCATCTTCTCACATGCTGCTGGGGATAACAGCACACTGCTGAGCTTCACTGAGGGCGACATCATCACACTCCTGGTGCCTGAGGCCCGGGATGGTTGGCACTATGGAGAGAATGAGAAGAACAAGATGTAAGCTTTTGATGAATTGATTGAATTGATGATATTATTATTATTATTATTATTATTAGTAGTAGTAGTAGTAGTAGTAGTAGTAGTAGTAGTAGTAGTAGTAGTAGTAGTAGTAGTAGTAGTAGTAGTAGTAGTGGTATTATAATCATTGTTGCTGTGATTTAATTGTTGTTAATTATCAGTTCTTAACTTTATTTATTTATTTATTTACACTTTTATTTTATTTTTTTAATTTTAATATTCACTTTACGTTGAACTGTTCTCCCAGACTAATCTGATCACTGTTAATTTTTATAAAACTAAAACCTGTAACTGATGCTTTGGCAATACAAATGTAGCTCTATTTGTCATGCAAATAAAGCACTCTCAGTGGAATTGGACATGACCATGAAACCTTTTGGCTAAAAAAATTTTCGAGTCAATATTAGACCCCTTAACTGAAATCAGCTTGTTTTTTTCTTCTCAGGCGAGGCTGGTTCCCCTTCTCTTACACACGAGTGCTCCCTGAGAGTGACAATGACAAACTAAGAGTGAAGTAAGTTACTTGACCTGCTCTTATAGTTATGCAAGAAGCTTTAGATAATTATCAGTTTAGGTGATAGTTTTGTAGATTTTAGGTTTTATTTAGGCTTTGCTGATTATCTAAAGCATTTCATAGAGATTTGAAAGGGCCAAGTGCACCTCTTATTTTTCTTCTGCATGGTCCGTCCGTCCGTCCGTCTTCTTCCGCTAATCCGGGGCCAGGTCGCCCAGACCTCCCTCTCCCCAGACACCTCAGTCAGCTCCCCGGGAGGGACCCCGAGGCGTTCCCAGGCCAGCCGAGAGACATAGTCTCTCCAGCGTGTCCTGGGTCTACCCCGCGGTCTCCTCCCGGTGAGACGTCCAGGGGGCATCCGAAAAAGATGCCCGAGCCACCTCAACTGGTTCCTCTCGATGTAGAGGAGCAGCTCTACTCTGAGCTCCTCCTCCTATCTCTAAGGGAGAGCCCGGCCACCCTACGGAGGAAACTCATTTCGGCCGCTTGTATCCGCGATCTTGTCTTTTCAGTCATTACCCCAAGCTCATGACCGTAGATGAGGGTAGAAACGTAGATTGACCGGTAAATCTTCACCGTTCTTCACCACAACGGACCGGTACACCTTCTGCATGGTGAACAGGGGAAACTTGCATGGGTGGTTTAACACTTATGGAAAATACATGTAACCCCTTGAAGCAGAAGGAAAAAAATTAAGTTAATAATTTGTGATGCCAGTAGAGATTTGAACTAGAATATATTGTTAACAGTTTCATTTCTGAACATAATCATTGGGACACCTACTCATTAATTGTTTCTTTTGAAATCAAGGGAGTCAATCCTGCTCTTGTTGGAGTAGCTGTCTCTACTGTCCAGGGAAGGCTTTGTACTAGATTTTTAAGCATTGATTTGAAAATTTGATTGCATTCAATGGCAGAAGCATTAGTGAGGCTAAGATCATTACCCCACTTTATCCCGAACTCTCCATCTCCTCCCCACTTCCATACTTTTTGGATAGAGCACAATCATTCCAGAGAATCCATTTCCACTGGTCCATAGCTCAATGCTGGGGGCCTTTATACCCATCTAACCCATGCTTGGCAGTAGGCATAATGCCAAAAGGTTCATTGTTATCTGCTCCAGAGAGTCCAATTCTATTGGCATTGCTTCTCTACTGGGACTAGACAAGCTGGGTGTGCATTTGCACATTTGTGTGGCACTGTTGCACAGTTTAATGTAACTGAATGGATTCATTAGAAGAGGTGTCCATAAACATTTGGGCATATAGTGTTTGTCAGAATGTATGTTTGTGTTTTAATTGCATAGTAGAACCATAGTAGAACATGTGGTTGAGTTACAGTCATTCCCTTTTGAAGAGTAGATGTCTTCAGCGCAAGCTTTTTTTAAACCCAGCTCCTGAAGAAACCGTTTCCCCTGCCTCACCATCGTGATCCAGATGAATAGTTTAATCAAGTTCTTCATGAGCTGAAACAGGGAATAGTTAACTTGGTGTAGAGCACTGTGTCTGCTATAGCAAACACAAATCTGCATGAAGGGGTTAAATCAACTGGCTTTCGGGTGACTCTTCTTTTTGTGATGGAATAAAGTTAACTTATCACTTCAGTGAGGAATCAATAATGCCATGCTGATGGATTTGGGCAAAAGGCAGCAGCTTTCAGCAGAGCATGTATGGGCTGGAGTAGTTTCGGCTGACTATGCACTTTCCTCTAGTCTGCATCATGGAAAGAGTAGCAGCACGGGGAACCTGCTGGAGAGAGACGACACGTCTCTGCCCATGCCTGACTACGGCCTGACTGCCCGCCTGCTGGCCCAGAGCCTCACACAGAACCGCCCGCGCCCGTACAGCATGGCTGGCTTTACACAGGTATATACAAACCACATACACACTGACACGCTAACTGAAACTCTTTCAAATAAAAGTGACATAAAGGGTTTGTTGGAGCACTGAGATCAAAGAACCAATTTTGGTTCCTTAAGAAACATATCACTGTGAATAATCTTTAGCGAATCAACACAAGGTACTCCACTCATACTCCACTCGTCCTGTACTTTTAAAAACAGAGGTGCTACAAAAGGTTCATTGAGTGTTTGTTCACTTTGAAGACAGCTGACACCTTTGCCAGTCAGCATTGCACTGGGTCTAAGTATCCTGAGCACCCAGTATCATTGATGTGTCGTTGCACAAAAAAGAGACAATGGCTGCCTTCACATGTATTGGAGGAATTGCCTTTAATGTAGGGAGGGAGAGGGAGGGAGGGAGAGTCCTAATAGGGTTGGGCTTTTTGCACATTTTAGGATGTTACAGCCTTATTTTTGTTTTATTTTTAATACATTTGATTTCAAAGATTTCAAACAAACTTTACATGTATACATTTGAGCGGAAAATGAATTTTAATCCATTTTGGAATAAGGCTGCAACAAAATGTGGAAGAAGTGAAGTGCTGTGAATATTCTTGAGATGCACTGTAGATCTATTGGGGTTAATTGGCATTGTAGCCAAAGTCTGTTGGAAGGTAGTGGAGTTGGATTACAACACCAAGGTTCCAAGGAGTCCTTTTTGTCACCTATTATTTAAGAGTGTGTTCTTAACCACTAACACTTTCCTATATCATTCTGTGTGCTCCTTGGTGTATCTGCTCAGTGGTCCTTTCTTCTGAACTTTGAAGCTTACTGGCTCCCTCTGCTGGTGCAGCTGAATCTTGTTTCTGTGCTGAGCAATCTTTGCCTCTTTTCTCAAATCTGCTGTGATTTGAAATGAGTGTTTTCATATATCCTCATTAGCACCTGCACTGAGCCCTCCAGAGTAGTGTTGAAAATAATTTTTGTACAAATTGCAGCCAGCGATTGAGGATTATGACAGTCATTTTGCCACAAGGTAAGATTGAATCCGGATAAACCGATACATGTGTGTGTTAGAAATTCAAGAGTGTAAAGTGTTAAAGAAGCAGCTAACAGGGCTTACTGAATGTGCTTGGATTTATTAAGTGCTTTACATGTTAGTGAATAGTATTTATGTTATTTTCCCCTTTTCTTAGCTCCTTTTTGCTTGTGTCACCTGTGATTAGCCTTCTTTTTGTTTCTCAATTGTCTGATTATCCCTCAGGAGCACAGCAGTATCTGTGTTTGACTGGAGAAGGTGGAATGTATGTCTTTGTGATCGTGTGTGTGTGTGTGTGTGTGTGTGTGTGTGTGTGTGTGTGTGTGTGTGTGTGTGTGTGTGTGTGTGTGAGTTGTTGGGTTTGATGGCTGAGAGAAGCAACATCAGCATGTGTGATTCATTTCGACATCCTTTCTGTCCATATCCTGTGTGCCCTGACTTTGCCATCTTCCTAAGCTGAACAGAGTTCAGACCTGTGTAGGCATTGCTGTTAACTTTCACCAAAATGTCCTGCTTAAGGATGTGACTTTGAGGACTAAAATATCCTCAAATCTGGCCCCTACCCTCAATAAATACAGATAATATAGTCAAAAATAAAGGTGCCTGAAGACATTTTTGAGGGAAATACCATAAAATAAGCTCTCTTGGTTTCTTAAAGAACCTTTCAATGGATGGTTCTTTAAAGTGGTTAAAGTTGGGAGGTGTGAGTCTTACAAAGGGGCTGTCAACTTATTCATCTGTTCATTCTGTTAGCTATAGGCTGTTGTGTGAAAGTATGATATACTGATAATGAGCAGCAGGTTAGGTGATATTCTATATTAGAAGATGCCAATGTCTAAGTTACTTTACAGCTCCGTAAGATAGGCCCACCCTTCACTTCGTCACCCTTCAAAACTTAAGATGCACTAATGAATTGGCAGAACCAGTTTTCAGCTTGATCAGCCATGACTGGTTCATCTTAATATCCCCTTCTGTGCCAGTCAAATGTATACTTGCACCACATAATTTTTCTCTCCACAACAGTGGCGCACATAAACACACACGTGCACAACGTGTCATGAGTAGGGAATTTCTTCAAGCTCAGAATTTGCAACACCTGCAGGCATGGAGAAACAACTTCCAAAGTTTTCAGAGCAACAAATTTAAGACCCAAACACCATAACCCACTTGAATGTGCAAAGAGGCTAAAGCTAGCGAGAGTGCAGGTACAGCAACAAGTCAACCAGTGCCATTATGAGCAAAATCATGAAATTCAAATTTCTACATAAGCATTGTTTTTCTGTTGTAGATGATGGAGGTTTTAGACACTTTTGCTTGTATGCATTTTCCAAACCCAAGATACACAACAGATAAAAAGGGAATACTCCTCAGTCAGCGCATTTCCAAAATTGTTTGATTTCATATCAGTGCACACACGCAGTCTGTTTCAAGCTGATCCCATGCCAATACACATACATTACTTAATTACTAGCTGGTTTGTACAAAGGTTTATCCTATATCTTAGTGCATTTTAGTGGAAGATTTTACATTAAAGACATTTCTATTTTATTTGACATTTTTAATATTTGTGTATGCTGACAAAATCCAGTCAGAACAAATAAGAAAACTGCAGTCTGTGTGTTTCTTAAAAAGATAAAAAGGAAAAAAAAAACAACTCTATGCTGAAATTAATTACTTTACACACTTTCCACATTTTCCACGATGTAAAACTTGCCTCTGGAGATCAGGTAGAGTTGTTATTTGTTATCTCTCACTCCTGTGATTGGATGCCTAAAGATCTTTATCAGATTAAACGAAAACATTTTTTTGGTTGTTGACTGTAGAAAACACTGTGCTTCCATTCCCTTCCTTTCTATAGAAATAAAGCCAGGATTGTCCACCATAGACCAATGGGGGAACTAGACTCCTTTAGTAAGCACCCCATTTGAACTAGACTCTAGTCTAGGCCCTTCTCTCAGACCAAGCATGTCTTTCAGTGATCTAACAGCTAAATGTTTTGTTGTTTTTTATGCTGTACATTAAATTGCAGTTCATGTAAGTTTGACTACAAGGTGGCTACAGTGGGGAAAATAAGTATAATGCTGATTTTGCAAGTTTTCCCACCTATAAAGAATGGAGAGGTGTGTAATTTTTCCTTAAGATGGCCTCCTACTCTGCACTCATTACCTGTATTAATTGCACCTGTTTGGACTTATCTGTATGAAAGACCTTTCCACATACTAAATCAATCATACTCCAAACTCTCCACCATGGCAAAGACCATAGAGCTGTCTAGAGAAAATTGTAAACTTGTACAAGGCTGGGATGGGCTACAGGACAAGAGGCAAGCAGATTGGTGAGAAGGCAACAACTGTTGGTGCCATTATTAGAAAATGGAACAAGCACAAGATGACTGTCAATCTTCCTTGGTCTGGGGTCCATGCAAGATCCCACAATACGCCTTCATGGATTAAAATCCTGCAGGGCACACAAGGTCCCCCTGCTCACGTTAACACGTGTCCAGGCCTGTTTGAAGTTCACCAAGGACCATTGGATGATCCAGATTAAGGCATGGGAGAAGGTCTATATTGAGACCAATATAGAACTTTTTGGTATCAAATTTATTCACCATGTTTGCAGGAAGAAGTAGGATGAGTACAACTCCCAAGAACACATTCCAAACCGTGAAGCATGGGGTGGAAACATCAGAATTTTTTTCTGCACCCCCAAAGGACAGGGAGAATGAACCGTATTGAAGGGAGATGGGGACAGATGGGGCCATATATCTCAATATTTTGGCCAACAACTTCCTTCCCTCAGTAAGAACATTTGACCCATGGCTGGGTCTTCTAGCATGACAATGACCTGAAACACAGCCAGGGCAACTAAGGAGTGGTTCCATAAGAAGCATTTCAAGGTCCTGGAGTGACATAGCCAGTCACCAGACCTAAACCCACAGAAGGGAGCTGAAATTCAATGTTGCCCAACAACAGCCCCGAAAGCTGAAAGATATGGAGGAGTGGGCAGTGTATTGAATACTGTTAATTTTCCCACTGTACTCTGCCTTATGATATAGCAGAATTCCATTTTAAAAACTGATTTTTGGGGGTAAATAAATATGAGACCATTATAGAACAAGGAAAAATATCTGTTAGAATTAGACACTGGAGATGGAAAGGCAGATTGTCATTGAGATATGGGGATGGGCAAAGCTTCACATCATACTGCAACCTGCAGAGGCACTAGACCATTAGTGGCTTCAGTTTTCAAGCATTGACCTGTCCATTATTTCTACAGTCAGTGGAGTGACCTAACCAGCACATACTTACCAGAAAGCGTATTTGTCAACTACTTGTGCTTTAGGGTCATTGAGAGGACAGTGATCTTAAGCAGTCATTGAGTTGGCAGCCTCTTTAATAAGCTTAAGATTAACGTACCACCACATTGATAAAGGTTCTGTACCAGTTAAACCAAGAATCATTTAGGAACCTTTATTTTAACCAGCCTGTCCTGAAGCTTGAGATGAGGAAACCTCAGGGAACTATACTGAGCGTTCTCCACCGCACTTTTGGAGCTTCTGTTTTTATTCTATACTAAAAACAGTGCTCCTCTTTTCCCTGCCCCTTAAAGTGACTCCTGCCCCTCCTCCCTTCTTCCTCTTTTGGCTGTCTTGTCTTTTCTCCATTTCTCTCTCTAAGTGTGTCCGACCTGGCAAGCTTCCTTCTCTCTTTGTTCCACAGTTCCGATGGCAAATTGATTTCGACAGTGTGAGCACAGACAGGCTTTCAGACACAGACACACCTCCGGATAGCACAGGGGTTGCATCCCCCTTCCCTCCCCCAGCCCAATTTCCCTATTACCCAATTACCCCTCCCTTATCTTCCCAACTTTTCCCCTCTAACCTCCCTGCCTCTCCCACCCCTGCCTTTCCAACCCCATCTCCTCCCAAAGAAAAAATCAATGCCTCCACGCAGCCCCTCCTCCTTCAGAGGAAGAAGGCCGGTCTCATCCCTCCTTTCTGTCCTCTCTTCCTCCCTCCGTGTCGCGCCGGGCGCCGGGGGGCCACAGTGGCGGTGGTGGTGGCGGCGGCGTGTGGTGGGTCGGGGGGGACAGTGACAGAGAGAGCCAGAGGGCGCTCCACCTGCTCGCCTCGCAGCTTTATGGACACTGAGCCGCACCGTGGACTCCTTCCCCCCAACAACGGACTCTGCTGACCGCTGCTCGTCTCCCATGCATGTGCATAAAAAAGTTCTGCAGCTATTGTGTCTTTATGATGATGATAATGATGATTATTACTTTGTTTTTTCTTTTTTTCTCAAAAAAGAAAACAAGGACATCGTCATGTAAAAGTGCCAAAAGCAAAAGCAATGTCGCTCCTTTCAAGCAGTTATCCTTCCACGAGAAAAACAAAACAAAAATGCGTGTGCCGAGTGTCCTTTCCTTTCAAGCTGTGGACTTGATGCTACTAGCAAAACTCCTGCTGACTGAGGGAGACTTTCAACTTTCTTTGTGGTTCAGTTCAGTTGAGATGTGCAGAGTGTTTTTTTTCCTCTGTTTTTTTGAAGAGCATTTTCTTTTTTTGTATTTATTTACTTTTTCAATTTTTTGTGGTTCCCCCTCATGTCTTAACATGGAGCACTGTGCAGCCCAGAGGGTGTGTCACTTTGAACACTTGTGAGGTTTGTTCATGTCCCTGCCCCCACCCCCTCCCCCCAGTAGGATCATAAATTGTGAATCATTTTACAAAGGACTAGGCTCAGCTAGCAAGCACACTATAGGCCCTAACAATCAAGCTAATGTGACTGTAGTGTATCACAATCAACGTAGCATCAGTAACGTGTAAAACGGTCAGCTGGGATGGACCACGCTGTCAATTTGGGACAGCATGTGTCCAGCTACCTACCAGCATGTATACATACAGCATACAGCAAGAGTCCATGCTAACCTTACTCTCATAGAGAGTCCTCATTTTGTCTCTTAATATGCCGTTTTGCCGTAACTTTGCCTCAAAGGTCGTGTAGTATGTTCACACTTGCGTTTCTGTGTGCTGAAGCAATCATCTCAGCAAACCGATCCTCTGGGGCCGTAGAGTAGTTTTCCCCCCTCGCTGTGCTGTTGTACCCTTCTTTTTTTCGTCGTCTTTGCAAAATTGCTTTGTAAATCGAATAAAAATGCACAGAAGTCTGTGTACGGAAAACCTTTCCATCACAATATGCATGCTATGGAGGATCGTCAGAAAACATGTTGAACATTTGACCTTGAATGTATTGTGACTTTTTACAAGAAGTATATAATATATAAATATATCTATATATTAATAAAACACTTGTTCAAATTATACTTATCACGATTGTTAAATTTGAGCTGTTAATATCCATGCTCTGTGTTTGTGGATGAGAGGGAGAAAAAAAAATGCACATCGTGTCCATTTAATGCCCACTTGCCATTTTTGTAGTGTTGGAGTACATGATCAGTGCTATTCATGTACTCTTTGTGGCTGTCTGTGTACGTATGAATGTGTGTGATGTGTGCATACATGTGTAAAACATGTCTGTGTGTCCATATGGTTCTCTTCAGGCCTCCTCTTTTTAAGGTTGCCACTGTGGGGACTGCTTTGTAAGGCTGTGTATGGGAATGTGTAAAGTAGCATGAGCAGTAGGGTTCTACTAGGGGTGTAACGACACGTACAATGAAAAAGAGTCACGTGTTTCAGTGCGGAAACAATGCATGCCATTAGTGCCTTGTACTATAAAAGGGGAATTCCACCAATTTTTCAGAATCTATACACAAGTAAATCAGTGGTTATGACATAGTCATTGAGTGGTTTTGTGCAAAATGATCAATTATTCAGAAGCTAACCTAAGATTTTCATGCAGTGGTGTTGACAAGAACTAAACAGCAATTGAATGCCATGCAAATGCCTATGCAAATATGGTCATGAAAAACGCTATATATGTATTTATATGTAATGTTGATAATTGTGAACTGATCATCTTAAATACATTTGCATTATATGCACCAGAAAGGCACAAATGAAAGGTGACAAGTTATGTAAGAAGTTGTACATAGAAAGGTATAGTTAGACAGTTTTGTATTCTGTATATTGAATACATCAAACCTTGCCAGTACTACCATCTTGGTGCAGCTGGGCATACATTTCTGATGCATCAAATATGATACAAACTAAGTCATATGTGCAGAGTGTTATATAATTTTATTTTTAAAGAGTAAATCCAACCACGGTATCAGAGGGTGTCCTGCCCACGCATGTTAGGGGGTCAAGAATGAGCCTGCACAGGCAGTGATGTGTGAGCAGGGTAGAAAAGCCAGTCAGAAGCCTCTTTGTTTCCTACAGCAACCAACAGACCATTCACATTTGAAAGCTCTCAACACATCACTACATAATAGTGAAGAAACCCTCTGTTTCATCATCAATTCAAGTGGAGTTACAGGCAGAATCTTTAACCATAGGGGGAGCACTTTCTGGGTTTGGAACAGGATATATATATATATATATATATATATATATATATATATATATATATATATATATAATACAATTTATTTGGAGTTTATAAGCAGAATAATCTGTGAGAAGGACACAAACAGTTTTGAATTCACCTGGTTGTCTGGGTGTTCTGCAAACATCTGCCACATGGTAAGCACTACAGCTTTGCAAGTGCAATGGGTTCCTAATATTTCAGTGATCTGGAAGCACTGAAAGAACAGTCAATAGTGAACCTGTATAAGTGTACCAGCAGCTGTTACAGATCTCCTGCTTTCTTCAAGCTTCTTAACAATAATGCGATGTCTTGGCCATCGCTGTGGTTCTGATGGAGCAGCTTATGTCTTGACTGGTGTCTTCACAGTTGCTATTGATGAGAGCATTTTTTAGTCTTCTACAGCAAAAAAAATCATCATTTCTTCCTTCCCTGATTGTTGTCCAGACTCCAGCTCTATAATTTCTAATTAGGTTGGTTTGTTTTTCAAGATCACAATAAAATAATATGAAGAAAAACAATAAAAAACAATGTTGGTCATGGATTGGTTTATAGTTGAAAAGGAAGTATTGGAGCAGGCTCAACATGAAGCCATGTGGCAGTTCAGTATAATGGGGACCCACCTGTTTGTGATCTGCTGGTGAGAAGGTCAAGATGTCAATTTTCTGCATTTTAGTGTTATGAAAGTCTGGCAAGCAAACGTTCAGTAACGCAAATGTATCAAGCATAATTTTTATAGAAACACACTGCACCACCTTACATGCCTGATAGCTCAATAACTAACTGAGGGATGCTAAAAACAGAGGGGCACAATCATTCATTTTTCATGGAAAAACTGGCTGGGAAATGTTGGTTTATGTGGGAAACTTTTTAGCTTAGCATAAATGCTGGCTTGGTTACCCCACATCTGCTTCTATCCTGCTGCCACCTGCACCAGAATAGTAGTCCTGGCAATCTCCCATGTGCAGTTGAGTAGCTTGAAATCTAGTTAGGTGCTGGTGGAACAAAGCCTTTTGCTCTATTAAGCAGTGGATTTTATAGACTGCATGTTGCATGAGAGTCTTGAGTCACAAAAGTGGCTTAGTGTGACAACAGAAAAGTAGCATCTACATAGAGAGCCAGTGCCACTGTGTGGGGCATGAAATGTTTTGGACGTTCCTATCACCACCACTGTAGAAAAATTCTAACTTTCTCTACAAGAGAGCACTTAGCATCAAACCTCTTAAAGACTTTCATCTGATAATTCCCCAGATGTAAACAAATAATTTGTCCATTTGCACTTTATCCGTACATTCACCATTATAAAAGCTGAAGCGGTGTTATATAGTATCTGGATCTAACACTTTTGTTACATCCCTACTGGCAACACGTAGGATTTGACAGTGTGATGTCTATATTGCATGCTGAAGTGCCTTAGAGTTAAGCTTGTGTTGAGTTCTTTCCCTGAATTGGACAGAAGAAAGACTAATATGAATGACTGCTATGGGCAGACTCTTCATTTTACACTATATTTTGAACCCATGTCATTTACAGTAAAGCCTTTATTTACTCATAAACAAACATAGTAGGGTTGGAATGTCCTTCATCCATCTTGAGACAGCGCAAAACTAAGAGGACACCATGCTATGAAACAAGTAACATAACCCCCCACCCCCAACCACCACCACCCTGCCATCCTACACAAACACTAACAGTCGTCTGAATGCCGTGGAAATGTAGCCATGCATAGCACTAGTGAGAACTGAGCTCCGGTACAAACTCGTGGACTCTCTTTACCTTCCAGTTTGGGTCCTGAATTGTCCCGGTTCTGAGTGTGCAGGACCTCCGTAAGTCACCTGCCTCCACCACTGCTCAGCCAACCAATCATGTCCTCCTTCTCTTCTGTTCTCTCTCTCTGCTCTCATTGGCTGTTTGGCATTAACGGGGTAGTGGGGCTTCACTGCTCTTTTTGTTTTTTTGTTTTATTTCTTTGGTTTTCTTTTGTTTGTTCTTTTTTTTTTTTTTTCCCTCATTCTGTCACCGGCCTCTCTGGTTGGTTCTCTTTTTCCTTGTGCTGTACTTGGTACCAGCCAATCAGACAGGCCATTGGTTGCCAGGAAATGGTGTTTTCTTGGAGGCACTTTGTTGGCCCTGGAGGTAACCCGAAAATCTAACTCTTGCATGCCTTCTCAATGCTAACAGAAGTAAACACTAGCACTTTAATCAACGTCTTGTTCCATTTGCATGCCTGCACAAAAACACCCTCCAAGTACTTTTGTTCATAAGTATATGTCAAATGAACCACTGTATGCCTTTCAGCAGTACTCCTCTTGACCAAATTCTGTTGACTGTTTTCCAGTGCTTAGTCAAAGTAAGATGTTCTATGTTCTTAGTAACCATGCTAGAAAAATGTCTGCTTAAGTCAAGAGTGGCACATCAAAGAGCACTGTTTTTTGCACCTAGTGACGGCCTTTGTTGACCCCCTCTCCTTCCAGTGACCGCTCCCTGGAGGTCTACCTCAGATCAAACATGATGGATGACCACACTGCTCCGCTCTTCTACTAGAGTGGCCTGCACACGGACTGCTCTCTACCACCCTCTTCTGTTCTGTGTTTGTTGGTGCGAAGGCATGTGGAGCTGGAGTGCACAAGCCTTGGGCCTGAAGCGTTACATGTCTGGGATGCTCTGGGCTCTAAGGATTAGCATCAGTATGATTGTTGTATTGTGCAAATATATAAATAAATAAAATCTTAAAAGTATAAAAATATATTCATAAAAATGCCAACTTCACTCTCACAAGAGTCTCTCACAAGAGGAACTACCTGTGTCTGTGTGTGAGGACACTTTAATAGATCAGTGCTCTTAATTATTCAATGATTGAGGTACCGTTTGTGTTTTAGTTTTTTTGATACTAAAATTAATACATGATTTAAAAAAAAGAAAAGCTACAATCACATCCTAGAAAGGATGGCTTTTTAAGAGGTAAAGGACCAGCTTGACCAAACAACACTAACGTAGTAGACATTCAAAGGAATAGCCATCAATTAGCATGATTTGATTACCATGATAACTGGTGGCTATTTGTTTTGATTGCATTAGTGTTTTGGACTGGAACCGTTCCTTTAAGAGTAATTACAGTTTCTTTCTTTCCTTTTTTGTTTCATCCATCATTTATATTTCACTGCATTAGACCTTTGCCTTCCATGATTTTAGAGCTTGGATTTGTAAATTATAAAACACTGAAAATGATTTTATTTCTGTACTCACTGTCTGCTATTTAGGCTCTTTCCCATGCCGCTGCACCACCATCTGTTTCTTTAGGAACCTGCTGTCAAAAAAAAAAAAAATCTTCTTATTGGTGGCTCCAGCTGCAAACATAAACCTGCACACACTCAATAACAAAACTTCAGCCACGCTGTCTCATCTAATGCTTCAGAATACATTTCTAGAAATTCCTCTGTATATTCCCTAGCTGGGAAAGCTTGTACAGAATATTTTCTGTTGGCAACAAGCACCACCATGAGTCTGTGCCTTCTACGGCTCAGTAGTGTTCTGTCTTTGAGGAAATTCAGAGTGCTTGCAGGCAAAAGGGAAATAAAATCTGTTTCTTTTTTATTATTTGCTTATTTTTTGTGTAATCTGGATTATTAAGTAGTATAAAATAATTGAAGCAAAAAAGTTTTGTTGCTTATAACAATGTCTTAATTTTAAGTGTCTTGTATATAGGTTTTCTGTTTGTTTACTTTTCTCAGATTAATGTTACTTAAACTTCAGGATTACATTTATGGACCTAAATTGTACACACATACTTTCTTAAGATACAGTTAGTGTAAATACAGCCTTTTTTCCCTACTGAAGTCCAAAAAAGAAAGTCCTGTTCAGTTGAGGAAAGTTTTAACTACTGTAGGTTTAGCACTGGTACCTTAAACTAACCTATACTATGTAAGATTTGAACTCCTGTCCGAGTCAGGAACAGTGATGTTGGCTGTGATGATTGTTTTGCAGCAGTTTTATGTGGAGTTTCTCTGTAATACACGGGACATTAGGACGTGGGTTGTAACTTCACAGACAAAGATGCTTCTGAGGTATTTTAGAAGCTGGATGACTGTACCCACTGTACCAAAACAGCTTGAAATGCTCTTTTTCCCGTGTAAATCTATTTTCAGCAGTTCAGTCTGTTTGTTTGTGGACAACTTGATACTTTAAATATGCACACTCGATTATTTTTTTAGCACATTAGACTGCTGCTGCTTCTAGTTTAAATCATACATAGTATAACTTCAGAGCTTTTCTGTATGTGTTGTGTATCCTCAGTTGAGTGTACGAACAGCTAGACAGGAAACAAAGTTGTCCTAGTGTGTGTGTGTGTGTGTGCGCGTGAGAGAGAGAGAGAGAGAGAGAAAAAGTATGGCAGATAGAGAAAAGTTGAAATAGGCCTACCTTTTTGTAATATGTCAAATCTGTTTTGGCTTTTGTCTTTGTTCTGACTCTTATTTATGTTCCTGCATTTTACGATTACCTATTTCTGTGTTTTCCTTTGTGAAATAAAATGGAAGAAAGCAAGCGTCCAGTGATTGATTACTGCCATACACCATTTAGAAGTTTGCATTCAGTGGACGTTGGATGATCACTACCCAAACTTATCCTTAAAGTATTGGATGGAACGCCAACCTTCCATAGAACACAGTTCCACTGATCCAGAGCTCAATGTTCAATGGGCTTACTCCAATAGCCCATGCCTGTCATGTTCCCTTCTATCTCCCGGGGGGTGGGGGGCTCGGCTCCCCACACTACTCAAGCCACCCTGAAGTTATGAAAAATACCACTCACTTCTCAGCCCATAAAGTCCATTAGTAGAAATTATTGTTTCAGTTAATGTCATTAGAATAACCATTTGCATATTTCTGCCTCTTCAGCTTACCATCTAGACTTGCCCACTTATTTTGTTATGTCGAGCCACAGTACAGCACTGCCAATCATAAACAAGCTCATTTATGTTCTATCCTCCAAATTCTTTAAGTAGCCCATAACCAACAACAACAAAATACATATATATAAATAAATAATTTATATCTATAAATTTTATATATATATATATATATATATATATATATATATATATATATACACACACACACTATGCCAATTGTGTGGTACATTATTCACTTCAAAAATGACTGTCACACATGCCAGATGTTTATTTTAGGAGATCCTAAGCAACCCAAGTTTGTCTTAATTTGAATATAAATATAAACTGTTTAAACATTTGTATGAATTTGACCATGTTTTGATCAAAATGCATTTAATTACTTTTTTGTAGAAATAGAATAACAGATGAATCATTTGTAATGATTAGTTTGATATATTTTTTTCAAAACACTTTTCCTTTATTATTTTTGTTATTTGTAGATGTAGGACTTTTTTTCTATATCATGACTTTTATTTTGAAATTTGATCACTGTGTGAACAAAGCAAGAGAACAAACAGCCCCTCCCTTCTTGTGTTCCTCTGTAACCCAATATGAAGCTGCCATTCATATTAGCTGTGCCACCACCACTGTGTAAGTTCCTCCACATACAGATATGTTCAGTTCAATTGGACCAATCAAATGGATGAAACTCGATGTTTCTGAGCTGATGAAATGCTAACCTTGAGCTCGTCTGCTCCATCTGAGAACTTCACATTGGCTTCCCACCATCTGGACCTGGACTGTTTCCCACCCACCATCACCAACCATGTAGAAATCCACTGTTACTATTATGTCCACTTCAGTATACCCGAGTATTAGAACAGACATGTGGGGGTTCAGTGTTCCTTAAATAACTATAAGTAGTTTGACCAGAAGAGGAGGGGTCCCCTGTTGTGAGCCTGGTTTGTCCCAAGGTTTCTTCCTCCAGCTTTGAGGGGAATTTTCCTTGACACCGTCACCCTTTGGCTTGCTCACTAGGGGGTCTATTTCTTATCATTTGTTCCTGTGTTATTAACCTTTTTATTTTTTTTGTTTATTTCTGTAAAGCTGCTCTGTGACAAATTTGATTGTGAAGAGCACTATACAAATACATTTTTATTTGATTTTTGATATTTCAGTGTATTCAATTATTCTCTTCTTGCCATTGCCACTCAGACATTTACACCCTCATTAATCAAGCTTTTAAATGAATTCTCAGACACAGAAAGACAAACTATAGGTTTGGTTTATTTTTTGGAATACTACAGTCGGCATGTATGGGAAGAAATGCAGCAACAGTCATGATGTTACTACAGGCGCAGGAACAAATGCACCACACCAGCACACTGTAATAGGATCATCCACTGGGCTCCTGATCATTGGTTATCGCTTTGGCAACTAGAAACAGCCATCGACCTGTCCTCTATAAAGCACTGATCTGTTTTGCACTGTACAAATGCAGCAGGATTTCACAGATTAGAAAAGGCCCACAAGGCAGACAGGGAGGAGCAGGGTATTAGTGATAGCTGTTTGAAAATATATTGGCACGTTAATGGACTATGGAGGCGGCCCAGTGGTGCTAGGGTGAGCATGACTTGTGCAGCTGTAGTAAGACCAAGTACCAGATGTTGTATACAGTTTTCAGTGTGGAACATGATACACAGAACATCTCAGAATGTCTGGTCACTAGCACAGAAAACTTGACTCAACTTGGACAATGTGTGGAGACAGGAGTGAAGTCCACATATGATCGTTTCCATTGGTCGGACGGCTCACTTGCTCTACGCTCCTGTTTCTCTCCTTGCACTGATATGCACCACTAACAATCCATTGCATACGCAGACTTGTACAGATCCAGCCTGTTCCATATTTGTATTGAGGTACCATTCAAAGCACATTTATTTTTCAAAAGCTGCCATTGGTTACACTTGACCTCCATGTTTTAAAGGACAAATCCCTGTTTTTCCCAAACCACCAGATAATCAATTTTCTCTGACCTTTTGGGTGTGACTAGATTGCTTTTATAAGAAGTTCAACAACCCAGCTTTTTCTTTCAGGAGCACTGGCCAAAAAACAACAGCATATTTTCTTAAACATCAGTTTAAACTTGTTGGTAATATATTACTGGATTGTGGTTGATACTGTTGGTATTATAGCATGACTCTGTATTAACAAAAAAGAATAAAAAATTAAATTCATTCTCGCTGTCACACTTTCAGCATTGTATCGATTTTTGGCAATTTTCACTTTTTGACATAATTAGAATCTGGCAGTTGTTCTTAACACAAAATGTCTTAATGAATAGACCAATAGAAATGGTCCAAAATTATGTGGAATTATAATTTTCTTCCATTAAAAATTGTGAAGATTTTTTTTCCTTCTGTAAAATTGCAATTTTGAAGTAACAAAAACCTTGATATGCTGGTATTGCACTTATTTGAACAACCAATCTATGATATGAAAATCACAAATACTAGTGCATCTCAGGTAATTAGAATATCATGGGTCCATTCAAATATGTAAAGTCATACCCACTTGTAAAAGTGACACATTTAGAGCCTTTTTATTTTTTTACAGTGTAGCATATAGCTCATTAAAAGCAGAAATCCAGATTCTCAGATTATTAGACTATTTAATTTTGAGTTGGATTAAATTACTATCAATCTGTTAGCATCAACATCAAAAATGACTTGAAATGTGTCACTTTAAATGTAATGAATTTAAATAAATGACTGTTTACCTTTTTAAATTAAATGATTCATTCATTCGTCAATTTATCCAGGGCGCTAACAGGATTGGCATGCACAGTGGTCCCCCACCCATGTGGAGCCCTGTGCCATTAGTTTGATTGGGTGGTGCTGGCTCCATTGATCTATTCAGTGTCAGATAAGCCTACCTGGAATCATTGGGCGCAAGGCAGAGATGCCCCCTAACCAGGGCACCAGTCCATCACAGGATACCACACATAAGCATTTACACTTACATTCACACCTAGGGGCAATTTAGTGTGCCATGTGCATTTTTGTGAGTTGGGAGCAGAGTGGAGTACCAAAGAACCTGTGTGAATATGAAAGAGAACACACCAAACTCCTCAAAGACAGTGATCTGAGCTATGTGACACTTACAATACCTGCAGTGCCAACATGCCACCTGGTTATGAACTTTTTTCTCCACAATATTCTGATTCCCTGAGATGCACCAGTCATTTCACAGCACTTCATTCACATTTACAATCAGTTTCTGCACATCATAGAAGGCACCCTTAAAGTACAAGGAGCAATAAAATATAGCAGACAATATACACTATATGGACAAAAGTGTTTGGACGCACCTCTTAATCAGTGAATTAAAAACCCATTCCCATTTCTGAGTCTTCAAACATCTTCCTAACAGGATATGAAAAATGCAGTTTATGGTTTCTACAGTTGCAGAGTGTAATTAAGAAATGAAGTAGAAAGATCTAGAAGTAGAAAGGAAAATCAAAAAACCTTCCTGAAAAAAATCTGCAGAAAGGTTTAGACCAGAGTCCAGAGTGGTGGTGTAGTGTTTTACTGTAGTTTTCACATAAACATAATTTTGGGAGAATAAATATGAATAAAACATAACCTGTGACCTCATCACAAAATCAGTATTTGAAAAATGCTAGAGAATAAGCCAGTGACTGATAATAGTTGTCAGTAGGCTCAAAGGAACTGTATTCCAGGCAAAGTAAACCTTGCCAGCTGTGAATGCCTTGGGGGTGGAGCCATCATGGAGAGTGTTGTGTTGGTGCCAGTTGATGCCACTGTTACAAGTGAGTTTGTGAAGTTTCCTCCCTCCTCTGTAGATATTACACTGCACATCAAGATTCCAATATTTTGGAAAAATGGAAGCGGTTTGGACAGACAGATACAGAGCGGGATCTGTTAGTGCCCCAAACCTACAAAGAGAACTGCAGCTGTTAACAGCTGCAAAGGTAGGACTAATCTCGAATTAAGTACAATAGATTTGAATGGGTTGATGTGAAGGCTTTGTCCATATAGTGTATTTAGGCTCAGCCATTTTTAGGCAACTCTTTCTGGTGTTGATTTACTTGACAACCACAAAAAGCTCAGAGGAAATTTGTCATGCTAAATCTGTCATCTAACCCATTAACTCCCACAAGTGTCTCAACAGTAATGCATATCGCCCATCTGTAACATGAGGTCATTTGCAAAATTGTGGCAAGATTGAGTGTTCTGAAAGCAAAACCTCATAAGTGTGCCTATTTACAGCTCACTCTCAAATGTGCAACACCGGTGAGGGAAGTGAACACTAAAAGACACTAGAGAATATGCCAACAGATGTACTAATAGCACCCCTTTGAAATGCTCAGTCCCTTCCACAGCATGGAGATGAATTTTCACTTTAATAGAAAGATCAGCATCAGTGAGAGAAATCTGACTGTGGTCAAGTTTAACTGGACTCATATAGATACACAAACAAGCATCCTGACAGTGGCAATTGTTTTGCACATGACCTTCAAGAAAGTGCATTTTCTTAATCGTTGCCTCATCTTCAAATGTATATAGCAGCACGAAGTGGGGAGGGGATGAGGAGATATGTTAAACACAAACATCCTTATGAAGTGATTTAAGCGTTGATTCCATATGTACCAATTTCACCCCCTTCATACAGTTTACCTGAGCTACAACATTTTAGCTTAAAGTAGTCTTTTAAAGTAGTCTTCTAAAGCCTCCATCATCACTTCCAAAGAACACTATGGATTTCATCTAGAATCCAATCAGAGGGGCACGTTTCTACACTTCCAACAGTTTCACGCTGTCTTGTTTGGGTACTCCCAAGACCCTTTTCCCAGTTAGCCTACTGACTCCCACATTAAGATCTGGAAGATCCATAAAACCATGAGTGATAAGATGAAGCACTGCAAGCCAATGAATGAGCAGTGCAGCAATGGAACTAACACCTTGTATGCTTGCTACAGTTTATAAAAAAGATTTGTTGCAGTATGAGTGTTGATACTGAATGCTGCAAATAAGTTATCTTATATATTATTTTGATAATACATACATAATAAAATTCTTCTGATATATATAGACTTAATTTTCTGTTCTTTTAACTGTTGTCCTTATCAGACTATGTCACACTACTGCCACCTTTCTAGGGACGAAAAAGGAAGGAAGTCTAATGTCATTCCACTACAGTATGAGGCACTGTGTCCAAAAAGGATATTGGATTCAGAGGACCCCTCGTCCAGGACATTTAATAAAACAAGAAAGAGAATCTATGGCCTGTTGAGGCCAAACAAATTCTGGATTTGCTGTCCTTCCCACGGGTCAAAGCTGGCCTTCTCACTCCTGATCCCCATCCATGCTATTTTCTGTGTGAAAATGGCAAGAGATACATGGATGAGCATAAATTGACAGCAAAAAACAGCAATTAATGAGTAGTGTAGAAAGCCTTCCTGAAGAGTCAAGAGTGGTCACCCTGTTAAACATAGTGAAACATAACCCTATGTCATACGAATAAAACCTTACCTGTGACCTCATCACTAAATCTTCATTTGAGGTATGCTACAGAACTACAGAACAAGCCAAAGACTGATCAATTAGTTATTAGGCTCAAAGGAACTGCATGCCAGGCAAAGTAAACCTTGCCAGCTGTGAGCTATCATGGATTGGGTTGTGTTGCTGCCAGTGGAACTAGACATTTGTTAGGCTGAAGCTGAAAAGAGGATGACTTTTGCCATGGATGATTGAAAACAAAACTCCAAAATCCCTAGACTACTTGAGGAGATACAGACTGAAGCTTTAGGAATGACCCTCACATCTGATCGAAACATCACAGAAAATATGTGGACAACTGTAGCCGTCTGGTACTGACCTCCCACAGTATCCATGTCTGAGTCAGACACCTGTGTAATCGAGAAGCGGGAAACACTAAAGCGGGAGAACTGGGGTGCTGGTTTCTCTTCAGGAGACTTGACTGGAGAGTTAGGGGGTGTGCTGATACCATCAGAAGCAGGTTCTAATGTTGAAGGACTGGGAAAGTCTTCCTCCCATTCAAAGGCCTCACCTTAGCAGTAAGAGAACATTTATTATAGAATATTACCCAGAACAGATGGCTGTTTATACGTAGCCTGAATAATTGCACTCAAAAGACGATTTATTATATCCATAACACTTACTTTCTTCTGAGACATTCCCATCTGTGGAATTATCAGAGGCACTAACTCTTTGTTGTGTTTGCAGTTGCTCATCAACTGCAGCCTCACCATTGGGTTCTGTCCCTGGTGGAAAAGTGTATTCTGCTAGTTCCCCAGTAGGGCTCTCCTGGAAAATGACAGGGGGCAGCATCTGAGTTGACATACATGATACAATGTGACACATTTATATGTAGAAATATACTATTAGGTTCCCAGCCAACATGCTCATATGGGGCTCACATGGGAAGAATATGGACCTGTGTATGTTCCAGGTGGGCATGGTTCATGTGTTTTTATTGGAATTCAGCTGGAATTCCCAAACTAGCCCATCTTCATCATGGGTTTCATCTATGTCCCATGTGTAGTTGAAGCCCATGTATAAACCCTGCTGGTCTGATGACGTACTCTTGTGGGCACCTGTGGCCCTTATGGTTTCCAGCTGAGCTATTTATACAGGCCCCAAATGGGCATGTTATCTGGGGTCAAACATATGAAATTCTAAAACAATCACATTGCAACTGACCTGGTCGAACAAGAACACTGTAACATCATCAAAGAACGAGACAGCCTTTTTCTTGCGCTCCAGCTCATCACAAAACGACTGAGTGAGAAGTGATGGCATTTTGAGAAGGCTGCGCAGATGACGAGCACTACTCCTGTCACTCACCACCACGGGCACATTTGTGAACTCTTCCTCACTCTCCTCACTCTGTTCTTGCACGTTATAACTGCGCAGCTCCTCATCAGACTCATCACTATCATCAGTGTCCTCCTCGTCTGCTTCCTCTCCATTTCCAAGGGGTGCTGGTATGTCCAGGTCTTCTGGCAAGGCAGGCAAAATGTTGTCCAAAGAACTATCCCGCTTGACTTTCAAAAGTGCTTCCTCTATACAGTCGTCATCTACTGCCTCCCCTTCCCTCTGCTCATCCTGTCCTTTCCCCGGACCTTCTGAATTATCCTCTCCATTCTCAAAGTCCTCAATTTCATCTTCTTCCACAGTCTCCCTGCTAAATTCGACTATTGTAGAGTCTGAACCTAGGGAATCTGCAGATGAGAAGTCCTTGGTGGAACCATTTGCTTGGTCCTCCATTGCAGTGGCTTCCTGTGTTGTAGATGAGCCTTCAGAGGCAGTGTTAGAGCAGCATTCAGAAGCTGGATCTTCTCCAGAGTGCTCAGATTCTAGCCCAAGTCCATCGTCTGGTGTTGACTCCTTAGTCAAACAACCTCCCATCTCTGGTGGAAATGGGGATAGCATAGAGATCCCTGGAGCTGATGCAGGAGATGAACCTAGATCAGTGTCCGTATTCTTCTTCTCAACGCGCAACTGTTTGGCACTGAGCATAGCATTATCTGTGCTATCTGTCAAACTTGCAAAATGATAGCCCTCCTTACTTTGGCTCACCGGAAAGCTCCCATCTTTCCCTGTCTTTCTAAAAGGGACGTCTTTTGCAGGTTTGTGCCCAAAAACATCATCTTCAACTGGATTATCGAAAAAGGTGCTCCCTCCTTCACAGGGACTCTTGTCATTTTCTGTGTCATAGTCTGAAAAGTATGCAGAGTCCCTGTACTGGTTCCTCTCACACAAGCTGGTCAATGGCAAATTACTCTTGCAAGCAGGGGTCAGGACTACATCATCAACATCTTCAAGGTCCATCTGAAGGACCATTTCACACTCTGATTCCACACTGGTACTGAGGACTGGCTTCCCCTCCAAGTCTTTTAAGACAAACTCAGGAGACTCATTGTTTTCTGTGTCATAGCCACTGTCCAGTGATTTTGGATGGATGGACATGTGGTAAGCATCTGGACTGAAAGCCTCAGATGGACTGCTACTAGACGCAAGGTCAATAATGTTCTCAGAGTCTCGGCTTTGTACCAGGTTAACATCTCCCACTTCTGCATAGTCTACAGGGGAGTCTGGAAACATACCAGTGGTTATGTCTGTGATGTCTTCATCACTGCAGTCATCAATGTCCACAAGGCTAATGCTGGAGCAGCCAGGTTCCACCCAGCCACCTCCTGTAGGAATGCACTCAGCGACGGGCTCAGACAAAGTCTTGGGGCATTGAATCTTCTTCTCACTCAGTGCTGTAGAACCCTCTGGTTGCAGGTTTAGATCTTGTGCAGGGCTTGTGCTTTTGCCAGTGACTAGTTCCTGTTGAATCGTTGCTGTCTCAGCATTTGTACTGGTGTAACCCCCCACAGGCAGGTGTATGCCATTGTCTCTGCCCTGAAGATGATGTTGGTTCTTCTGGGCTGGATGAATTATTTGGTATTTTTCTTGGGCAGATTGAATTTTAGCAGATGACTCTACCTCATTACTGTCGTCACAGCACAGACGGATGTATGTAGCACATTCTGAATCAGCATATGGAATGTTAATGGTGGAGGAGGTGCTGCCTGTGGCCTCCATGTATGATTGAGGTTTGAAAGTATGGGAGGGGTTACTAGTAGAGTTGTCCCGTGCTGTTGTTACTATCCTTGGCCTTGAGCTCTGTACATGGGAGGAAGGTGTAGTGCGATGTAAATCAAGATAGGTGTCATGAAAACCTCTGGATTGTCTGCCGTCAAAGTTTAGACTGTTGTTATTTGCAGAGTGGTTTGAGGTCCAGTTAGTTGCTTCACTGTCTGAAAACAGATTGTTGTCGTCTTCCGGATCCCCAGCACCCATGAGAAGACCATCACCGGCTTCAACATCGATACTCATATAGTGTGGCCTGAGAACATGCTTTTGAAGGTTGCCCATCATGTCATAATACGTCTCATTCACCATACTTCGCTCAGCAGTTCTATGGCTGGCTTCAAGGTAGGGGTCACAGTGTCCTAGACTGGGGCTGCTCAGCGAGAGTGATACACCATGTGGGCTCTCTTGTACCCCTGTATAGTGGTGGCTCCCAGGCCCATGATGAGAATCAGGGAGTTGGCTCCTTTTGAAATGCACTTCTGTTGAGATTGACTGGTCACAGTGGAATCTATCCCTGTCACTGGGGGAGAAGTACTGACTTGAGTGATCTTCACATTCTAAAAGGCTCAGAGATCTTCTCTGGAGAGGCTCCAAGGTCAGGGCAATAACAGGGCTATTATCTGAATCATTGCCACTGCTTTTAGTGTCTTTTGCTGCCGACCAGTATGAGTTGGTTTGAAGCTCTGTGGGACTTTTCATATCATTCGTGGAGCAGCAACTACCGCTGGCTTCAACACCTGGACTGTAGTCAAGAGTGCCCTCCTCCAGATTAATATTACACTCTACTGGTTCCTCAATGCGGATATAGTACTCACTGCTCACAGACGGACTGTGTGCACTCAGCACTGGGACAACCCCTGGATGATCTGGCTCATAATATGATGGGGAAACTCCCAGAGTGAGACTCTCCCCTTTACAGCTTCCTGCAGAACTGTTGAGAGGATAATATATATCTTGGTAATGTGGATTGCTCCTTCCTAGCGGCCCACTGGCAGAGGAGCAATAGGGCTGTTCGGCTCTTGCCTGCTCCCACTTATACTCAAAGTTGAGCCCATGGCTAGTCTCGGTGACTGTCAGTATGTCATCACCATTCTCTGACTGGAAGCTGTCAGCCATGGAGAAGTGTTCCAGCAGAGGGAAGGAGGAAGTAGATGAGGCTACCTCTGATGCTGCTGGGGTTCTGTGGGAACTGCTTGAACCTAGGCTGGGTCTGAGGGAGTTCCAGCGCTTCTCAAAGTCTTCCTCTGTTTCGTTGGTGCCCTTAGCACACAGGTAGTTCAGGAGCAGGTGAACCTCCTCTGCCACAGGCCTCTGCTCTGGCTGTAGCCAGCAGAACTGCATTACTTCATACCTGTTTGTACACAATTAAGAGATCATTATTAAAGAAATCAATAAACAATGATTATTTAACAAGAAAATTGTGAGACAAAAGTATGCAGCAGCAGGGCCTGTTGTGATAATTATATTATTGACTTATACAATAAATAGAAAGTATAAATACAATAATCTCGATTGTTTTAGATTCCCTAAATATACCCTCCTATTTGAGCCAGTCACACTGTTCTGTGCTCCATTGCAGCAACTGTGCTGTTCAGAACACAACTGAATCGCAGTTCACTCCCAAAGGTTTACCATAATAGTGTGGACTACAGTTTTACAGCTGTGTTAATCTTGCAAATTGTTTATTGAAGAGTTACAATGGCATTTACATGACAAACTGGTGGACAAAGTGGTTCTGGCCAGTCATGCATGCTGCATTTCGCTGCACATTCCAAATGAAAATATGTCATCAGTCTGTCAACTAATAGTTTCTCCCAAGACAGCAAAATTACATGCAGAGTCAGTTGTTATTGGTTTTGTTTGTTTTCACAATAATTCTGTTTTCCTTGGGAGCATTATATAATCAGAGCTTAAAGTTTTTAGTTACATGAGTGTTTATAACATCAATTGCCTTCTTTTTACCCTGATATTGTGATTTCAGCTTCAAATATCGTGCATGTACTTCTGCTGGGAGCATCTTCTGATACTGAGCCTACAGCCTACAGCTTTTTTAGGCAGATTTACCTTTAAATACACACTATGATAGCACACTTTGACAAGGATTATTATTATTCATGATTCATGATATGATTATTATACATGCATTATTATGCTATTATGACAATAATTATACTACCACTACTACTACTACTACTGATGATAATAATAATAATAATAATAATAATAATAATAATAATAATAATAATAATAATAATAATAATAATAGTAATAATAGTATATTAATAATATTATTATCATGGCATAAAAATGATATAATAATATTGTTATCATACTTGAGTCTAGAACAATATATCATGAAACAATATATTATGAAAAAAATATTGTGAAAAAAATCAATATTATGGCAGCATAACAGGGACATAAAATGCAGTGTTTGAAGATGTTGGATGCTGCATACTGAATAACCAGAGACAGTTGTGTAATTGGGCAGAGTTTTTTTTTTCAGGTTTTTTCTTTTCTCTTTTTTAGAGATTCATTGATTGTTTCACTACAAAAATCAACAAAATGTTATCCAGACAGGGTTGCTTTAACCAAAAGCAAAATATGACAGATTACATTTTTGCACAAAACCTATTGTGAAACCTCTTGTTTTTTGTATAAAATGACAACAAAAATGCATTTCAGATATTAAATACCGAAACCCACAGGGAAACTGGAAGTGCAATAATAATGTAAACAGGTGAGACACATACACTGCATTCCAAATTATTATGCAAATTGGATGTAAGTGTTATAAATATTAAATTTGTAGTTTCAATTAAACTCATGCATGTTATTGTGTCTCAGGGCTCTTTGGATCACTGAAATCTATCTCCGACACCTGTGATAGATAGTTTGTTAGGTGAGCCCAATTATAGGAAATCTACTTAAAGTATATGAAATGTCCCACATTATTAAACAGGCCACAAGTTTCAAGCAATATGGGAAAGATAAAAGACTATAAGCCTAACCCTAAACCTTAACCCTAAGCTAACCTTTGGAGTATCCTCAAGCAAAAGATCTGTGAGGGTTGGAGGCAGTTCACATCAAAACATCAGCTCTGGGAGGGTATTCTGACATCCTGCAAAGAAATTCAAGCAGAAACTGTACAAAACCTCACAATTTCCATTAACATGTGCTTGGCCTGTTTAAAAGTTTTTGATTTAAATAGCTTTTGATTTCAGTAAATGTGACCTCTTAATGCTGCAAATTCAACTAAAGATCATACATAATACATACTAATTTGAAAACAGTGTATTTTGAGTTTTGTATTTACTGATTTATTTTTTTAAAATACTGTTATTAATAATATTAATGGTTTGTTCAATATATTCATTCAATTTGATTTAGACTCTAATGGTTGATGACTTGAAAATGATACTGTACATTTGCATTAACCATTTAGGAAAATCAGAAAAATATAATTTGCATAATAATTTGGAACACAGTGTAGTTACTACATGTTTACATCCTAATTTACAACCATTCAGTACGTTTATGGACCATAATGCAGACTAGCTGACTTATTCGCTGACTTATTACCAGTGTGCAATAGACAGTTTGGACCTGATTGACATTAAAACCTGGAATCAAAGCAGCAGTGCATTTAAAAAGAACGATTAATGTTTTCTATGTGCTAGGGGAGTGCTTAGTATGGCAATATGTGAGACTGCTCTTTATTAAATGGACAATGAATGGTAATGTGTGGGTCCAGAATTAATGACCACAAACAATGGGCCTGTGGAAGAGGAACATTAATGATTGACCATGCTGGACCTGAGAAATATTGATTCGTTAGCCATGCCAGACAGAAAATGGAATGACCACTCAGGGGGGAGCTATGAGTGAAAATACATTGACTGTTTCGGTTGTATTCATTTCAGAGATAATTGATTGCTAGTTGGCATGTCTGTGGCTTAGATGCATGGACTGGTTTGCAAGTGGACAATGAGGTATACTGATTGGGCAGTGTGGAGAGAGGCAGGTAACTAGCTGATGGTGGTGATTATGTATGACTCAGGAGCTGAGATGACTCACCAGCGGTCAGACAGGGGCACTTTCAGCAAAGGCTTTGGCAACTTCAGCTGCTGTTCTTTCACAGCATAAGTCAACACCTGCCTGTCAGAGTAGTGTCTGTATGGCTGGTTCCCAAGCTCAAACAGCTCCCAGATTGTCACGCCCAGTGACCTATAAAGTTAGAAAACAGTGTCCAAATGATGGTGTCCTCGGGTGTTATAAAATTCACCTCTGAATAATCCTAAAGGGACACTATTTTTGGAAGAACAAGGCTTTTCCTACCAGACATTACTGGCCTTGGTCTGGTCCACCACTAGCAAGTTGCCATGAACCTCGTCGATTAGCTCTGGGGCAATCCATCGCAGAGGCACCCAAATCTGATCTGCTGTCACAAAATAGTCGTCCTAGTAAAGACAACAACTGAGGTTAAACAGGAGTCTGAATAAAGTCATTTAGTCATGTGGGTTAATTATATAGGGCAAAAGGAAGCTGTCTCACCATAACCAGTAATTATCAGGACAGAGTGTCTTAGAGCGTGTTTCTGGGGATAAAATCATGCTTTAAATATGTAATATGTCTTCAACAACATTTTGAATTAATTGAATAATCTGTCAATCAGTAAAATGAATAATAGATTATTCAATTTATGAATTGCTTAATTAGCAAATAACTTTTATGTAGCTATCGCCCTTTTTATGTATTTGCTATGTAACAATAATTACACTAAGTAACGATAATTACATTTCCAGTCAGTACCAAGTGGAAATGTCAAAATGTTAAAACTAGTAATTGCAAAGTAACAGCAATAAAATATAACAAACGTTATGTATATTTTTTTCAAATCAGCAAAAAAGAGAAAAGGAGACAAATGTGAGCTTTAGTTGAGACATTTATTTTGACACGGTCTGGCCAGAGCCACAATATTGTCCACCCTCCTCCACTCATGATGTATTCAGCAAGCTTACTGGCTCCTTTTGTTGAAGGATGGGACCATCATTAACCATCAAACTTACTGGCTCTTTTTGTTGAAGGGCGGGCCTTTATTCACAGACACAAATTTGAGCATTATGAGATCTCCCATTCATATTTCAACCCGTGAGTCTCCTCATTTATAATGTCTCTAGTTTGAAGACGTCTCCTACTTAATGATTTTTCCATTTTACACTCCCACGCATCACCCTAACATAACTCTTATCCACTCACACACCCGACTGATGCACTGCAGATGTTTGGCGTTGTTGCCTCAATGGCTCTGTAACAGTTTTATCTGCACACTCTGTTCATGTGACCAACAGACAGAGGACAGATTGAGAATTATTATTGTACAAAGTAACAGCAGAAGTAAAACTGTATTCTACATTAATTTTTGGTGATTAATCTGCAGCTCATGTGCATTCCGAACTGCTCCACAGAGTACTCGACTAGTAAATGATTTGCTAAATAATTTGATCAACGGTTTTAATCAACAAACTTGATTAGTTGTTATGCACCTAATGAATTCAAAACATTCATATAATTCATTATTTATATGAACTCAGTGTATACATATACATTTCAGATGTATTGGAAATTAAGACAATAGCAGATTTCAATGTGATTCTATTGAAATATTTCATATAATATTCTATTTTAGAAATATGATGTTTACCATAACAGATTACAAATAAATATACTTTTTTTTTTATCCAATTTTAATACCAAATAAAAGTATATATATATTTTTCCTTCCAAAACACCCTGTCCAGATAACGACTGTACGATCATGATCTGTACGATAATTTGGCAGACACACTGAACCCACGCTGACTGACCTTGTACCTGCTGTGGGAGAGGCCATAGTCTCCAATCTTCACTGTCATCTCTGAACTGAGCAGACAGTTCCTGAGAGCCAGGTCACTGACGAAGCAAGCAAGAATGAAAGCAAACATGAACATGCAAACATCCATAGCCAGTGTGCTATAATGGAGTCTTACAAATGACTGTACTTTTCACATCTTCCTTTTGATTGGTGCACGTGCTGTTCAGAGCTTCGGACGATTGAGGGTTCACCCCCAGCAACAAAATCACTGATGCTGGAGTCTGTGAGAGGCACTCGGGCAGCACCAGGATATTGTTACAGGGAGAGACCAGAAGAGACAGCCTGAAATCCACAAACCAGTCTAGGACAAAGGGAACAAAAGGAAAGCTGACAATGTATCCTCACCTGTGAATATAATTATGTTTGTGGAGATACAGAAGGCCAGAGGCAATTTCACATGCCATTCGCTGAAGAATTAAAGGGTCGGGGGTGGCTGAGTCTGCTGCCCGGCAGCTGCGGAGATATCCCTTTACATCGCCCTAAAAAAAAGCCAAAAGCAAGAATAAAAAACTGCTTATCCTTAATCAAGAGATCCACAATGATCCACTGCCATTCGGAATGCCAGAAGTGTATTTATCCTACAGTGTGTCAATGCTGCAAGAATTGAGATTAGCAGGTAAATCAGACCTGCCTTCTGCTGGCCAGCAGAGGGAGCATGCAGTCTCTTGAAATATGCAGAGGCTGAGCAGGGAATGCAGAGCCAACAGTGGTTATTTATTCAGACTACGCTGTACCCTTAGCTCAGGAAGAAGGCATGTGTATGTGCGTGTGACTGAAAAAGCGAGATTTACCAGGGGACAATATTCCATTATCAGCAGATAGGGCGTCACCTCTGTGCACTGGGCCAGACACTGCAGAAGAGCAGGGTGATGGAGAGAACTGCGGACGCACATACACACACGTCAATATGCCTCCAAATATGATACCTGAATATATTTAACAGAATATCAAGCATTTGTGCTTGCGAGACAGAAACAATGAAGAGAACGGAAAGTGAGAAATAGAGACCAATGACTATCAAATATGAAATAACCCTTAGACTCAGACCGATAAGGTTGGGCCTCCTCCAGGAACTGCATCTGGTCCTGTACACTGGCACTTGCTTTCAGCTCCTTCACCACCACCTGAGTGGTACTGAGTCCAGCATTCACCTCTCCCAGCATAACCTGGACCACAGACACATACAGACTCTCTTCAGAAGACTCAAGACAATGAACGTGCAAGAGGACATGCTGTGGACTGGGCATCAGAGATTTACCAAGCGTGCAATGGAATTCACTGTGCTCATTCACCAAAGAAGTTCACACATTCTAAGTCTCAGGTGCTGCATGGCACAGTGGCTTCAAATGAGATCGTCAAACGATTACACACACATTCTGCCGGGCTCAGCCCTTAAACCCTCGCCAGGAGCCATGCGAAAACCCAGCTGCTTCATTCGAAGGCCTTCATCCTAAAGTGTTGTTTATTGTAGGAGACTCACCTTGCCAAACCATTCCTGGCCAATTTCCTTTAGGTAAAGGAGGCTGTGCCGCCCAATATCTGCCGACTTCAGTAGCTGAACTAAAGCAGAGAGAAAAGAGAGCAAATATTCAGAGAATGGAGACTCAGGGAAAAAAAGCAAATATAACTGGTTTAACAATGAACAATGTGCCAACATATAATCAGTGGATTGAAGAGCTAAAGGAAATCCCTGACATAGATCTGCAAATTTGAGATCATCCGGTCCTATCCCTACGTTTAAAGGCAGTTTAAGAGCAAGCAAGGTTTGGGTTATAAGGTGCTAAATCAAGGTACTGCTAGAGATGTTTCTAGTGTACCTTCCTGAAAGGAACCCACTGCCCTTTACAACTACCCTTCTACAACACATCTGATCCAGCTCATTAGGGAGTTTGGGGCTCATCAGCTGATGAGTTGGATCAGGTATGTTAAGACCTAAAGCAAGGAGCAGTTGAAACTGTACAGGGAACTGGGTTCTCTGGATTAGGAAACACTGCTCTGAAATGGCACCACAGAATTCTAACCATAGGAACGCAGAGATTTAGCATCACAAACTCTCGGCAGGTCTTCGCGATTGAGTCAAGGTCAACAGGACTGACAATGAAGATGAGGGAAAACCCAGTCATGCCTACAAAGCCTCAAAGGGGTGGATGGCTCTTGTCTGTTCCAAGCCTCCCTTTTGCTGCCCACTCTCTAGGGCCTTAACCCCCTGAGCCCTCAGGCAGCTGAGAAAGCGGGACTCCCCATCCTCCTTTCCAGCGGCTGATGGCATCCTGCTGTTCCAGCACATTCCCATCGGGTCTTCTGGAGTCATCACATACTTTGGTGGGATGTTCTCGTATCAAATGCTTCCAGCCGAGAGCTTTGTGCTTAGAGAGATTAGCCATGCTCAAGACTCTTGCTTAGCTTAGTGTCCGCTCTCTTGACCTGTCGCGTGTCCAATTGCTTCTGCTGTCCAGTCTCCAGCAGCAATGGCATAAGAAGCACATAATGGCCCATGTCTACACTGTGCCATCCTTGTCTCTATCCACCCAATAGAGCTGAGGGGGCTGGAACAAACAGAAAGCTCTCTGTCAAAGACACAAACCCCTCCCGAATGCACACACACACACATACACACTGTCTGTGCGTGTATTCCCTGTCCCCCTGTCACAGTCCCCTCCCTGTATTATTCCCATTAAAGTGGCCCCCTCCTCCTCCTCGCTGTTCCAGAGGTCACTCATTCCAGCCGCTCACGCTCCTCTCCGGTACTAAATCGTCGCCTTTGTGCAGGACGTGGTGGCGCCTAGTACCCCCAGTACTGGTCAGGACACAAGGCCCATTCTCTGCTCCTCACAGCCCGAATTGTCATGGCGATAACAGCCTGCCCCCACCACTCTCCACTCCCTGCACCCAGCCGGTCACACAACTGTCCTTCTCTTTTCTTCCATACTCTAGGCTTCAACTAGCTCTTTTATATCATTCCTGTGGAATCTGGGAGCCGTGCATTCCCACCCCACTCCTGGCATGCCCAGTGCAGGCCTGCACCGGCCCTGGGACATATTCAAAATGCATTAAGAGCACAGTAGAACGACACTCTGGAGAGAGACAGCCTTCCAGCATGCGCACACACACACACACACACACACACACACTCTCTCTCTCTCTCTCTCTCTCTCTCTCTCTCTCTCTCAATTAGACATGGCTGGAGAGGATTTTAACTTAATTTAGAAACAAAGCATTACTGAATGTGTGAATGTGACAATGTCATCCGTCACTGATATGAGATTCAATTGGAACTTTGTGAGCTCATAACTATGGCAGTACGGGGGTCTGGCATATGAATAAGCGACCACTGAAAGTGAATGCAAATGTTATAGACTGCACATTTTGCACGTGGGATTAATCTTTAAAGGCAGCACTGGTAAATACAGACCTATGTGGAATTATCTACTACATTCAGCCCTACTGTCAAAGCTCTCCTCAAACGCGGATCACACATTTGTCACAGTCATTGCCTTTGTCAATGGCCTAGCTTGAGCTGATGAAAGAGCCTGCCGCATAGAATGGGATAAGCATGAGAGACAGGAAGAGGCAAAACCAGTTGGGAGGATTTGCCTGGCTTTTAAGTATTAATTTCCTGTTCTTTGCAGCATCACGTTATTTACACAAAGTGTGGGCTGCAGCATGAGGATGAGGACGAGTGGGAGGAAGAATAAGAGTGGGATCTGGCCTGGCCATGACTGAGAGCCAAACTCAGTCTAAAGGGAGATCCAGCCTAACCTTCTCCCCCTCCTCGCCCCGCAACACCTGGACCAATCGTGCAGCCGTAACCATGGACGACCGGAGGGAAGCAGCCCATTGGCTGCCTCACTGACAGTCCTCTGCCCAATCCCTTGCCTATGCCCCCATTCAAGTTCCTCCCTTCCGCCCCCTTTCCTGACGCTCCGCACAGACAGTGCGCATGAGTCATAGAGTGAGCATCTTACTCACACACTGCTTCACACACACACACACACACACCCCAGAGCTCCTACTCAGACACATTCAGCCATTCAATCTGCTGTTTATCTTTGAGCGCAAAACCCTGAAAGATTTTCATTGGACACTAAATCCTGCTGGTCTCTGCAGTCCATCACAGTTCATGTCAAGGGAGCCATCAATTATGTGCAGAATTGCCAGCTCTGCTGAAAAATGCCCAGTGAAAAAAGGGTGTGAATTCTGGTTTGATATAACTGACCCTCAGACAGCAAGAATGAGGGCAGAGAGAAGCCTCTTTCTGTCTCTCACTTCCTCTCCCCTGTTTTCTCACTCTGCTTTTCACATGGCTGCCTCATGCCACGATGCAGTCCAGTGGGCCAGCCTTGCTGCGCGTTATGCAACAGACAGATGTGCGTCCAGCTCCCTGAGGCAGCCTGCTCTCTGCTCCAGTGGTCACTGCAAGAACGCAAACAACGCCACTGCTCTTTTTTCCATACACAGTCCCAGCAGGGTGGGACAGAGGTCCTGTTCTTCACCAGCCAATTAAGACACACTGTGCCACAGCCAGACCCACACAACACCAGTTCAGTTCGGCCCTGTTGCACTCTGACTTACTATTGTTCTCAGCGAGACGAGAGGTAGCTGAAACATGCAGCGTCACAATGGTCCTTACATCCCGTATCAGTTAAGCTCCACACACACAAGGCTATAATGCAGAGCTTCTGAAATCTCGTAAAAAATAAGGTCCTACAAATGATTCTTTGACTAACACCATAGAATAACCATATTTGTGATGGAGAACAGTGGGAAGAAATGCTTTAAAACGCTTAGAGAAGCTTCCTCACAAATCTCGATTATGAAGATGGTTCTTTATGGAACCAAAAGTGCCTCTTCTATGGCATTGCTCAAAGATTCATTTGACACACATTTATTTTTAATAGTGTAGGCCCTGTTCAGACTTTTATCTGGTTTTACCTTCAACTCATGAACACAGTGTTATAGGTAAGTGAAAATTGAGGTTTTTGAAAAGGCACTCCAGGGTGGAGATGGCTGGGAACTTCATTTTCACTATTTTAATGTGGACAGCCAAATCATTTGAAAATATGCTTTGTCATTACAGTTTGACAGAGTGTATTTCATTCCGATTTTGAGCTATGGAGATCTGCTTTATTAACAAGAGAGTGAGAAAACCTGTGTTGGTAGAAAATGGGCTTCAGCTTTGCAATGCATTTATCCTGCCTTGAAGGAAATGTTGGAAATGTTGTATTTATGTATTTGACATATTTGTCATTTTTATTAGTGGGAAACTTCGATACGAACAGACTTCCCAGGAAGGGGGTGTGTCAGAAACATATGGCAGAAAGAAGACACACAAGCCTATTTGATTCAATGACTATAATGGGATAAATTGGGATGATAACTGGGATGGGATATGAATGTCATATTTACTGTTACAAAAGTAAAACTAAAGAAGTATTTTCACCTGATCAAAAACTACTTGAATGCGTGTCATAATTATATCCTCCAAACTCATAAACAGGAATTTCCAATGAAAGGCAGCCTTAGGTCTATGTTGGCCATGACACTGCTTCTTTGATGAATCTGACAACAAAGTTTGTGAGGTGTTACCATCTGCTCACCGTCTGCTGGGTTTGCATGCTCATTTGAGCGTTTTAGGGCTGAGTTTGTGTTGTAGTGCTGATGGAGAGATTTTCAGAAACACTACTGGAGAGACACCTACATTTTTAAAAATATCCACATATAAACTCAGATGATCTATTTCTGTGTGAAAAAATGGCCGATTGCACATTTCCCTTCATTCTGTGTATTGGTATACCACTAACTAATCATGCCCTAACTCTGGAATGTTGATTCTGACTGGGAATAGTGTGCTTATATACATTTTTAATGGGACATAAGGTTTAGGTGGTGCGATACTGTAGCAATGCAAGCATTTAAGACAGCGTCACAACTGCCCAGAAGTGACTAGCTCTGCACTGAGTGATCTATCTGTGAGCCATCTATCAGAAGTGAGGGCAAGTATGCTCTGAGGACAGTTATGCTCTGACATCACCAGGGATGGAAATGGTCATCTGCACCAGAAAGCCCTAAATCTCTATTCAGTTTTGAAGTTTTATTGTTTTATCTATTATTTCAATCTGTACAATGAGCTAAATAATGCAATATGTATGAAGAATTGTGAGTATCTTGTAGTTACTGTCTGTATGAGTTTCCTGGGGAACCTCATTGAAAAAACCCTCAACAGAAGCAAGCAAGATAAAAAAAATGAATAGATTTTTACTGCATACTCTTCATTTTCACAGTAATGGTTGCTGGAAAGCTTAACTGGTTTAAAAAGGCTTTCAGAAAATAAATGTGACATTTTTATATAGATTATTTACACTCACTGACATTTTTATTTACTAGAATGTACAACTTTATGTACAAGAATGAATGACTTGATCTGTCCAAACATCTACACACACACACACACACACACACACTTAATATATTACTTAAATTATTTACATTAATTTACATTAATTCCATTCAATTTTATCCTAGAATTAGACTAATCTAAAAGATGTGCTTACTTGATCTACCTGGTTGTTGGGCCACAGGCAATGAAACCTCAGTCAGGGGCAGAATGTACACGTCTGGGCCATCCTGGGAGCCCGGGGAGGCAAGAGTGGACAGGTCAGCCTGGTACTCTTCACCTTCAGTGTTCTCAAATTCCTGCACAAGACAAACACACCAACACATCATTGTGTAGATCATGACCATCAGGTTTGACACTGCAGTATTTATCTTATCTGACAAACCAAATTCAAAAAGATGGCTATGGCTGCTAGCTGAGGAGGCCCAATTTTATCAAACATCTCAGACTTTGAGGCCAAAACCTTTTCCCGGTAATACCTGGAATATGTGCTCATTTCAATATCATTTTCTTTTTTATTTAGTTTATAACATTACTTCAGTAAACCCGAGTAATAGAACAGAGGTGTAGGGGTCCAGTGTCCCCTAACTATGTATAAGTAGTTTGACCAGAGGAGGATGGGTCCTTCACTTGTGAAACCTCCCAAGGTTTCTTCCTCCAGCTCTGAAGGAGTTTATCCTTGCCACTGTCACCATTTGGCTTGCTCACCAGGGGGTCTGTCATTTATACTTTGTTCCTGTTTTAAACTTTTTTATATTTTTTATTTCTGTGAAGCTGCTCTGTGGCAACGTCAGTTGTGAAGAGCGCTATACAAATAAATGTTGATTTGATTTGATTTGATTAGTTTATAGAGTATCTTGGAATTTACCATCATGTCACCCAAAATAACTGCCCACTGCAACTTCATACTGGTTAATATGGAGAACAGATGGTGATATCCGCAGATCAAACCTCAAACAAAAAATTATATTCTAGAGTTTAGAATAAATGCCTTTATTAAGGTAATGGTTACAACTCTCTCTACACATCTCTGTGTGTAAATGGTTCTTTATATAACCTTTAATTCTCTGGTTCCATTAAGAAACACAGTTTTAAAAGAGATCTTTGAATGAATGTGATAAAGAGACTTTCAAATGAGGTTATTGTTACGTTTTCTTTTTATCTGTTTTACAGAAATGACATCCAATAAAGAATTCTTTGTAACAGCGTTATTCTTAAATAACACCAAGAATAATTATTGTATTAATTGGGATCTCTTACACCATTGCAATGTTCCAACAACATAGTATTTAACCAACCAGCACCAACAATCCCCTATTCCAGTACAGTCATGTGATGCGCCATACAATTCAGCCTTCCCAGCTATAAAGCTCTCACACACCGTGCCACGCCCCGTGCTATCCCAAAAGTCACAACCATTGGTTTTATTGGAGTTACACACAGTGTTCAATTCCTCTGCAGGGAGATATACTTTAATATTTGATTTATTATTTATTACTATACTGTTGTTTTTAATATTTACTGCTTTAGATAGTAAATGTTTACAACATTTACAACTAAAAGATGATCTGTAAATACTTTAAAGATGTAAAAGGATGCACACCTTCCAAAAAGTTCTTTTCTTGCCAGTGATTTCTTTATTTACATTTTCCCAAAATTCTTGGGGATCATCAGAATGTCTATTGGCAAATGTGAGATGTGTTGGTTTCGGTCAGCAGTGGTTTTTGCCAGTGGTTTTTTGATTCCATTTTTGCAGTCTCTTTCTTATTGTTAAATACTATTGAGTCCCACAGTGCTTTAGATATTGCTCTGGATTCTTTTGTTACATCCTGGATGAGTCGTCGATGTGCTCTTGGAGTAGTTTTGGTTGGCCGGCACTAGTATACACTCTTGAGAATAACTCTCACTATGGTTCACTGGAGTCCCAAAGCCTTAGAAAGGGCTTTGTAACCTTTTCCAGATTTGTAAATATCAATGACTTTGTTTCTTTTTGTTCTTGAATTTCTTCTGATCAGATTTTCAGCCTACTTCCTGTTCTCAAACTGGTTCTATTTTCTTGAGGTCTGGCACTAATCAAGCCTGGGTGTGGATAGTGAAATTGAACTCAGCTTTTCAAAAAATGTGGTAAATCCAAAAATTTGAGTGACAAAAAAAAAGCAAAAACCAAAACAAACATTGGTAAAAGGAAATACTTTTTCACAGTACTGTATATAGCACCAAAATGCTTCAGTTAATGTTATGAACCAATAAACCCTTCTGTACTCATATACAGAATGTGTGGAGGATCAGTACTCTTTTCATACATTCTTAAAAAAACATTTTATAATCTTTTAAAAGGGTCAGTGTATCAATAACACTGGAGTATCTTAATAAATATATTCAAGCTAATTCAGAACATCTGAGAGCACAAGCTAATTTACTGAAGAACTTCATGCATTTCAATGAGGTCTCTTTCAATATTTCTTCTGTGTAATGGGTTCTCTGTAGACATTGCAGGCAAATGGATTCAAAACCCCATTTACTGTAGTGTTTATTCATGGCTGTTTTTTTTTTTCATCTTGTTCAATTAATAAATTGTAACCATAGCTGTGCTATTATTCATCTTTTGCAAAATTTCAAATGGAAACAGACCGACCTGAGACATATCACTGTTCCTGCATATCACCCCACAGACTATGGCTCAGTGCATGTTGATAATACAACAATACAGAACTAAACTAATGTCTCGCTCTTTTCCGGAGTCCTACTGAACCATGACATTCTGGCGTGTAGTGCGGTGAACAGCCCTGCATGTTCTGAGGAACAGATGGAGTAGGAAGCTGGGCTGGAAAACTCTGACCTGCCTGGGCCTCTCTCTCTCTCTCTCTCTCTCTCTCTCTCTCTCTCTCTCTCAGTGTCACTATTTAACAAGTTACAGAAGCTAAAGCAGAAGTCAGGCCTTTTCGATACTTTGATGTAAGACTGTATGGTGATACTAGGTGATGTAAGCTTGGATGTTGTAGGTTCAACCTCAAGGTTGTAGGTTCAATACCAAGACAAGTATTGAAAGCCACTTATCTTCACTGACCCCAGGAGGCAATGCTCTACTGGTGACGTCGCACTACTCCCAGACTTGGCACTGTTGAGCAGTAACATGACCAAGTAAGTGGTCCTGTCTTTTTTGTATGCTCTTATTGCCCCAAATCCAAACACACACACACACACACACACACACACTCAGCTGCATACTTGTTGTTTATTCTTCCTGTCACAGTTCACCAACCGCCTTACTCAACAGTAATGTAGGACAGTGGAGCCCTCTGCCACAATAAGAGGTAATACATGCTACCCACACTTTAACCTACAGGAACTAATACACAACAAGGCCTTTAAATGGCTGCTGCAACTCAGTATCCAGAAACTAAAGCAGCATCAATGCTTTGTATCAACAGATCTGTACATGTGTTGTGGGACCAAAGCCAAATTATAATTGTTCCAATAAATAATTTAAACTGAGACTTACCAAAGGAAGCTGGGAGGGAATCAGTTGTTGGCCTGCAGAGACTTGGAGCTCACTTCTAGCATGCTTTCCAAGGGTTTTTTGACAAATCTGATTGGTTTCTTGAAAGTAAGTCTCACTAACTAATATAGCCACTTTGGTTTCCATAACAACACACATATGCATTGAGTAAAATGACTACGTAAGTAATGTACCATTAACTAAATGTGTAAAATGAATTGAATACATTTGTTACATGTTCATATTTTTTACAACTTACTCTAAACAAAGTCTGTTTTGATGTGAAATTAAATGTGATGGTAGTAACATTGGCATTAGCAGACAAATTAGAATTGGTCTGTTTATCTTGCAGTGTAGTTTCTTTGGTCTGAACCAAATCAGAAAACGATACATTGTTGCATGTATTATTGTTGGTTTGCTGAGCATTCTTGCTGATATATATCTAACCAAATTATGTAGATAAGCAATATGAATGAAAAAGTCATACATCTGATGACAACTAAACCTCCAAACCTTCTGAATCACAGTCTGTTCTGAGTTAAAAGGGTTTTATATGTCTAATTTTATCTACCTGTGATATTAGAAAGTCATAAGCCACGGGAGGCCACAGATTCCATGATTTTAGAAGCATTTTCTGAGAATTCCTTGCACCTGGGCTACTCCTACAATTAGAAAGTGTAATATGCATTTTGAGCCACCACTAAAGGACACACGTTTCTGCATTTCTGGGCAAGCTAAGAGAAACACGTCGGTAAAAGTAATATTTTCCAGACTTCACACAGTATCAGCCCGGCTTATGCAGTGTTACACAGTCCTGTCAAGCATTGTCCTGTCCGCTTCACCAGAGTTACATACTGCAGTTTGCAGCACATCAAGCCCAGAGTAGAAAGGTGTGTGGAGAGACTCTATTATGCCTACTCCATAATCTGGGTCTAGGTCTTGGTCTGGGTTATATACGGTATAATACCATAATAGTGAGATGTTGTGTCTGCTATCTGGTAGCCAGTATCCTTAAGGGTCTTTCTTGGTGAAGATAAAGGTTATTGGATGTAGAGTATGCATTATCCAAATATTCTTCCAGTAATGCTTTAAAAATCTGATTAATTTTGACTGAAATGTGAATCTCTGCTGCTCAGTTGCAGTGAAAAGTGAAACTGCCTGGTTAAGTGGTGATCCTGTTAAAGCCCTCACAAATCAGTTTGTTACAGCATTAAAGCTCTGGCTCTGTTCTGACATTCAGACCAATTCAGACCAAAATACTGCTGCCATTCCATGGCAGTGTGGGGGCTGATTGAAAGTAATGTCACCCAGAACTGAGCCATGACTCATTTGCTATCTGGGTAATGTCTGTGGTGATGCAGCAGACTAGATTGGAATATTCATTTTAGGTCAAATGGGACTCACACCAAAGAGGTGAAAACATGGTCTCTTTAAAGCTTGTAGAGAAGGTGTCAGTCAGTTCATGCACAGTAGGAGACTAATATGTTCAGACACTTTGACCATTTCTCTGCCAACACCTCATTTTCTAGTTCTCGACAAACTCCATAGGGTGTTCACTGTCAGATAAGGTCTAAAACTCATTACTTCAGAGATGCTTCTCATAGTGCTGAATTAAATCAGAATGATCTCAGAATGGACATATCTTGCTCCTGGGATCCCACTGCAGTTAAGAAGTAGAATGCTTTTAGAAAGCACTAAAGTACACACTTTTCACATGCATTTCTGGACCAGCTGGGAGATACAGAACTGCCACTGACAGTGAAAGAAGCATATGGACTAACATTGTACAGTAATATTAATTGATTTTACTTGAAGATGACATGGGTAATGAAGCATTACACCAATCTTGTGGGCATTTTCCTGTCCACTGTACCAGTTACACAGTGTAGTAAGCAGGTCAGTGGAGCTTCAACATGATTTGGAGTAATTACACACTAAGACCTATGTTTTAATTAACAGCTGAGATGTTGCTCTCCAAGAAAAATGTTCCAACCATGCTTAATATCTAAACTGTCAAAATAACATATTTTCTATTTTGCTTCTTTCTGTGTAGGGTCACTGTTGATCTGGAGCCTACCTGGAGTCACTGGGTGCAAGGTAGGAATACCCATGGACAGGATGACCGTCCATCCAAGGGCACACAGTCACATTCACACCTAGGGACAATTTAGCACAACCAATTCACCTCCCATGCATGACACATTACCTGCGGGTCCACCGTGGCGTCCCTGTCATGTCTGTAGATGGGAAATCCATTTATATTCTCCAGTATCTGACCTTAACTATGAAAACAAAGTTGAACTAGGGGTGGGGTTTGCTAAAACTATTTTTTTATTATTATTTAAGGTAAAAAATATGACTGCTTTAAGCCTGGTCAGTAGAGAATATGGTGGGGGGTGGGGGGGGTTTCAGTGCCCGGTAGCCCTAAACCTCCAGCATATTATAGCCATAAACCTTCTATAAATCTAGCATGAGCACAGGACACTGGTGTGCAGTGTTGAGAATACTCCTACATACAGCACATACACACTGTGCTGTAGTGATCAGTGAGAAAGGGGTTAGGGAGCCAACAGTCCTTAAAGAACAGCCAGCTGCAGACTGCATTCAAGCAGGGGAAGAAGAGGGGGCGGAAAAGTGCTATAGCAGATAGAGAGGGGGAAATGGAGTAGCTTAACTGGAGTTTTTACATTCCGTTCCTTTCCTTCTCTCTCCATGCTGCTTCCCCTTTCTCTCTCTCCCTCCCTCCCTCCCTCCCTCCCTCACTCACTTTCTTTCTCTCTTTCTTCTTTCTTTCTCATTCTCTCTCCCTCTCCCTTTCTTCTCTGCAAAAAAAGACAACTAAAACAGGCATATTATCTCCTCGCCTTTGTCCAGAGGTCATTATACTCACTAATGATAAACTGCCTGACCACACACACACACACACACACACACACACACACACACACACACACACACACACACACACACACAGAAAGCTCTCCTCTCCACAGGGTGGCATCCCTGCAGTGTCTGCAGAATAGCAAACAGCGGCCTAATTATCAGTGACATGGTGACATATCTGACTCAGCCACCTTCACAGTCTGTCACTAACGGCCCAGTGTGAGCGAGACAGGAACAAAATACCCACCCGCCCACACATAGACACACACAAATAATTCCCATACTGCCATGAAAACAGCAGGTACACTACCATTAAGCTCCAGTCAGAGCAGTTCTGAGATCTCCACTGACAAGGCCATGGCGAATTAACTGACGGTTGCCAAAGTTGCCAAGGAGAATGAAGTGACCACAGAAGAGGCAGGCTGCAGAGGGTCATGCTCCATATCGCATTCTGCAGCTACTGCTCGGACAGGGTCAAAAGGGCTGACTGGCCTACAGTGTATTAATGCTCCTCGATGTCACCCTCGCTGAGATACACTGATGCACACCTGCTCTCTCACTGGTGCATGACAGTGCTGTCTCTGATAACCACTTATCCTCCTCCTTAACTTAACCTGCAGCGAGACAGCGAGAGTCCAGCTAAACACTGTACAATGCACTGTGAGACTCCCTCACTTTCTCTCTCACACTTTCCAATACCTTCTGGAAAGTCTGGATTCCAGCTAGCAAGATCTATATCTAGCCCACTAACATGGTGCCAATAGGTTCATGTTTATCTCCTCCGAAGAGTCCTGTTCTATTGGCAATACTTCTTTCTGTGTGTCAGCAATGGGCCCGACTTGAAGTAGATGAATGCATTCAATAGAAGGGGTGTCCACAATATAAATGGACAAATTCAGTCAGTCAGTTAACAGATATTTAAACCAAGTTGATGTGGCAAATTTAAATACAGTTCACTTTCCATCTTAAAAGACACAGACACAGTCTGGTGCTTATAGAGCAGTTATGGAATTGCTGCTCTGTTTAAAGTGGGTAGAAAATTTGAACGAGGAATAACTTATTTTATTTGTTAATTTGACAAGGACAGTGCTTATTAAAGGAAAAGTGTACAATTATAGGAAATAATTGTTGAACGACTGTTGATATTTGAATTCAACAACAGCACAACCACACCCCTCCCTTCAGTGCTCCTTCAGAAGCTCTGCACCCACAAATTCATACCTATGCGTTGTCAAGGTAACAACGCCAACGTTCTCCTTTTCGCCTGTTTCTCTGCCATCTCTACTTCTGTGTACAACAGATTTTCTTCTGCATGCTCCTATTCCTCCTTTTCCACCTGTGCATGAGCAGGAACGCCCCCTGCTGGAATAGCCAGGTCGAGACACTTCTGTTTTTCCTTTATAGTGACGAGGCTGTGTATAAACTCCTGACTTAATCCAGTGTGCATACAGACCAGAGAACTAGCAGATGGTGAGGAAACATTCAGCAATTTTTACAAAAGTGTAATGAATTAAAATCATGCACATTTCCTTTAATCAACTGAAAATTAGAAAAAGAGTTAGAACTAAAGGTCAATATTGAGCTCAATATCCTAAATGCCAATTTTGTCCTCAATCTTGTGAAAAGTGGAAGTGTGCCATTTGCCCAAGCAGCAGAAAATGACATTCATTTACAAACCAATGGCGGTTAACAGTTTGCACGGAACGCATTGCAGTGTAATGAAAGCATTTCCCTAATATTTGTTAATGAGAAAAGTACTTTGGATACCTCACAGAATAACACATTGCTGAACATATAAGTAGTACATATCTCAAAGTAAGTCCCAATAACAACTGCACCAATGGTATTTTAGCAAGGAACACGTGAAAGATGGTACATTTGGCATATGGCACTGAGGCTAACAACTATAACTGAGTAATAGTTTTATATAAAAAGAAACTTCTAAAACCAAGAACTAGAATATAATCCTTGCAGCCTGTGTGACGGATGAAGGAAGCTGTGGGTGAGGAGGGCACACTCACCTTGAAGCTGATGTCCCCCTTCTTACAGCACAAGCAGGCCAGCATAAGGAAGACAAATGTGAACAGGCCAGAGAAGGAGACAGCCACTACAGCCAGCGAAGACGGCCATGACAGCTCACTCAGGGGGGCACCACCTACACGACCCAAGCAGAAAAGTTGTGAGAAAGATGCAATCTAACCACGTAGATGACTATCGTACAGGGATGTAATAGTGAATTCAGGACATTGTTAAAGAAGTCATATGATGGAGAAATATACCCCGAGGAACTTGGTATAGACATTACAAGTTATCAAGTCATCAAAGGCAACTGACTGCAGAACTGATATTACAAAAGTGAAATCAGTCAGTCATGATCATATCCGCTTCTCCCTGGAGCACCTGGAGTGATCAGGTGCAAGGCAGGAATACCCCTAGATGGGGCACCAGTCCATCGCTGGGTACCATGTAGTCACACTCACACCTTTAACATGGCCAATTCACCTACCCTGTACATACCCAAGCAGACACAGGGAGAACACATGGATTAAACCCACAACCCCAGGCCCCTGGAGCTGTGTGACACAGATGCAACTTAAATTACTAAAAAAAAAAAAATAATAACAACTGTGGGTGGGTTTTACAGCCCCTGTGTCATCTACACTCGCCATTGGTCAGATGCCAACTGGTTAGAACTAAGCTTGGCATGGCATATTGCTAACTTGCTAACAACTTAAGGCTTTATGGTGGAATTTGTGCTTGTAAAATTAAGTTAATTAAGTTCATCAATCTTGGCACACAGGTAACTGCATACTCTCAGTACGACTGAATGCACCAAATCAAATCAACCCAAATCATGGTCAAATTTGCAAAATGATGCTCTGAATCATTTGGTGAAGAACTGTAATTGATTTGAATTGCTGTGAAATCAAAGAATAGCCCTGATTACTATTTCAGAAATTGCTCTTGCAGTACGAGATATGCTGGAGATGGGAGATGAGAGGTGAGATGAGGGGTGGAAAAAATGACTGATGCAAAAAGACAGCCATGAAAGCAATGTGACAAAACAAACCTTTTTTTCTTCTGGGGTAAAGCAGGAGGACTCTGCTGTGGCCCATTTAGAGCCTATTCATTTCCTCAGCCTGAATAAGCCAGTTTATCTAAATGTTTCATAACAACTGTATGCGCCTCGCGGTGGTTGATTTAATTTGGTGGGCGCTGCATGCAAGCACTAGATCACGTTGCTTTTCGTGAATGAACATGATGAAAATGGTCTTAATGGAGTCTAAAGCTGCTTGGTGCAGCAATGCTCTGAAACCCAATCTTTTATTTTGCTGGTAAAAAAGAAAAGCAGCGCTAACATTGGAAGATCGGAAGGTTCTTGTTTGTATGTGTATAAAATGCATTAGGAAAAGTGGGAATATTCTGGAAATTTCATGTCCACATTCAGCAGTCCTGCTGAAGAAAGACTTTCTTTTAAAAATACACCAAACATGCCAAAATTGCTTAGTTGGGAGTGCATTAGATTGCAGATTCAAAGGTCTCTGGTTCGATCCTGGGTTTCAACAGGAATTTCTTTGTTTTGCTCCAAGCGGCTCAGTGGTCTGTGATCTGATTCAAATTCCATATCACTTCCATGTTACTTGTCATTGGCAACCGGAGTTTGCAGTGTGATGCTGGCCAGCACAGGTGCCTGTTAGCTTCTTTTTCTAAGCTGGGGAAACTGGCCATTTTCATTTTCGAGCAATGGAGGCAGTTTCAAAAGAGGCTTCCTATGTATCGGAGGAGGCATGTGCATGTCTCCTAGTGTTGGGAGTGTCTTATGTGTTAATGTAGAGCACTTACGGGATTGGATAATTGGCTCTTCCAAACTGGGGGGCAAATTAGCACAGAAAAAAAAAATAATCTTAAACAGATATGATTATGTTGTGTCCAGCATGCACCTTTACAGTTAACTAAGGTCTATAGTCTCCATATTAGTTACATCGGCTTTGTAGCTGCGGTGTAAAACTGAAACTAAAACATCAGACACAAAAAACATTCGAGCTACGAAGTACATTTTTGTTGCCAAATTCACACTTTAATGGTGTGTTTTGGTTGACTGCGTGTTAACAGATGTTGACAGAGGTGAGAGGGCTCTGGCCAATAACAGACAAAGCCTTTTCACACACTGTCGGATGGTCTGAGATAAAAGCTGTAGGGCCAGATGTCACAGTGTGGCGCGTTCAGATTTAATCTGATTTTCACTCTAAACCTCCAGCTGGCAAGTGGAAGAGGGCACCGAGCAAGAACATCATTCTCATTTCATCTCACACACACAAATAAACACACAGTACAATCACATGCTGTACGCACACTCTTGCTCACTTTTAAGCAGAACCATGCAATGTGCACACTTCCTCACAATGTAAAGTATGGAGCAACATATGGAAGTGTAAAAGGAAGTGTGTCTTTCTTGGTGTTTAGTTGTGAACACTGATTACTCCATAGCTGTACCGATACGATACTTTCAATTTGATTCTGAAACCAGGAGCAGCACAGGGAGCTGCTCAAGGGTACTTCAGTCATGTCTTGCCAGTTCAGGGATTCAAACCGGCAACCTTCCAGTAGCACATTTAACAGTATATTAATTAACATTTAATTAACAGAATTTTTTGCCCTTCAGTTTTAAAAAATGTTGCAGTTGCATAATAGCAATAATAGCAATTATCAATCAAAAAAAAAAATACTGCAGACATGGGTAAAGTCTCAAGTGACCTGCAACATGGGGAAGTTCATCCCCCCAAACAAGGTTAAAAAACAGAACATCAAAAACAGATTAAAACTCAACACACACACACACACACACACACACACACACACACACACACACACACACACACACACACACACACACACACAAACAGTGTTCGGCTCCAAGGTCAAAACTCAAAAAAAAGCTCAGGCTACAAAGGGAATAATGCATCAAGGCTTTGTTAACTCAAAGTCAAAGGGTTTATTAGAGGGGTAGAAATGAGAACGCTAATTAGTCCATAAGTTTAGCTGCAAATGAGTCTCTTAATCATGGCCAGGTAAAGGGGCAGTGCTTACAGGGGTCTGTCTGTGACAAACAAAAAACTTCATGGCCCAAAAACCAATCCCGGAAAATTTACTTGAACCCTGTTTCAAAACACTGACATACCTATGTCACATGCTTGATATCATGATAGTTTATGTCATATCCTAATATAAGGGAATGACATTATAAACATTAAAATATCTGCCATGATAGTTTCCAGTGATTGTAACTTATCATTGTTATTGTAACCCTTTTAAACCCCTGTTTTAATTTTAAGACCTCTTATTCAGTATGTACTACTTATTCAGTAGTTACTATAAATTATTCAGTAACTGCTAATAATTAGTTCATGTTGTTTGAGTGCAAGCAACTGAAGTGCAGACATACCACATACATACTATCAGGGTTTAAAGCATGAATAAACATAATCCATCATGACAGCTTATGACTATTGAAATGAACGGAAATGGGTGGAGTAAATCATCATACTGCAACCAGCCAGCAGAGGTGCTAAACCTGTGGAGGTTCCACATTTGAGCATGATGTTCAGTCCATCTTTAATATACAGTAGAATATACAGAGCCAGGCTTATTTAAATGGATCGGGTGTTGGCTAGTTGTCTTTGAGTCTTCACATCACATGAATTAAAGATTCCATTAATGCACGTGATGTGAGCCACAGTAGATGTGAAGCTAAGGTAAATGAAAGACTGTAGCGTGGAGCTGTTTTACAGTGGAACAGGTCAAGATAACATAATGATCCGAAACTACAGTGGAAACAGCTGATGTACCAGCAGTGGAACCTCTTTTTTTAAAAAACACTAATGCAAACACAGGCATGCTATAGAAAGTGTGTTGTATGTCACCATTAAATGAGTCTGTATGCCCTGTGCTGAATGGACTTCCCTGGTGCTCGATGTGGTCCTCTAGATGGATGGTCTTTTCCAGTAGAGAATATGCTGTGTGCAGTTGACTGCCACTTCTCACCCGTTTATGTTGATTGGCTGCAGAGTGTGATTGTGAAGCACCCATAGAAAGGCACTATATAAGTGCAACTAACTTTGGGACTGTGTCACTGAAAGATCAAATCTGTATCGACTGATACTCAAAATTAAGAGACTCTGATCAGATCGGGGCAAACTATATATCGGATCGAGACATCTTTACAGTGAATGACCTTTGCTATGACCTTTGTTATATTAATGTAATATAAGTATTTTTACTGTATTTTGGAATAGCACAATGTTAAAGCTGGGCTGGGCAGTATTAAAAACCCAAACCATGTTGTGAAATGCTATGCTATGGCTTCTATATAACCAGCCAATCAGAGCACAGTTCAGCAAGTTATCCATTAATCTACCATAAATGAATGTATGTTGTAAGTGATGCTGAGCTGAATATTAGTCTTTAATTCATTTTACTGCATTATTTAACTGTAATGCTGATTCCAGTAGATTCAGCTCTAATCTTTATAAATGTTTCAGCATTAGCAAACATGTACATCAGCATCAACCCAGAATTCCCACCTCAGTACATCCCTCCTGAAAATGTAAAAAACACACATCCACAGTCAAACATTGATGGATCGTCTCCTGATGGGAGTAAACAGCAATATCAGAGACACGGCCGGTGATCCACCACGTATCTGAAACCGCATGCTCTCTTACCCCCCACACACATTTCCATGGCAACAGCCTGGTTGGCTGACCCATCATGTTTGATGGACTATCACAATTTGTGCTAAATCTCTCCCCAACCCCCTGTTTTTTTTGCAACACCATGCCAGGTTTCTGCTGATGCATGAACAGCTGGTGATTCTTCTCGTGCCTCTTGCCCACTCTTTCTCACTCTCTTCCATCTCATTCTCAACCACACGTCATCTGTGACACTACCTCTTCTATAACACACACACACACACACACACACACACACACACACACACACACACACACACACACACACACACACACACTTTCTGTGTGTCCTGAGGAGCATAGCAGAGCACTGAAGTGAATGATGGGGGAGATAAAGTGGTTGACAGGCCTGAAGCTAGATCCATGCAGGGACACACAAATACAAGGTGGAGTTGACTTATACGCCTGCAGTCCTAAAAATAAACCTGCAAGAGGGGTTCTTTGGCGTGACGAAGAAGTCCTATAGAAGAACCACTTTTGGCTCCCTGAAGAACCTTTAACGTGATGGTTTCCTAGAACTATTATAGAATGAGATGTTGGATAATCCACAGTTAATAAACATCTGCATAATAGTAATGGTACTGAACCAATTATAGTTTATACTACCAGGGTTAGTATGTTTGCTAAAAATTTATTTGTTACAGATGACTGATTACATGATAAAACATGTGGTTGTAATGTAATTTGATTCTTTAATGTTTCTTTTTAAAACCACATATTTAAATCCAACATTTAAACATTTAAAGCTTTCATCTTTGAGTTACAGGAAACATTTTATCTGTATTTTGTTCATCCTTCCATTGAGGAGATGACTCAAGAGTATGTTCCTGGAAGGTTGTGTAGCTCAAGATCTTAAAACTGTTACTGAGAAGAGCAAACGAACAAAAAGAACATCTGATCAAATCAAACAGCTGTTTTTAGAACTATGGACTGACCACCCCAGAATCAACATCAATGAATGTGTTAGGGTTGGTTGATAAAAATCAATATAGAAATCGATATTTATATCTATATCGGAATATAAACAGAACAAGATATTGGTTGAGACAATATAGTTTATATTTAGTTTTTAAATAATATTGTGTATCAATCTTGCAGAAACCTTTTTTCTGCCCCCTTGCTCTGTTCACCCCCTGCTTTCATCTCTTCCTTTACTCTGCTCCCCTCTGGTCCCATTCATGCTCTCACATACATAACAGTCATGGTGCATAAGAGTCAGTGTGTATAAAGAAGAAATGATAAAATTTCAATGTGTGGATATATTAAAAAAGATGAAAGAAGGATGTAATGGGGTGTTCTAATTTATTCACACTGAATTTTTCCCCAATATATATCATATAGTATATCGCCAGCTAAAATATATCAGGATATGATTTTTTTTGTCCATATTGCCCAGCCATACTTTGCATGTATTTAGCTTAAACAGTGCATCCAGAAAGTATTCACAGCACTTCACATTTTCCACATTCTGTTATTTTACAGCTTTATTCCAAAATGGATTCATGGATTCATTCCCTCTAAACATAACCCCCACAATTACAAAGTGAGGAAAGTTTGTTTGAAATCTTTGCAAATTTATTAAAAATAAAACACAAAATATAGCATGTACATAAGTATTCAAGCACCTTTTTCAGCAATTACAGTCTTCTTGAGTATGATGCTACAAGTCTGGCACACCTGTTTTTGGGAAGTTTCTCCCATTCTTCTTTGCAGAACCTCTCAAGCTCCATCAGATTGGATGGGGAGTGTCAGCCACAACCATTTTTAGATGTCTCCAGAGATGTTTAATCAAGCCTAGGCTCTGGCTGGGCCACTCAAGGACATTCACAGAGTTGTCCCAAAGCCACTCCTTTGTTATCTTGGCTGTGTGCTTAGGGTTATTTTCCTTTTGGAAGATAAACCTTCATCCCAGTCTGAGGTCCAGGGAGCAGGAACCTGATTAGTCTCCCAGTTTCCTTCAATATTTGTTTTATCAGACCAGATAATGTTGTTTTTCATGGTCTGAGAGTTCTTCAGGTGCCTTTTGGCAAACCCCAGACAGGCTGTCATGTACCTTTTACTGAGGAGTGGCTTCTCTCTGACCACTCTACCATATAGGCAGAGTGTTGGTGTGCTGCAGAAATGGTTATTCTTCTTGAATGGTTCTCTTCTCTCCACAGAGCAACACTGGAGCCCGGTCAGAGTGACCACTGGGTTCTTGATCACCTCCCTGACTAAGGCTCTTCTAGGATGGAGGCCACTGTGCTCATTGGAACCTTCAATGCAGCAGAATATTCTCTGGTCCCTTCCCCCGATCTGTGTCTCGATACAATCCCGTCTCTGAGGTCTACAGACAGTTCCTTAGACTTCGTGGCTTGGTTTTATGCTCTGACATGCACTGTCTACTATGGGACCTTATATAAACTGTTGTGTCTTTCCAAATCATATCCAATCAATTGAACGTTCCACAGCTGTTCTTCAATCAAACTGTAGAAACATCTGAAGGATGATCAGTAGAAACAAAATGTACCTGAGCTCAATTTTGAGTGTGAAAGTGAAGTTAATAAACTTCTGAACTTCTGATTTATAAGGCTGTGTGTGTTTACATGTGTTTGAGCGATGAGTAGGCAGCTGAGTTGGAGGAGGGGGTGGTCCGCCACAGACAGCAGCTGGAGATATGAGCTATTCGGCCTTCTGCATCACAGCACTGTGACTCAGAACTCCAGCTTGGCACACACACACACACACACACACATACACATAAAATGCCTGGACTACCCTCTTTTTAACCACTTTTTCTAAAAAAAAACACACATTTGACACTCTTCTAACCTCATAAACAAGAATTAATGTTTGGTTAAGTCTTCATGGCAAAAATCAAATCGCACTTCAAATGAACTTGACTTGCATTAACACAGAACTCAAGTAATTTTACTGCAGCTATAAATATGTTTGAGATGGATACACTATATTTACAAATGTTTGTGGACACCCCTTCTAATGAGTCCCTTCAGCTACTTGCACCCATTGCCGCCAGAAATGTGCAAATGCACACACAAGCCTTGTCCAGCCATGTAGAAAAGTACTGCCAATACAATAGGACACTTTGCAGCATATAACAATGAACCTACTGGCAATGCCTAATGCCAGACATGGTCTAGAAGGGGATTGCACTGTGGAGCAGTGGAACTGTGCTCTCCGGAATGATGCTGCACTATCCAAAGCTTCCGGGATGAATCGGAAGTTGGAGATGAGGATCAGGTGGGATGGTGATCACTAATACTCGTCGCAGATTACAGTCAAAGTCTCCAACAAAAGCAGGAGAAACTCTTAATACCCTTAAAATGTCTAAGGAAACCATAAATTAATGTAAAACCAGTTATTTAACCTTTGACATCTCAGGTTCTTTATGAAACCAAAAGAGGTTGTTCTATGGCTCAGGTCTTCAAATCCAAATTCCAATCCTGAATTTTGTTCCCCTTGGAAATTCAGGGAACAGTTAATGGAGTGTTTCACAGGCCTGGCCCTGGGCCTTCTGCTCTGCACCGTTTAGTAGATTCCATGCTGTACCACAACCCCTGAAACTTTGAAAGGTCTTAATAATTAGCTGATTAGTTGAACTGGTTTATTGGGAGCAGGGAATCCACTAAATGTGTAGGGCAGTGCCAAGACAAGGTTTGAGAAAAGCTCCCAGTAATTGAAGGAAGGAAGGAAGGGGAACTCAGGCTAGAATTTTGAGTGGCAAGAAAGGAGGATTGCTTTTAGAAAACTGGGCCGAAGCTTCTTTTATTAGAATCTATATATCTTGAATATACCTTGGCACTCAGACAAGCACTTACTATGCATGAGTTCAGTAACATGATTAAGGTTTTACCAAAGATGTGTATAAATACTGCAGCGGTAAAGGGATCTGAGCAGATTAAATACCACACTGCAGATTTTATGTGCTGTAGTACAGATTTATGAATATGGCCCCATATGTTTCAGTTTGTTCATCTTAACCAATCACAGAGCGAAGACATTCAGAATGTCATCTTCTGTGATGAGTCCCGTCTTGGGGGACCAATGAATCTGTGCTTGACCAGATTCTAATAATGCCATGCTGTTAATCCTTGAGGAACTTTTGGAGGTTTTTCAATTTGAAACTGTGGAGGAACCTCTAAAGATGCTTCAAGGAACCTTGAATAAAACAACAAGGTTCTTGGAGGTTCCTTGAAGTACACACTTTCAAATTGAAGAACCTCCAAAAGTCCCCTGGGATCTTGCACATTTTATAATGCAGATCATCTTTGGTCCTCATTAAAGGCATTTTGACAGCCCAATTCTATTTTAATGAAGTCCTATAATCAGTGGCCCTACCTTTTCAGAGCGAACACTCCAAAAGGGCAATTCTTATACCAGTGCCATCTCGAGAACTTGCTTTGAAGACAAAGATATGCATTGCCCCACCTGAAAATCCCTGACTGAAAATATGTGGGATACTATTGGATACACTATCAGCAATCCACCCCACCACAAAATCTGCAGAAACCGAGTGAGAATATGGGATGGATTATGACAGGAAACCATTAGGAAGCTCTACAGCTCCATTCCCAGACATCTGGCATGTTGCATTATACCTGATGGCATACTGAGAGACACTAATCTTTTTTTCAATAAATATTCCCCAAGTCAGTCTACATCTCAAACATTTGTTATGTTTCCCGTAACCTTTTTGGTCCATACTGTGCAGTTCTAAACCAAACAGGATACATCACCCCATCATTCCCCACAAACATTCATATAACTTTCCTGGTATGCTTTCATTAAGCCACCGCCGTTTCAGGCTGCACAGAATCCTTCCCACCACTTGGTAGCAACTTCAGCCTATAAATATTTGAAGAGCACACATTATTGCTCGCCCTCTCTCACTGCAAAATGAAAATAAAGAGAATAAGCCTGGCTCAGATCGCCTTTAGGAAGGAAGCTGCCTAAAGCCAGACTGGGTGATGGATAGTAGTGCTGCTTGTGGTAATCACACTGCTTTACTGCGGTTCAAGAAGCTGCTTTTACAGCCACACAGTAAGTGTGTCCTAATCTGATCTGAATGGTCAGTATCAGAACTGGAAAGTTTTAATGGATTGCCAACATCTTTATTTGTCTACTATACAAATAAATAATTCCAATCCTATGGGCAGACTATTTCACAACACTGGGTCAGAAACTCAGAAGCAGATTAAATATATCTGGACAGTGATAACTGAACAATAATATAACAAATATGTGCCTTTTTTATGTGCAGCTGCAGTGTTTAAAATGGAAATAGGCATGTATTGTCCAAACAGATGACAAAGCCTCCAGTAAAACTGGGGTAAGTGGAAATAGTGGGTTTAAAACCAGAATGTTAAAGCAACTTTAAATACAAATATTGCCCAATGCTGTCTGTGTACTGGGATGCCATATGTGACCCAGGGGGCTACTCAGTTAAAGGTAAAGGTGCTGTAAGGGATTCTTTTTACAATGCCATAGAATAAGCTTTTCCGATTCCATGAAGAACCATTTTTATGAATGAACCTTTTGCATTCTTGTAAAAGAACCTTGCATGGTGGGTTGATGGTTAGGATGTTTGCCACCCAGCCCTGGGGTTGGTTTCGAGGCCCTATCTGGGTAGAGTTTCCCTGTGTTCTCCCTTGGTCTGCATGGGTTTCTTCTATTTCCTTCCACATTCCAAAACATGAATATTAGGCCACTCTTAATTGCCCTGTTGTGTTAATCAGTGTGTATATGTGTGAGTGAATGTATGTCTGTATGCCCAGATATGGATTGGCACACTATCCTGGGTGAACCTCTACTAGTGCTCGATGCAGTCTTTCAGATGGACGGTCGTTTCCGGCAGAGAGTCCTGGCTGCTGGTTCTCACTGGTGCTCAAAGCCAATTTAAAGAACACAAAGAATCAACTGACAGTCTTACATTTCTTAGCTAGCCTAAATCGATTTTACTTTCTGTAATGTACTTGTGCACTGTGTGGCTGTATTATCTACAAAAATACATTGGATCAGGACAGTGCTAGAGTGGTAAAAAGTTCTCATTCTAGAGTGCTGTTCAAAGTTGTGGAACTCTTGTAGGAGCCACTCACAGTTGGAGTCATGCTGGCCAGGAAAGGCCATAGTTGCTGCAAATGAATGGAGCATGCTGACCACAAATCACAAGTGATGGACAAGCGGAGCCCTTGGAACCCTAAGTCAAGAAGCATTTCCTGAGTGCCAGGTGCAGTGCAGATTAGTCTAGCCAGTTTCTCCATAGCTGAGTAATGCCTCATCACATACACAGCATAGCATTTCCCAGACCTGCTCAGCACATGTTCATGTTTGTAATGGGTTTCTTACTGATCTGATTATTGTATCTCAAAAGTAAATGCCCCTGAATGTTTTTACTGCATAATTGTATATGTTTAGAACCTTAAAAGGGTTCAACATTCAGAGTTACCTATCAGCAGGGGCAAACCGGGACAGTGACGCAGGTGCTTTGCTGTCAGGGAATCATCAAGCCACTTTGGCATTCACTTTCAAGATGCTTTATATATTTTTTTATTTTTTTATTTATTTTTTTATAAATAAAAATTTTTGGCATTCACTTTTATTCATACACTTTGTCCACATACTGTAGACATCACAATCACCAATTACTAAACACTAGCTGGATGTTCTTTGGTAGAACATCATGAGGTACAGGGCTGGTGTAGTTCCCGCAACTGGAAAAAAGGGGAACTGAAAACATCTTGTCTTCCCCAGTATCTCTGTGCATGCACGTGTGTGTGTGTATAGAAGAGGTGCTCTCAGGGTCAGGACTGCGGAACACTCGTGCATTTGGGCACGTGCTCTCCAGATGAGGGAAGATGTCTGTGTCTGCTGCAAGAGGCTACAGCAATGGCACTGAAAAGGTGTAGCGCCCATGTTTGTAAGGGGAATTGCAAAGAACTGGGTATTTAATCTCAACCATGACATTTAAAGAGTCAATGATGGATGTCCATCTAGGAAAACACATATCGGTCTTGCATGGTCAGAGTGATAGAGGAAGTTACATCCTGTTTCTATAACATGATAAGTCGTGTGACCATCTGTGGGACACCAAACCAGTACAGTTTCAAGTCTGTCACAAGACAGTCAACTCTGCTTGAACCCTTCAGCTTCTCACTTTCATACCTTCTCACTCTCATGACCTACACACTGTAATTTACCAGTTAATTCCAGAGCACTACTTCAATATGATTTTTAAAAATAAAGGCATCCATTGGGTTCTGGGTGGCTCAGCAGTCTAATGCACTAGCCCTCTGATCCAAGGATCACAGGCTCAAATCCCATGTCTGGATGAGTAGATGGCGCTCTCTCTCCACAGTAAGTGCTAGCCAGCACCGGCATCTGATATGTGATAGGTGGAGAGTCCTAATGTGGTTAGGTAATTGGCTCTTCCAAATTGTTCAAAGACAAGTACTCATTTCAGCACAGAAACATGTGTCTATCATGTTGAATTCTGGGAAATGGAGTTTGCAGGCTCGTAGGATACACAGGGAGAGACAGGTAGTGTGACACCAGGAGGGATTATGTAAGAGCCCCATCTGGATTATACGCTGTGCATGGGGCCTAGATCGGTAATAATGGGGCTCATTTGTGAAGCCCAACAATGTACAAACCAACTCAGATCCCATGCCCACTTGGACCCCACCTAACCCGTGTTCCACTGAAGAGCCCAACCCAAGTATGTTGGCTGGTTTAGAATTTATGGTTTTACCACTTCAGTTATATTATAGATAGCATTTGGTGGTACACCAGCTCATTCATCCTATGTTTTTTTTTATACAAGTTCCAGTCATACAACAACAAAAATAACACCAGAATCTTGTGATGATATAAATGTTTGCACCACCTAGAACCACTTGTGGTCATTAAAACTATGAACAGTGGTGGGTAGTGTCTCTGACAGGCGTTTTGATATCAGTCAGCTTTTCTAGAAATTCTAGACATTCCACAACTGTCCTTGATTTCATTATAGTCATATCACTTCAGCAGTGAAATGGCATATTGTAAAAAAATATATACTAATAATGCACCAAACAGCCCATTCATAGCTATACTAGAGCTGCTGTCCAGATGGCTGGGCTGGGAGTAGATGTAGACTCAGAGAAGCAGGGGTCTATTCAGGACGTTTGGCAGTATGGGGCCTTCTAAGGGCCCAGGGAAAAGAACTGAGTCGTCGTGGCAACGGTGAACAGCAGGCCATTGCCTCATCCTCGGCTGGAGGTAAACACTCTAAAGTCCTTACACGCCATTGGAGCTGGACAATGTGACATGCTAGCATGGGGTGCAAAGTAAGAGACTGCCTGCAAACCTTTTTTTTAGTCCATCTCTGTTTCTCTATCTCTCACTCCCTCTGTCTCATTCCCTTTCACTTCCTCTGTAGTCTCAGCCTACCACAAAATCCAGATGAGCAACATCACTTCCCTGTTTGCTTGCACATTTTTGTTTTCTACAAGAGTCAGGACATCTAATACATATGACTCTCCAATGATTGCATATTTGTTGTTTTAAGTAATTGTGCAATTTAGTAATATTATAATGGTGTGAGCATGCAATTGCATGCATATATATATATATATATATATATACACACGTGCATGCACAGATTTAACATTATCAAGAGATTATCAAGAGATCCTTTGGTGAAGTTGTGAGGTTGGACCTCCATGGATGGAATCAATCTGCCCATGTGCCCGTGTTGATCTGACATTATGCATTATGTAAATGCACCAACACCATATGAAAATCATTTCTTAAAACCATACAACAAAATCTGAAACTGAATTCCTTGCATCCACATATAAAGCTCTGAGGAGCATATACAAATTTCTAATGCTGCGCCTACTGGATTTTAACTCAGACAGAGAGCTGCCTTCAGAACTATTCTGAGTGTGAGCCACAAGACCTGCCTGATGTATACAGATGAAGATATTCAATGCTTTTCACTTGACCTGTTATGGGTGATGTGTGTGTGTGTGTGTGTGTGTGTGTGTGAGAGAGAGAGAGAGAGAGAGAGAGAGAGAGAGAGAGAATCAGTGCTTCCTCCTTTATTGTAGTCTCTCTTGTTTAAACAGCATTCACTGGAGGTTCACGAGGGGAACTGAAGCTCCACTTTCCTGTTGCATTTGTTCATTTGTTGCTCATTGATTTATCTATACATTGAGCATGTCCATTAGTATGTGGGAGGTTTTGAAGGTTGTGCTTTCAACTTAAAAAGCTGTTTGACATTAAGTGAAAGCAGCACTCGCTGATTCTACCATAGCACTCTGTAACACATGAGTGGCTGCACTACTACAATTTTGAGGATAGAAATATAGAATAAAGGATAAAACATACATATACATATACAAATACCTACACTGTATTTATAACATTAACCCCAGTATCTAAAAAGCAATGATTTTGAATGAGATTTAGGAGTCTACATTTGAATTTCTCTGTTCTCTGAAGAGGTCATGACATTTTTTCCAAGAAAAGTGTAAAAAACAAAAAAATCACAGACATGTTGCCCTTCAGTCTTGGTAGTAGGTGCTGACACTACTGCAAAATGGGCAGTGTGCCAAGCTCAGACTTTTCCAGATTGGGACACACCGTTATACAACAGGCTCTTGTGGTCTCTAAAGATGAACTGATGAGGTACGGCATACTCTGGTGTCTGGGCCTAGAGAGGTCAATAGCAAATACTCCATGTCATGTCTCTCTCTCTCCCTCTCTCTCTCCCTCTCTCTCTCTCTCTCTCTCTCTCTCTCTCTCTCTCTCTCACAGGTGCCTAGCAACCTCCTGCTCCATTTGGCCTAGTGGATAGCCATGTATCTGTGGGCATCGGAGTGCATCTAACTATACTGTGGCTTTGATGGCAGTCCTCATTCAGAGCCATGGCAAGGCTGACCTTTCTGGGTTAATGTAGGGCAGAGTACATCAGAACCTGGCTCAGCAGTGGTCCTGCAGGGGCAAGACATGTGGCATTTACAGAGAAGCACAAAGTGGACTCTTCTAATGCCACACCGCTCCAGCCTGCAACATCCTTCATGTGTAGGCCAGTGATTTATTTGTAAATGATAAAGACTCATAGTGACAGATCGTATCAATGCTCTGCCCATCTATGTATTCTAGATGGAACAATCCAGTTCAGCCTAGGTAATACTGACGTGTAGGTTTAGGTAACACTGAATATCATAAATAATATAAAGTATAAAATGAAGACCTCCTAATAGAATAGGACTCTCTGAAGCAGATAACCATGAACCTATTGGCACCATGCTTAATGGGCATGGGCTTTAGGGGTATAAAGCTCACCAGCAGTGAGCTGTGGAGCAGAGAAACTGTGTTCTGTAGAACTTTCAGGATGAGTTGGGGAGTTGGAATGAAATCTAGTAGAAAGCCTTCCTTGGGCAGTACAGATGGTTACTCCAACAACGCTGGAAAAACTCTTTTTATACCCTTCATTTCAGAAGAAGCAATGAAGCAGCAGCAAGGAACAGATGTCCCAATACTTTTGTCCATGTAATCTGTCTTACTGAGGTAGCAAACTCCACACTGTCTGGGAACATTAACTGCACCCAAATGCAGAATCATTCGTTTGTAAACGGCAGTAAAACATTTTCTACATTACTGAGTTATGGTTGTTCTCCCACCGAAACGGTATCATGCTATTTTCACTGTTCAGGAAAAGTCTTGTTTTTCCCTGAAATGAAGACTGATCAAAATTTTGCTGCTGAGAGACTGTCTGTAATCCTGTCATCCACCTGATGTAGAGATTCTGAACTGTTCTGCTGGTGCTGCTCTTACTGTCTCGCTGTTTGTGACTATAGGTCACTGGTTAGGGGAAGTGGATTTCTTTTAATGAGCAGCAGAACTCAATCAAATCCCACGAGAACTCATTTGGAGTCCACAAGAACATGGAGTCTAAATTTATTTGGCAGGTCAGATTAAATCATTAATCAGGCCAGTTCTGGTCCACAGGCCATATGCTTGAAAACCCTGCTGTACAGGTTAGCTGTGTTGGGTCATTAGCTCCTCTGAATGTGAAGCAATTTCTCATTTGACATGAAAACCCACTGACTTTAGCCACCGAGGTTCTTTATGAACATGTCTTTTGTTTCTCCAATGACTATAATAACCATTGGTTATCTAATGATTATTAAATATAGTTAGAAGGCATCCCTCAGGTATGCATCAGTCAGTTGCAGGTGGGGTGGGATGGTGTGGTCACAGAATGTTTATAAAGTGTCCACTGAAAATGCATTATACATGTTTATATATACAAGGGTTTTACACGCTTCTCTTGGAAGGTTGAGATGATTGTAAAACAATAGCATATAATATAATTATGGTTCCACAAAGGCATCTACATTCCCAGGACTCAGAACAAATAAAAACATATCGTCTCATTCGTCAAGTTCAGCATGGATTTCTATTAGCTTGAATATCACTTTTGCACATTCAGTCAAAGCTTACTGGTATCAGCAGGAGCTCGCAAACTGAGACAATAGCCATATTTTGACTGGATTACTTTTACAGAGGGACATCTTTAAAAAGAAAATCAGTGTCTAAATAACCACAGAGACGGGGATTGTTTTTCCAGCTCAGATTGAAGCGGAATTCCAAAAACAACCTGATTTCATTTTGTTCCTGAAAGTTCTTTGTACATGATATGAAAAGTGTCTAATGTCTACTATGTCTGATGGATATTGAGACGAAAGATTGCCAGAAGTAGCAGTCAATCATATATTTTTCCCAAAAAGTGGCAAAACCTGCCTGAAAAAACAGACAGGGGTACATGGACAGGACTAAATTAAAAAGTAAAAATCTAGCATCGGGACGGCAGTATAATTGTTACAGGATTACTGAGTTTTGAAGGTTCGCATGTCTTTGCCATCTGATCACATTCACAACAGTTGTGTCCAAACAGTTGAAAAGATCCTGCTCTTATTTCAGTTTGGTTCCAGCTGAACAGTTTTGGATTTTTTGGATTTCAGAGCGATTCAGAAATATATACAGGAGGGTCATGGATTCACACATTCAGAGACTGAATTTCAGTGACTAACTGAACAAAGAAGACTTATCTGGTTGGGGTTAAATGTACATGCCGTCCTGGGATCCTCTCTTTCACAGAGGCTGAATTATCTACTGTTTCCACTGAACTCAGAGGTTGTCTGATCATTTTAGTCCCATCCGGATTCAGATCGCTGTGTTTTCCCAGGCATATGTGAAATAAGGTTTTTGGCTGCTGCTGGTACTATATGACCATCTCAGAGTGCATGCGTCAGATATTGAGCACTTTCTAAATACTAAATAACTAAATACAAACAAAAAATAAAAAGGTATCATTTGCACCAGCATCTCTTCGACTGAAGCAAGCAGTTGTGAATGTGACTACTTGACGACAATTTGAATCATTTATACAAACATACAAAGTAGGGCTGGGTGCTATATCGATATTTATATAGATATCAGAATATAAGACCCCTTAAATATCAGTCCAGGACCCCATTCGAATAGGGCTTAAGTGTTGTTAACAATGAAAGGTGAACCATGATGGTTTATGACCATAAAATATTGAGTTTAGAGGACTGGGCAATCTTTTAAATTCTATTTTACAAACCCTCATTTTATTTTGTCTCTACAAGCAAGGCAGGCAGTATTCTACACATCTCAGTACCTCAACTCAATCGACCATTAACTGTCTCTCGACCACACATTAAAGCAACTGATTGGTCCAGCCCACAGCAGGCGTGAGCTGATTCATTGTCCACCACAGATAACTCAAGTTCAGAGACCAGGATGTGATGATGTACAAACACGCACGTGCTTGAACATTCTCACACACATGCACACACACTCACACACTCCGTGGCGGTCTCCTCTTTATTAAATGGCCAGGGAGAGAAATGCTGCCTCAGTGGAAAAGTGCTCTGCTCTTCCTTTGTTTGTTCCCCTAGAGAGGAATTGAAGCTGACAGCAGCCTTCTGTCAACCACTGAGAGAGATAGAAATAGAGAGAGGAGAGCGAGAGAGAGCGAGGGAGGAAGAGCAGCATGCATAGCAAAAGCAGATATGATGACAGACTCACAACATTCCACAGCACAGAGCATGAGAGTCTGAGGCCTCCTCAGTTCCATATGGTAGGGGGCAGAAGAGTGTGATTCACTAGGATTGAGCAATTTTATCAATATCATCATAGTGGTCTCTACCAGTCTTGACTAGTGAAGCTGTCTTTTCATCAAGTACGATCTTTGGTGATGCCACAGCTTCATATTTGTGCTCCACTCATTTGCCAAATTTCCATTCAGAAATGTAATACACATTTTCAACATTTCAGCAGAAAAAGGAGTGAAATGAGTTGGTTTCATCTGCTACAGTTGTGCAAAGAGTCTTGATGACTACAATCCAAATGGAGAGTTTTCATTAGGTCAATCACCTTTACAGCCATTTATTTTAATGTGTTTGCAGTTCAGAGACACCGGAAAAGGCATGCAGTGGCCCTCCCAAGGCTGAAGTCTCTGTGCCATCTTGGGATCACAAATGCATGCTCTCAACCTTTCAAAAGCTACATCCCATGATTGGACAATCTGAAGTGCAAGTCATAAGAGAATTGCCATGAACAAGCATGACACTCGTGTGGAGTAGTAATGGTGTAATAATGGTTGTGGGCAAAATGATTTACATAAGTGTAAGAACGGTTCCTGATTGTGTATTTTCTATATTGTATACAAGTTATATGAAGAAAACTCACTTACCAGGTGAAAGAGAATGATGTAACTTACGGCTTCATGCATAATCGTTTGCTCAAAATACATTTATTCATCACCCATTTTTGCATTTCGCCCGGAGCACTATTCAAAGTTTTTCACCTCATCTTCATGTAAAAATCAATATTTGGGTGTTTTTCGTTCAGTTTTTTGAGCACTTTCAGAATTCAAAAAGGTAATAGGAAGAAAAGCGCCTCTAATATTGTTACTCCAGGCTCAGCACCTGTTCTGGTGAAAAAGCTTCTGAGATCTGTGTAACATTGTGTAACCCGAGGCAGGGCTTCCAACTCGCAATACTCACACACACACAAGAAGGAATACCAGCTTTGGCAACCTACATGTGTAGAGCTGCACCAAATGTGGGCTACTGTGCCACAGGATGCCATATAGAATCTCATCTCACATCCAGGTGGCCCAACAGGGTAATAGTGCGTAGTACTGGTAATTCATTAATATACATATCAGTGATGTTAACGGCAGAATTAGAATTTCTTCCTTCTTGCTAGTCCAGCAAAGACTGGCAATATAATCACAGTAATCAACAGGTTGTCAGATCCAGTGGGACAGGCACAGCCATTACTGCATAATCTCCAAAGCTTTATTTCTGGAGCTGCTGTTCCCCCACACAGAGGACAATGAATGCTCCCCATTAGAAGAGAACTGCGGAGGAGGTAAAACACACACTCACAAACACACAATTGGATTTCATGGTCTCTGTGGCTGGAGCGGGTTTAGGAGCCCCATCTCAGATGCTGACAGGCCATTCTGAGCTTGGTTACTAACAGGATGTATTTCTGCCACACCAGAGTATTTGTGGTTTAAGTGTAAGCTTCGATATGTTCTCGAGGCAACATGTATTTGTCACCCACCATGTGTGTATGTGTGTGTGTTTGTGTGATTCACTGAAGTCTCACACTCAGGAAGGAGACAGGCTGATGTGTTTACATAACTGTTCCTTCCCTGGGAACAACATGTGTGTCACAGATAAGAGAGCAATAGCTACACATACGCATAAATGTTTCACAGGCACACATGCTTCAGGGTGAACCGCTCACCTAATGCCCATGCAGTTCCTTTTACAATTCTCCACTGGCAGTTCAAATAGGTTTTTATTTCAAGCGTTTAACCCCTTTAAACCTTAAGGGGAAGGAAAAGGGCTTACACCTCACTTCCTTGCCTGAAAACAGGCCTACATTCAATCATCAGTTAGTTTGCCCGTGGCTTTAACACACATTGTAACTCCCTTCTGACTGTCCTTCAAATGCATACCATCAGGCCCTTGCAACTGATCCAGAACGTGGAAGCACTGCTCATCTTCAATGCTCCTAATTTCAGCCATGTGACTCCTCTGCTGCGTTCTCTTCACTGGCTTGAACTAGCTGAACATTAGATGCAAAACCTTGTTGTTGACCTACAAAGCCAAAAATGGACCTGCCCCTCCGTACTTGATGGCAATGCTCAAAACCCAATCTGTACCAAGAGCTCTTCAAGCATTAAGTACAGCTCAGCTTGACCCACCATCCCTCAAGAGGCATGAAAGACAAGCATCTAGACTCTTTTCTGTCCTGGCTCCAAAGTGGTGGAATGAACTTACCCTGGGTGTCCTAAAAGTTGAGTCACCTGCCGTCTCCAAACCCAGACTGACGACCATCCCTTTCAAGAGCAAGAGCATTAATTCAATTGGGAATAAGTGAATTGTGTTTTCCAACATGGATTACTCACTGAGAAATTCATCAGATGACGAGCCAATGGATAAGCCTTGTAGTTTGTTATGATATGTGTATCATGTCTGTTGGTTACTCTGATCCTGAGATAAGAAGCTTAGAACACCAGCATGTAACTGCCTGCAAGACCTGACTCAAACCGTTGTTCCAAAAATGTTATGTCTCAGCCCAGTCCTGAAGTTGGCCCTGAGCCTGGACTGCAGGGTTTACAACCCTCACACATCTGGTTGATCTTCAGAAATATTAAATGCTTATAAATCATTCTTAATGATCCCATCAAACACAGAAATATCAATAGAAGACCTGGGATTTTTCTCCCTTTCAATGTAGTTCTTTACTTCTTTATCTGTAATTGTCTTTGGATTCATCATAGGATTCTTTTTTGTTTAATGTATCATTCCGTTTCTCATTCTCTCATTCTCTTTTATATAAAATATGTTGTATATTTCAGTACTATTATTCACTCTGCCCCCTATATTTGAGGGAGAATGCAAGAGCCATTCTGTCAATGAAAATAATTATCAAAATGATGCCTGTGAAATGTCTATTTTCTCTTCCCGTCCTCGTTAGACGAGGGACTGGCAACCCAAATTTTAAGCAGAGCCAATTGGTCCTATTTCAACCAAAATCAAACCACTTTGAGAGCCACAACCTTTTATATCAGACACACACACACAGACAGTTCTTGAATACTGCTATATTCATATCTTATTATTATATTATAGCAGTGTTTCATCTATTATATCAGTATCTGACTGCACACGTAAAATAGATAAACATACATATGCATTTTTTGCAAAGACACGTCCTTAATATGCAGTAAATAGAGGAGCGATCCGAAACAAACGCGATGCATTAAATACTGCATGTGTGTGTGTGTGTGTGTGTGTATGAGGGTGCATGTTTGAACAGAGGAAATGAGAGTGTATGGGAGAATGGAAGTAGAGTTATTGCACACGTGAGGTGTTTTTTAAAAAGCCTTTCGCTCTCCCTGTGCAGCCAGACAAGGGCTACATTCGCATACACATGGGATAGAATAGGAATGCTTCTGTCTTCCAGACCCTCAGCAAAAGCACTCTGCTCTAGTCTTTATGACCCATGGGGGGAAATCTTACATAACACAAGCTATGAGCCAATTAATAAGAGAATAAAGAGATTGTAAAATGAGATGGCATTGTGGCATTTAACTACGGTAGTCGGAAATAAGCCTGTTCTCCTAGCACCTTTGTTTAGGACAGCAGTTCGGCTGTAGGAGGTGGCCTTGAAAGGGGCAACTAAGGAAAACGGCTACAGCACAGCTCTGAAGGACAAGCGAGCAGTCCAAGTTGCTGCATTCTCAGGCTCTGAGGGCTATTTATGCCACATTATACTGAACATCATCACTCCTCTCCTAGGAATTTAACAACGTTATCTGTATTACTGCTGCTGCACTCTTACAAAAGGTTCTTAAAGGGTTTCTTAACTACAGAAAAAGGTTCTACATGGAAACACACTGGTCTTGCATAGATTCAACATCATGATAAGGCCCTTTTTATATAATTGCACAAAATATATCTCAGGATATCAATATTTACAATATTTTGCCCAGCCCTACTCATCCCAAACCACATCAACTGGATTTTCATTGAGTTATTGTGGAACCAAGGACATCTGACACATGCTTCTCCTTCTTAGTCAAACAGCCTTTGCATAGCTTTGAGCTGTGTTTGAGGTCATTCCAGATGAGGCACTGCAGAATGTTGTTGACCACCATGCTTCACAGTGGATACCACACATGTAGAAACCAAAAATCTCAACTTTTGACTCATCAGACCAAAGTACCATTTCCACTCATCTAATGTCCATTCCTTTTGTTTCATGGCCCCATCAATGTTCTTATTTTTGTTCTTCCTCTGTAGCAGCACCTTTGCAGCAATGCGACCATACATTCACACCGTCTCCTCTAAACATCTGATGTTGAGATGTATCTGTTACTTGCAGTGACTGAGACTGGTAACTAATGCACTTATACTCTGCAGCAGGTAACTCTCAGTTGTCCTTCCCTGGGGCGGTCCTCATGACAGCCAGTTTCATCATACTGTTTGAAGGCTGTCATGATTGAACTTGAGGATACATTTAGCTCTTAACTTTTTTCCAGATTGACCGACCTTCATGTCTTAAAGTAAAGATCACTCATTACTCATTACTTAGTTGAGTGTTTTTTTTCCATAAAATGGATTAGAACATTGGTCAAATCGGAGCATTCAGCGTATAGAACTGTGTACAAACCCTAACTCTGCACAACATGGTTTTAAACACATCAAGAATACACTTGAGTATCATGATATCTTGTGATAATTTACTGATTCTCCAAACAAAGTAGCACATTTTTTGTGCCCTGATGAAGGCCTGATTTGGCCACAACACGTTGGCATTTTTTACTGCCATGTTTCAATAAAGGCTTTTTATTGAAAAGAGTGTGTGCCTGGGAGTTTCTTTGCTCTAGGTATTTTTTCACCTCCTGTCCAGTGTGGATGCACATGCCTTGCATTCTCTTCTACACTCCCAGAACATTTCCCAGAGCAATTTTTATTTTTTTAATTTTAATTAACCTTTTAAATTTCACCACTTGCAAGTTGCAGGCAGTAATTTGAGGGCCTGCAAAAATTGCATAATTTTGCATAATTGCATAATTAATGAAGAGAGTAACCTAAAGACATGATAACAATATCAGAATAAACAGCAATGCCTTCCCTTTCTGTCTAGTGCCACTGACCTGTCATCAATGATCAGCAAATTAACCAGCTTGGCAAATGGCTAAAACACACACATTGATGGAAGTAGAGGAGCAAGTGGGGTTATGCCCTAATGGCCACAGCTAATCAATTTCAGTGTCTGAAAGAGTCCTGAGGCCAAATAATAATAATAATAATAATAATAATAATAATAATAATAATAATAATAATAATAATAATACAAAAGCTCAAAAAATGTATTGCATTTTCAACTCAAAAACATTTTAGATAACCAATTGCCAAAAGGAATTCCATGCTGTGACATGTTTTTTATCCTTACAAGATATAAGCCAAGGAATATACTAGCATCTTCTGAAAATAACAGTATCTGGCATTTGTGACTGTCACCTATAAATGATATACTATATAATTGTCAGCTGTATAAAAGTTCATGAAACTTTTAAAACATCCAAAAAAACTGCCTTGCTATCAGTATAAAATATTATATGGTGACCTCTGTATTGTCATACTAATCACATTGCCAGATTCTTGTCAATATACAGTCCTAATTAAGAAGAAATTTCACAAAGATACCAAGAGTATGCAAACCTGTCACCAAAGCAAAAGTGGCTAATTTGAAGAAAGTAAAGTATAAAATGTATAACACTTTTTACTGTGATTTTTCATAGTGTTAATGTTTTCAATATTAGTCTACAATGTAGAAAATACTTTTTAAAAATAACTGAATGAGATGGTGTGTCCAAACTTTGACTGTAACGACTGAAAACAAAGGTAAAAGCATAAAAAGCTCATCCCTGTTTTCCATTTACCTCAGCTGGACTTGTCCATAGTTCTGAAAGTCTGCCAACACAGGTGCAAGATGACCATCACCTTCGCTCTCCATGGTGCTGAAACGTTGTGCAGGTATTTCTGCAGCGCTGCAGCATGGCTTATAGAATGCACTGAGGGCCATGTGACCAACAATTGTGAGGTCAACCAGCAAAACGATCAGAACTGCAATTAGTATTGATCTGTTTAGGAGAATGGCATGATGGCATCACAGTACACCCACATCTAAATCATCTTACTGCCTCACATGGAGAAACAGCAAACGCAGAAAACAATATACAGCATTCAGTTACCAGGAGAGTCCATTCGATTTGAGTTACTACAGCCCCAAGGTGCTGATGGATTATGGCAATGGTACTCTGTTGCTTCTGCAGCAATTTGATCAATCGATGCTCTGAGAGATGAATGTTGGTTGGCAAAGTTATTGAAATTCACCACAATAAATGTCATTGGACTTCAGTTCCATTATTAAACTTCCAGGTAAACTTATATTTTTTCACTTTGTTATTAAAGGTTGTGCAGAGTTCCTTATATTGACTTTCATATTAGCGTCATAAGAACTTTTCTTTATCCATTTTCACTTTTCTTTGTCTATTATTTGTCAATCTGCTTAAATTACTTTTGTTTTCCTGTCTTGTTTCAGGTCATTATGTTATGTGTGACATCCTGCGATACAGCAGTTACGATTGTGACTCAGATCGTACCGTCTCCAACTGTAAACGTTTAATATTTTATTGAACTGTTTAGGATAGATGACAGCATGATTATTAAAGACACCACTGCAGCACCTCATAACTATGGAAAGCTGCTGCAGAGTAACAGTGCAATAGGAATAAAAAAAACCCTCTCAGCTCTGAGTTGCTTCTAATGTGAAATGAATGTAAGAATGAGTCAATAATTGATCATGGATCAATGCTTTATAAGGATTTTTGTAAAGGACCTTTCATTTCCACCCAGGAATATCTACAGCTCAGTAGTTCCAAGTGATTAATTGCAAAGAGCTCAGAGTCTGTCATCACATAAAGTCCAACAAATGAAGTGAGTATCTTATGTAGAGAATCAGAAACACTTGGTCTTTTTCTATGCATTTCTCCATGTCGGCTCTCTCTGCTCGCCATGTGTTGATGTGTGTGATGTTTTTGTATGTAAATGAAACAAAAGAACATCATTTTATCATTTTTTATATATAAAAATGACGAAATGTCATTTTTAATACAATTTTACTTCTGGAAATCCAGATACTGCTGTTATCAGTTTCTCCTCAATGGTTCAAAAGCTCTTGTTCTGTGTAGGACACTATGACATACCATCCTTCTCTTACTTGATTGGATGCACTACACTGTAAAAAGACCAAGATCCTTGAGGAACCTCTGGATGTTCTTCAATTTGAAACTGTGGAGGGACCTCTTAAAGTGCTTCAAGTAGCCTTCCAGAAGCTTCAAGAACGTTGTGCGTTTATTGAACGTTCACTGAAGCACCTTAAGAGCTTCCTCAAGTATCCTGTACTTGTAAGTGTAGGAATGCCATACTGATTTGCTTATACTTGATGTCTGTTTTCACCTGAGAGGAACGGTTTTCTTAACCTGACACAACCTATCATGCACCATGCATATGTGGAATTTCTCTCCATTGAAATTAATAGGATGCTTTGAGGTGAAGTGGCAAGTGGACAAGGCACACAACCAGCTGGACTGAACAGCCTACTCTTGGGTAACCTCATTTCCAAAGCTGATGAGGATGCAGTTTCAAAAATTAAAGGCCCACATGTTGTTCCCATCACTAGCCTTGATTTAGACTCTTTTTGGCTTGGCTGAATGCTTCCAAGGGGAAAAAAAGGATAAGTGTAAATCTGCATGTTACCAGAAGTTGGGGAACTCTGTTCTTCCATAGATATATGGGATCCATGTTGATACATTTATTCCCAGTTATACAAATGTAGATGTAATCTGTTCCTGCCTCAATATCACTACAGTAGTGTTAAACCCACCAAATCACCTGCAATGTCACCAATCTGATATCAGAAAGTGTGGAGTCTACAATTATTCACCCCTTCAGAGGCTGACCTTAGGGTCCCCTGTCACCCCTTCACACTGGCTGCCCACCGTCCAACTACTGGGCTTGGATTAGTTGCCCATCTGCCATCACTAACTATGTAGAAATGTACATGGACCCTAATTATCTGCTTCTGTCTGACACTATTCTGTCCACCATTAAGCTATCCTCATTACTGCAGTACATTTGAGCATTGCAGCAGACATAGGGTGGCCCAGTGTTCTCTTATCAATAATGAATGAGTTGTTTGACCAGAAGAGGATGGGTCCCCACTTGGTTCCTCCCAAGGTTTCTTTAGTGAGGGTTTTATATCTTCATCCTTTGTTATATGTGTTATTATTTAATTAATATTTATTATTTTTGATTTCTGTAAAGTTGCCTTGTGAGATCCATTGTAAAAAGAGCTGTACAAATAATTCTGATTTGATTTTAAGAGACCAGCTGTAGATACAGTCAGTCCGATGGTTGCGTCTGGGCACGCTGTCTAGAATGTCACAGGAGCAATAACATATGGATTAAAATGCAACACTAATGACAATCATTTATTGAAACGTTTGTGGTTTTAACAGAATCCATAGCATAGCAGTGTTGGTATCATTTTTATAACCAGGGAGTAATAGATGATTGGTTTGCACCGTGGCCACATGATAAATGAGCAGGTGATTGTAAAAAAATAGATCCTATTGAAATGCTGTGAAGTTTTTAAATCTTGCTCTGAAAGGCTCATTCATGCCTTACTGTGCAGACTAGACACCTGCTTGATTAATAGTCTAAATGCAGTGGTATTTATTAACCTGATATGCACAAATGCAAGTGTTCATTTATTTATTCAAGGTTTATTTTATAATTTATTAAAGGAAAGAAAGCCTAACTCTGTTTCAGATACAAATAAATGTAAATATTATTTAATGCATGCACTCTTAACTATGTGCATTTCAGTTACTGTATACAGTGGGTGAAATAAGTAATGAACACATGATTTATAAAGGTGCTATTGACATGACATTCTCACCAGATGCCACTAAAAACCCATCCAATCCAATGCAAAGAAATCAAATGATGTATGTCCATAAATTAAGTTGTGTAATAATGAGAAATGACACAGGGAAAAAGTATTGAACATGTGAAAAAAGAGAGGTGCAAAAAGCCATGGAAAGTCATGCCACCTGTGAAATCTCTCAGTAATTACAAAGGAATCCTGACAGTACAAATTAATACCAGCTGGGTCAACTGATGGCCTGAAAAAAGGTGTCTCATCACCAAGGTTCATCTCATGATGGGTATAACCAGTGAGCTCTGTCAAGAAGGATCATTTCACCATTAACCAGCCACAACCAACAGGTCCCCACCAGATTTCAGACAGAGGAGTGAAAGAATTTTCAGATGAGTTGTCCAAGACCCATGTTCACCATGCAAGACTGAATAATGTTAAAGTGTGTTTAAAGTTTGTTCAAAAACATTTAGACAAGCTGGTGAAATACTGGCAGAATATAGTCTGATCAGATGAGACCCAAACTGAACTCTTTGGATGACATAATATGTTTGGAGGTCAAAAGCGACTGCATATCACCCCAAAAACACCATAACAATGAGTGATTGTGTGGAACGATGAGCAAAAATCACACCTGAGCAATTCATGCAGTTAGTTTCTCCTTATAGGATGTGTCTTGAAGGCTTTTATATAAAGTATTAAATGAAGTTCAGTAAGCATGTTTAATTCTTTTTCCCTGTGTCATTTCTCATTTTTACACATAACCTAATTCATTGATATCTATGGTTTGGATGGGTTAGTTGTTACAGGCATCTGGTGACAATTTCATGTGAATAGCACCTTTAGAAACACTTTTACTTAGAACATTGGTGTTTATTTCACCTGCTGTAAATATTCTAGAAAAAATCATCCACTGAAAAGGTTCTTCAGGAGATCAAAATGGTCCATCTATGGCATCACTCCAAAGAACCCTTTTTGGCACTTTCAGTTTGAAGAGTATGAAGCCAAAAAGGCTCAAAGAGAAACCACTCCTCCAAATAAAACATGCCATAAACCTCCCAGTAGACTAACTTAAATCAATTCCATTCTTTATACAATCAGGTTATATTCAAATATGGCCAAAGTGACCACATCGACAACAGCCCCTGCTCTGAGACACCTAAGGTGCTCTCTCTCTCTCTCTCTCTCTCTCTCTCTCTCTCTCTCTCTCTCTCTCCACTTTCATCTCCACTTTTCTGGCCCCAAGCCATGAGCTTCCCATCCAATCTCCCTCCCTTATTTCAATTCACAACTGAGTCTTACCCAGTAAACCCACCATTCTGATTAAGGCAATGCAGTGACCCTAAAACAATGCAGCACCCCCACACCAAGGTGCAATAACAAAGGAAGCCTCGTCAATCTCATTATAATCCATATGACACTGCTCTGTCCTTGTCCTCGTCCAGAATGCTAAGGATTGGTGGCAGCCCTAAGAATGATTATCTTCTTGTGTCTTTTTCTCTTGCGTGTGTGTGCACACACACACACACACACCAAACACACACACATGCACACACAAATACACACACACACACACACACCAAACACACACACATGCACACACAAATACACACACACACACACACACACACACACCCCCCAACACGGCATCTCTTGCAACACTAACATCAATTCTCAATCCCATTACTGGGCCAGTCATAGTAACAGATTGCCACCGACTCCCGCCAGCTATGGAGCATGTATTTTACAGCAATAGAGGCAGCCTATAGACACACACACACACACACATACACACATACACACACACACACACACACACGCACACACACACACAGAAGAGGGTCTGGTGGGGTGTAGTTGTAAATAATGTGACCAGCTTTGCTGTCATAAGTTGCACCACACTACAGATTTACGTAGGAATGCAGATTGATCCTTAAATAGGAATTTATATAAAAAATAATGTAATATTTCTCTACAATGAACTGGTAATGGTATAATATTAAAAGGTACTACATACAGTATTTGGATCCACAAAGAATTACCTTTGTGACTGAGATCTATGGGTGTAAAGTTTCACCACTACTTCAATGATACTGAACTAAATGCACCATAAACAAAACAAGCTGACGAATTGTAGAGTCAATGCCCTTAAGTAGGGCTGGGTGATATATCAATATTTATATCAATATTGGGATATAAAGAGAATTCAAAAAAACATTCCAAACCTTATAAGAAGTAAGTATTATGTGTATAAAGAAGAAATGAAGATCAAATTTTAAAGTTTATATATAGTAAAAAAAATGTCTGGTTAAGATTGTTAGGGTATTTCCTGTACGTGATATCTCTGGTAGAGAGTAAAATGGACAGGCTTGTCCAGAGGAAACGTGCCAACAGGCCATTTTGGCAACATTGTGGTTTTGAAACAAACATAGAGAAGCACTGGATGCTTTCTTGTTCAACATAGGGTTAGGATCAGTTATGATACTTCATAAATAAATGTTTTGGTTCACAAATATATATATAATACATGTATTATATATATTTTATACATGTATCAGGCATATACATTTTTTTTTGCCCTATCGCTCACTCTTACTTCACACTAGTCAAGTGTGCCTACTGCAGCATGAACATCCTAACACATATGGCTGACCTCCTGAACCAAGCCACATCTCATTAACTGCATTTGTGAGCATGAGGGAGACGAGGAAAGCCCTGCTGTGGATCTTTTAGAATGTGCAGTTGCTGCAGTCTAATCAGGCGGACCGCAGAGCCTGCGGCTTCCTGGCCATAACGTAAGCAAGGGTGTCTGCTGCGCTCTTCACATGGCACAATCCAATCGCCGTGGCAGGGTTTACATAATAGAGCATTAGAGAGAAAAGCCAAATTCCCTGATAATGAAGAGCTCAAACAGCTCAGGTCTGTGTCCAGATTCCACTGTCCAAAGCACACTCTCTCTCCCTGTCACATACATACACACAGAAACTGGGGGATTTATCCTGCATCTGACATATGGAGTGTTTAAATATGTAAGATTCCAGTGTAGATCCATGAAACTAGGGATGCATAAATATGGGAATTCTAGGATGATTATGGCATGTGATATTTTTCTTGTATATGTCTCATCAATATACATACGCTTAATATCTAATAAATCTATATATAGACACATATTTGCTGACAGAGGTGCAAATGCACAAAAAGCTTGTCTAGTCTCTGTACAGAACTATTTCCAGATAAACATGAACCTACCTGCACTAGAATTAATGCCAGTGAACTCGAGGGGTATCAAGCCCCCCCAGACTTATTTCATGGAGCAGTGGAACTGTGTTCTCTGGAATGGTGGTGCTCTATCCAATAATTTTGGAATGACGTGGGATGGTGATCATCCAACATCATGACCTCACTAATGCTTTTGGATGCAAACTCATCACAGCAATGCTCCAAAATTGATTAGAAACCTTCCCCAGATAGTAGATCTCAAAGGAAACAATGATTATGCAGGTGTCCCAATATGTGTGTGTGTGTGTGTGTGTATAGTGTGTATCTCTCATTATAGCACAACTACTGTAAATTTAAAGAACCTGCCATCATCTCATGCGATTCATGACACCTCATCACAATTAGCAAACACATGGCATGTCTCAACCCATCAGACCACCAGAATCATCTGATGTGTGGGATCCATTCTGGTACGTTCTGGTACATCTGCCCAGCACTCTGAAGTACCCTCAGCAACACTCTTAAATGGTTTTACGTAGATCATTCAGCCAATGTTACCATTCTAAACAGGATTCCTCATGCTGGTCCTGCAGAGCCCTGCACCACTGAGCCCACCTATGAGCCCCGATCCAACATTCTCATGTTGGAAATTCCAGGACAGAGTAATCCCCAAAACAAGATCTGGCAAATCATATTAACCGGTGTGAACACAACTAGAGCTCACCAACCACTGTTTGGATGATGTTTTCTGGAGAATGTTAGATTGAGGAGCTCTCTAGAATGTGGGCTTAAAGACATGTGTTAAAGCACCCAGCGTTCAGCCTGGGGTCCAGAGGCCACACCGCAGACATGGAACCTCCTTGGAGACGCAGACTCAGAACATAGCACACTAGAGGCCAGTTAAGGAAAACCTTAAATTCCATGGGTCAGGCCTTGCTGGCATGCAAGATGGTTCGTGAATAGTATAGATGCCCTGAGCTACTGGTGACCCCTCCGGGGAGTAAACCCCAGTGACAGACATGTTTTTCAACAGAAGACCTTAGAGGAACTGTCAAGCAGGATCTTGTCAGATGCAGTCTTGGGAATGTGGCTGATGGCCCATAGGCTTCATAAGGTTGTGGATGAATCTGGAAGCACTGAAGCCCATTTTCTCTGGAATGTTGTGGAAGAGCATGCATATGGGCTCGAAATGACTTTGCATTCAGACACTTCAGACACAGTTCTTTTCCATTTATTGCAATTTCACATCACCAACCGGAGAACAGCTGATGGGAGCTGATCTGTGCGTTCTGACTGACACTCACCTGAGTCGAAATGGGAGCTGAAGGCGAAACTGGGGTTGAGGAAAGCTGTAGACATGGCCACCACGAACACCGACGATGTCATCGTCCCTGGTTTAAGGCTTCAGCGGCGCCGCACCGTCGTGCAGATTGTGCGCAATGAGCGAACAGTTGCGCGTTAAAGGAGGGAAGGAAGCAGGAGCGCGCAGATGCAACATCTCACTGCATTCCGCCAGCAGCCCATCAGCAGCGCGCAGGAGCCCACCGAGCCGGTCACCCCCTCTTCCATTACACTGTCCGAGCTGCGGCTCTTCTCCAGAGAGGCTCTTCAGTCCTCCCAGCTGCTCCTGAACAGCGCTGCTTCTCCTCCTCCTCCTCCTCCTCCTCCCTGCACCAAGCCTGAGGCTGGCATCCAGACAGTCCCACCAAAAATCTCACCTCCTCCTCTGAAGCTTCCCTCGCGCAGAACCAGCGCGCGCGATCCCGCTACTGCGTCTTTTCCTCCGTCAGATAATAACGCGTCATAAGGAGGTTGTAGCAGCGCCAAGGCAGCAGGATTCCCGGCTTGGCCGGATTTGGCGCCACCTGTCGGCAGAGGCCTGAAATGCTATTGACAAATACTAGTGCATCTAGTATTCAAACAGGTAAACAGGCATATGCTATTATCCATCACACTTAAAGTGACATTTCAAGTCCTTTTTATGTTTTGCTGTTGGCCAGTAAGCTTTAAAACCAGGAATCCATACATTCTCAAAATATCAGAACATTTTAGTTTCAGTAGATCACTAATTACAGTTTCAATTTTACAACAAAGCTTGAAATATACCACTTTAAATGTAATGAATATAACATATATGACAGTTGAATTTTTTTAATTAAATGATCAAAAACCCTTTTTTTACAGTTTCCTCTTTTTGAGATTCACTGGAAATGAAAAAGAAATCATCGCTTAAGTTCATGTTTAAAAAAATGCCTCTTTTTTTCGCCCCTAATATGGGATGAGTGGAACAATATGGATTGTGACGCTTCTTAAAAACTGCACTGTAAAAAACAATAAACATTAGCCTGCAACCTGCAATTAGTTGTGGTAGTACATTTGACTGTATGCATAAAGTACATTTATTCAAAGCATCTACAAAATACTGTATGTTTATTACAGAAAAAAATAAAATCACAGTACTGTGACTATTTCAGTAAAACAATCACAGTATGGTAACTGTTACTACAGCAAAAAAAAAAACACAGTACTGTAACAGTTAAAATAGTACATTAACTGTAATTGCGGTACAAATCACAGTACAGTAACTGTTTTAACAGTAAAAATCACAGCACAGTAATTGTTATTACAGCAAAAAATCACATTACTGTAACTTATTATAGTAAAATCAAAGTACCACTATCTCCATGGTGAAGGTCAGTCCTATTGTCACGACTGTGAACTGAACAGATGAGTAGATGAAGACAAGTGAAATGAAGGTAAATGCTGGGACTGAGGGTTCAATAATGCACAGAATGGAATGCAAAAAAAATGGAACATGCTGACAAACATGGCAAAAATTACAGGCTCTCACAAGACAAAAACTGATAAAAGATAAAAACTGCAAACAAACAAACTGACTTGATAGGCAATACACCCCAACTACAAAGGACTGACAAAGACAGACTGAAACAAAAGGTCTTAAATACAAGACATCATTAACCACACTTAGGACATGATAACAAAGATGCAGGGTTACAGGAATATAGTCCTAGTGCTCAGTTTCATGCTTTGTAAGGGAGCACTTTGCTGGGTTGATGGTTAAACTGGCATTTTTATTGTGCTTGAAAACCACTTGAGGATGGTGAAGATGAGTATTCCAAGTTTCAATGAATACCACAATGTCATCAAGGTAGGCAGCTGTAAACATTCTGATACCTTGTTAAACAGTGTCCTTCATCTATGCAATCCAAACAGCCAAACTTCCTTTGAACTTTGATAAATGAAACTGGTGGGAGTATGAAACGAAGCTCGGGATTGAGTTGAATGGGGGACCTGCCAATAGCCTTTACACACATCAAGAGTGCTAATGAACTTGGCTTTCCCCACCTTCTTCAGTTGCTCTTCAATGCAAGGCATTGGACATGATTCAAAGTTAAGAGTTAAGATAGCAAAAGTCAATGCACAAAGCCAAACTGATATCTTTCTTTGGCACAAGAACTACCAGGTTACACTACTCACTTTTTGATGGCTCCAAAATACCCATCAATTTCATCAGCTCAACATCTTCTTGAAGACTTTAAATTTGCTCCATTCTTTCAATAGATTTATATTCAGGGCTCTTTGAGAGTGTGTCTGTTCAGGTGTGGCTATTTAATAGATGGTAGGCCCAAGATTCTGAGTCACTATGAATGGCCCTTGCCACTTACCTAGAAGCTTGTTCTGTTCAGTGGGTAGCATTATCAGCACCTGCTGCCCAGGAGCAGACTTTTTGCTTGCACTGAGGTTCTTGTAGATGACAGCAGCCAACGTTACCATTTGTTCAAACTTTTCTCTACCATTTGTTCTACAGTCATTATACAGTAATAATGCTGTGAAAACATTTGTTGCAGCATCTCAAAAAAAGAACATCCATCCAACCATCCATCCATCCATCCATCCATCCATCCATCCATCCATCCATCCATCCATCCATAATTTGAACTGCTTAACCCTGGTCAGGGTCATGGTGGATCCAGAGCCTACTTGGACAGGATGCCAATCCATCACAGTGTACCATGCACAAGCAGTCAGATACACACTCATCTCACTCGCATACATTCTCATCAGGAGCAGAGTTTGCTAGCCAATCAAACACAGTCACACCGTGGTCAGTAAAGAATTTTATTAGTTTGGTTTTGGCACGATGGGAAGGTGCTGAACCCTGCTGGAAAAGGAAATCAGCATCCACATAAATTGTATCAGCAGATAGAAGCATGCAGTGACCCTGCTTCTTGACTAAATGTGGTGAGAGCTAAATGAGTGATGGAGACTGGGCACAATAAAAAAAATTAATAATAATAATAATAAAAAAAATCTAATAATAATAATAATATTAATTATTATTATTATTATTGTTGTTGTTGTTGTTGTTGTTGTTATTATTATTATTATTTTTATTATTATTATTATTATAAGTGCTGTGTACTCTTAGTGCTCTCTCTGTGTAACGCAAAGCAGGACAAACACAGATTTACACTTGAACATATTCTGAAACAATGATCAAATGAGAGAGCCCTGAAGGGTTTATAACCAATCTGTTCAGATGCACTGATTCCTGAAGTGTGTGCAAGCAACTGAGAAAAACTGTAATTAAGTGTGAATTGATGTCTAGCTATTTTAGTTAAACGTTCAAAAAAAATAAGAAGAATAAAATGCTCTCCAGAATTATTGAAATACTTAATAAATAATCAAACAAATAAAAAAGGTCATTGAATAAATTAAATTTATTAGCATCAATTAATGTGGGAAAGGCAGACCAACATACATGCATACATTTTCATTTGATGAAAAAATGATGAAAAATCATGTTTTCCCTCTGCTGTAGTGTATTTATGCTTAAAGTGAATGTGAGAGGAGAGGCTGTAGGGGGCGGTGAAGGATCAGGCATTGATGTGCAGATTTCCCCCAGAGATGTTTCAGTTGACTAGTTCATCTGTGTGTACCACCTCTCTCAGGATACACCTGCTGCAAACACTTTGTAATTTTAGCTTCATGTAAATGATGAGGTTTCTCTGTGTATCCTCTCAGATTGAGAGGATGAAAACAAACTCATAGCTTTAAATGGCTCAAAATTATTAATATAAGAATAAATAATATAGATCAATTTGATACATTTTTTCTTTTTTTTTTTTAAACCAAATTTAAACTTTTATACATATGATCTTCATTAGAAAGAGAACTATATTACAATGGAGGTGATGCAACTAAACACCTAAAACTGAAGACTTTTTTTAAACATCAGTTTTCTTATGAGAAACAGGTTGGGCACTAAATGCCCTAACAGCTAGAATTTTATCATTAGGCTGAAATAATGTCAATTACATGTTTCTTATAGCCATATACCAGTCTCTCACATAACAGCTGGTTGTGCTCAAATGCTGTCTTCCATTACTGTACTCAAATAAACTTTGGATTCATCTGTCACAAAGCACATCTAGAAATCAGGTTCTTTGTGTAGGTTTAGTCTTGCCCCTTTCCTCCTTGCACTCCTCCCATTAAAAACCCATGCAATCTCTTTCTGATGGTAGCTGTATGTATGTTGACATCAACTGTGGTAAGAACTACTTGTAGGATCTATGAAGACATTTCAGTATTGTTGGATACAATACTGAAATTGATAAGATGGCCTGATCAAGCGTGTTGTTTCCAAATGTTCCTCATATATAAATTGGAATGGCTGATTTCTAATTGTTTTTTTTTTGTTTGTTTGTTTGTTTTTTATCTAATTGTTCTTTTTAAATGCTATTTTATTTTAAATCCTTTAAATCACTTTTATTTTTAAATCCCTAAAGAAAATAACTTAATGTACATTGGGTACGGAAAGTATTCAGACCCCTTTAAATTTTTCACTCTTTGTTTCATTGCAGCCATTTACTAAAATCATAAAAGTTGATTTCTAATTAATGTACACTCACCACCCCATCTTGACAGAAAAAAAAACAGAAATGTAGAATTTTTTGCAAATTTTTATAAAAGAAAAACTTCAAACTTCAAATGAAAAATTTCACATCATCATAAGTATTCAGACCCTTTGCTCAGTATTGAGTAGAAGCACCCTTTTGAGCTAGTTTTTGAACAAGTTTTTCACACCTGGATTTGGGGATTCTCTGCCATTCTTCCTTGCAGATCCTCTCCAGTTCCATCAGGTTGGATGGTGAATGTTGGTGGACAGCCATTTTCAGGTCTCTCCAGAGATGGTCAATTGGGTTTAGGTCAGGGCCCTGGCTGGGTCAGTCAAGAACGGTCACAGAGTTGTTCCGAAGCCACTCCTTTGTTATTTTAGCTGTGTGCTTAGGATCATTGTCTTGTTGGAAGTTGAAACTTCGGCCCAGTCTGAGCTGTCTCTGCAGCTGAAAGACACCCCAATAGCATGATGCTGCCACCACCATGCTTCACTGTTGGGATTGTATTGGACAGGTGATGAGCAGTGCCTGGTTTTCTCCACAAATACCGCTTAAAATTAACACCAAAAAGTTCAATCTTCGTCTCATCAGAACAGAGAATATTATTTCTCATAGTCTGGGAGTCCTTTGTGTGTTTTTTAGCAAACTCCACGTTTCATATGTCTTGAACTCAGCCACAGTGATCTTTGGGTTCTTCTTTACCTCTCTCACCAAGGCTCTTCTCCCACAATTGCTCAGTTTGGCTGGACAGCCAGGTTTAGGAAGAGTTCTGGTTGTCCCAAACTAAGGATTATGCAGGCCACTGTGCTCTTAGGAACCTTGAGTGCTGCAGAAATTCTTTTGTAACCTTGGCCATGTCTGTGCCTTGCCACAATTCTGTTTCTGAGCTCCTTGGACAGTTCCTTCGACCTCATGATTATCATTTGCTCTGACATGCACTGTGAGCTGTGAGGTCATATATAGACAGGTGTGTGCCTTTCCTAATCAAGTCCAATCAGTTTAATTAAACACAGCTGGACTCCAATGAAGGAGTAGAACCATCTCAAGGAGGATCAGAAGAAATGGACAGCATGTGGGTTAAATATGAGTGTCACAGCAAAGTATCTGAATATGATCATGTGAAATTTGAGTTTTCCTTTTTAAAAATCTACAAAAAAAATCCACATTTCTGTATTTTTCTGTCAAGATGGGGTGGTGAGTGTACATTAATGAGAAATAAAATGAACTTTTTTGACTTTAGTAAATGGCTGCATTGAAACAAAGAGTGAAAAATTTAAAGGGGTCTGATTACTTTCCGTACCCACTGACCATAAACCACTGGAAGATATCATGAGAAAGCCACTGACCAGGGATACAGTGAGCATTCAGAGACTGCTACTGAGATTGCAAAGATACCACATAAGAATCCAATATAAGCCTGGAAAGCAATGTAAGCATTATCTAGGGTGTAGATAGCACAGACTGATGAGCTGGGTACAGAAGCAGAAACCCAGATGCACATTTAAATTGAGTTTAAAAAGAAAACCGAAAAAGATGTGACACTGATGAAACTGAGACAGAAAGTAAAGAACAGCTGGTCTGAATGAAGGTGCAAAATTGTAAGAGGCCTTTATGCCATTATTTATGCCATTTTAATTGGCCATTTGGACATAGTGACCATACTGAAAGACAAAAATATCATGTAGCCTCACCTTCACCCTGATATAATAGCTGGATTAGCTGGGATGTAAACATCAGCTAAGCTGAGAGCCAGGATGTCCTGTTAGTAGTGAGGAAGGAGGTAGCGACTGAACATGCTATCACATCAGACTTAAGGAGTTAATACCATGTTATCTTTGCACCACTTCTACTCAGAATAAAACTTCATCTAACCTTATATTATATTTCCCCTCTGCTGCACATACATTTGTCATTTGCCAAAACTAAGCCTGTTCGTAACTTAACGTATGAATAAAAAGACATAAATATGTTCACAACATAATTTTTCTAACATAACCTTTATCAGAATTAACATAACATAAACTAACATAATTATGTTAACATAATTCTTTACTAACATAGCAGGGGTCACCAACCCTGGTCCTGGAGAGCTACCGTGCTGCTGGTTTCAACCACAACTCAAATCTAACACACCACATTCAGCCAATCAAGAACTTCTGAAGGCAGCAATTAGGTGCTGGATTAGGTGTTGAAGTCTGCTGGAAGGTAGCATTTGAGACTTTTTTAAATTTTAAAGTGAATGTGAGAGGAGAGGCTGTAGGGGGCAGTAAAGGATTGTACTGTTGTGGAGATGATTGCATGTGAACCCACCTTCTCACTCAGGATACACCTGCTTGAATCTGTAATTTAACTTAATGTAAATGAAGAGAGAGAGAGAGAGAGAGAGAGAGAGAGAGAGAGAGAGAGAGAGAGAGAGAGAGTGTGTGTGTGTGTGTGATCATCTCAGAATGGGGGTTGGGAAAGAAATGCAACCACAACACTTATCATAATGTGATATTTAGCATTGCAATGTGAGATCTGTAAGGTGAATATTATTATAAGTTTTAAAATTAGTATAGTTTTCATATGAAATTACTATAATATTTGCAGAGATGGCCTGTGGTATAGGCAGTATTGGTGAATGCTTGGGGTGGCATTCATCCAATTGAGGTAAAATCTATTCAATGTTGTTAGACTTGCTTGTCTGTAGTGGAAGGGTGCCATGAGTGACAATGTGATTAATAAGAAACATTAACAAACATTTACTAACAGTATAGCAGCCACCAGACACTGTTTTAACACACTGGCGCAATCAGGATTTCATTTTAAAATGGGACCCCCTAAAAAAAGTATACACATGGGTCAAAAACAACTGTAAATCAGACATACTAAAATCAACATTTCAACATCTGCTGTTCTTTGATTGTAGGTTGGGTGTGAGAGTTTTATCACTAAGGAGAAAAGCATTTTTTACAGACATGTCCCTGAGAAACTAATCAATCTAAACAGAGATATAGATGACTGCAAGAATGCTATATTAGACATTTTGCACTGGTTTCTATAAGTTCCTCTTTATATTATATTATTATATAAAATATAATACTAATAAACATACTTTTATATTTCTAAATGTTATTTAATGTTAGTGTCATATATGTTTTTGTCATACAATGTTTATATTTTGTGCAATATTTTTCTTCTACTGTTTAATACTGTTAATACTGGTATCAAAGACATGAAGCTATTCACTGTCTGTTTAAGTGTTTGAATATAATGAACACATTTAATGAATAAATTATTCAATTAAAAATAATAAATCAACATTTATCTATATAGTGGCCTCGCTTATAATCGGCCGGTCAAAATATCAACCACTTTAGGGAATTCAATTATTTTCTCTTACTTCTGCAATTGACTAAGGACATTCAAAAGGGGAACCCATTATCTTCTGATAGACACTGCATAGTAAACAAATAACAGATAACAAAACAGAAATAAATAGTCAAAATTATAAGATAATATAGAGTTATGATCAATGAAGAGCTATGACCAATTAAGAGCTATGGCTAATGAAGAATTATGGCTAATAAATAGTTATGACTAATGAAGACCTATGACTAATGAAAAGCTATGGCTAATGTAAAGCTAAGGCTAATCAAAAACTATGGCTAATGTAAAGCTATGACTAATGAAGAGCTATGGCTATTCTAAAGCGATGGCTAATAAAGAGCTATGGATAATGAAGAGCTATGAAAAATGAAAAGCTATGGCTATTGTAAAGCTATGGCTAATGAAAAATTATGACTAATGAAAAGCTATGACTAATGAAAAGCTATGGCTATTGTAAAGTGACCCCTCCCTCTGCCCACTCCTGACTCTCTTATAGCACATCCCTGCTCTCTCTCCTTTATCTGCTCCTCAAGCTGCTCATCTCTTCACTCAGCACAGAGAACATCACACACTGACAAGATGCTGCCAGCACTCTGCGCTCTCTTCACTTCTCTCTTATGTAAGATTTCACAATCCTGGAGCTGCTCAGCATTTGCCTACATCTAATGTGAGCATGAAGAAATGTAACATGGATGCTGCTTTTATTGCAGGTGTCAGTGGTGTGACTGTGGTGACACAGAAGCCCCCTGTTCTCACAGCGACTAAAGGAGAGAAGATCACTATGAACTGTAATCTGGGGACTGCTACTAATCGAGCTGCTCGATGGTATAAACAGGTTCCTGGAGCAGTTCCACAGTATGTGTTAAGAAATTATCATGGCTGGAGTTCTCCTGAATATGGATCTGGCTTCTCTTCTCCTAAATTCACATCAACACACTCATCTCAATCAGATTACACTTTGATCATCAATAATGTGGAGGTAGGAGACTCTGCAGTGTATTACTGTAAGACATGGGACAGCTCTGTCAGTGAGTTCGTATCACAGTGATTCACACCAGGACAAAAACCTCCTCACTGCTCACAGTCACTTCTGCTTTCAGACAGCAGTGCAAACAGTTCAGTTGCTCTCTCTTCAAAGTTCCTTTAATGAGATGTCAACAGTCAAAACACACAAATAAAACATTTTTCTCCTTATTAGTTTATCATCTCAGTTAATAAACTGTGTTCATGATTAATTTATCCTTCTTAATTTTTTTCAGAGATAAATTTTGTTTCAGGCTACAGTAAAACTGTTACATTAGTTACATTTGTGATTTTTTTGAATGATCAGAGCGGGACAGGAGACTTCAGTTTACAAGATGACTGTCCATACCTTTATTATTCCAGCAGCATCTTTGGTTGGTGGGGACAATTCCCTGAATACAGGTGGGGACACATAAATCCATTCATTATAATTCTATGTACATGAATCAAAGTATTGGAGGGACATTTTAGTTATTGGTGGATATTAGTG